>CM040438.1:60525924-60868924 GCA_022702705.1 Papilionanthe hookeriana x Papilionanthe teres | reverse complement strand
AGCCATTAATGGCAAGAAGAGGGGGGTTCTTTCTTAACCCTTCATTATCACTTTTTAACCCCATTTATGCTACACTCTAAACCAAGTTTAGCCACATTATCATGGATGGAGACTTCACGACTCCAATTCAGCTGACCTAAATGATTCCTTCAGTCCAAAGTCAAGCCTTGGGTGGTTCACCAAGCCCAAAACCATTGCTTAACCCATTTGAGCTCAAAATAGCCCCTCCCCCTTTCCATTTTAATCAAACCACTTTAAAGCCAATTGAACTCACAAACATCAAGCCCTGACCTCCCTGACCCTGAGAGTGGCCTGACTCTGCCGGCCAGCTGCCTGGGTCACCGGAAAACGCCATGGCCGAGATCTCCATGTGAGCCAAACTTTCAAATTTTCCCTTGCTGAGCTGTCCCATGCAAAATGGCCAATACGAGTACGTTCTTCCCTTGCCACGAGCAGTTGATCCAAGCCTTCGAACCCCCTAGGAAGCCCTCACAGCCAGCTCTATTTAAACACCACCCCTCTCGGCCAAACAAGGTGCTGAACCAAACCACTAACAAAACTTCGCCAAAATCATTCCAGACCCTTCTATAAACATAGAGCAATTGATCCCCACTGAAATCCAACCTTAATTTCCTCTCTGTGAGCTCAATTTCTGAGTTTAATTTCAATCCCAAAACCAGGACACTTCACCACAGTAAGCCAATCCTCAAATTAATTGACTCTACACCTTCACCAGAACAAGAGAAGAAGTTCCCCAGCAAAAGCCCCCTCTCCAGGCCAGCCATTTCTTCTATCGGCCAAGCTTTGAAATCGGGCTTGGTGGAAATCGGGTCTAGTCAATTCACTAGAGCCAAAGACTTAATCTGGAGCTTCCTTGGGTTCAATTGAAGGTTCCACAACTCTCTGATTGAAGCTTCTCTTCTCAGAGCAAAGGTATGGATCTCTTCTTCCTCCCGAGCTTCTGTGAATTCTCCATTTTGTTTAGCAAAATTTCATAGCATGTTAGCCGTACAGATATGTTCGTCTCATCAAGATCAGTTCATAGAGCATAAGAAAAATTAATTTGGTTAAGTATCGAGTGAGATATTAAGCCTAGAAGGTGGACGACTCTCGGGTTAGGGCGCCTGGGGACGATGAACGGATGCCGTCTATTCGCGCGTGTATCGAATGGTTGGCCCAGATCGCGTCGAACCAGGAAACGAGGCAGGAAACGCGGGCCGCGTGGCACCGAGTCAGATGGCGGCGCCGAATGGGAATGCGCCATGTGGAGCTTCGGAGCTGTCGTGGTTGACGCGGCGCTGACTGGTTTAAATAGAAAAATAGGGTATTTTTTTATTTATTTAAGTACCATAAACTTCAAAAATTCATATCTTTATGTAGAAAAATCACAAAAATAAAATAAAAATACCCACTTACTCAGTGAACAGAGGAGAACAATGTGGAAAAAGAATTAAGTTATTTTGATGAGTATTTTATTTTTAATTAATTATTTACTGATTTCTATATTTTAATTCTCCATGCATACATACAATTCACCATGGCATGAGACCATAGGGCTTTTGTAGCCTCTGTTCTTGGAAACATTCCCTGAATTTTCCAAGGCCAGAGACCATCTCTGTGGCAAGATATTGATTTTCCAAATTTATGTGTCTGTTTTAATGTTTTAATTCCAGTAAATAGCATGTTGCTTTGCAAATTCTAGGAAAACTTGGGGAGGTATCTTATGACCAGAGGACCCTAGGAAAATTATGGTTTGGTTTAATTCCTTAAGAATAACCCTAACTGGCCTAAACACTCAAAACTGAGTTTTAATTAATTAGGATTAACCACGCATCAAAATTACTTGAAAACAATTCTCCACCGTCACTTAGGATGCAGAGAATCTCAAATAAAAAATCGAAGTCAATTGGAAATAATTTAACCCATTAAATTAATTATTTAAGTTGTATGACTATTTTTAAAATTAAAAAAATTCATAAAACCTAAAATACACGTCAAAAATTCACCAAAATGATTTTGAGGGCTCTCTGATATTAGAGGATTCTAGGAAAACTAAAATTGGAATTTTCTAAAAATTTTCATTTTTAATCATATTTCTAATATTTTAATAATTAAAAAATAATAAAAATCACAAAAATATTAAAAATCATAAAAAATGTCACATTTTTCCTCTTAATCACTTAGGAACAAACCAAATATTTTTCTCAAGTCTATAGGTTAAGAAATTGAATTTTAAAGGCTTAGGACAATTTTTAATATTAAAAAATGAATTTCCCCACATTTTCACTAAATTAATTCTAGTAAATCAAAGAAAAATAAAAAAAATATAAAATTTGCTTCTTTGGACACCTTGAGGTCAGAAGGAATTGAGAAAAATATAAAACTTAATTTTCAACTTTAATTTTATTTCATAATTAATTAATACCATAAAATTCAAAATAATTATAATGAATAAAATATAATTCAAAAAATTACCAAAATTGGTCCAAAATTTTCCTAAGGATAGAAACCTATCCTTGGTCATGTTGTTCAATTTTCATTGAAAACCCTCATTTTCTCATAAAAATAAATATATAAATTAAATTAAATTCAGAAAAATCACATTTTCTCCTCTAGTATCTTAATTGACATATGAGTGAAGTGACATAAAAATTTTAAATTCATTTGAGCTTAGTTTGATGAGTTATGAAATAAATAAGCCTAAAGGGGCATAAAGGTAATTAAAGGATTTTAACCCTAATTAATACTTTAGATTTAATCAAAAGGGAGGGTAAAATATCTGATCTTAATTTCCTCTTGGGTGATTGAAACTTAAGTAATTAAGAGGTAGAAACCCATTAATCATCTTGAAAATATTTAAAGTGAACCTTAATTAATTAAATAATTAAAATTTTGGAAGAATAATCAAAATTTGGATTATTAAAGTTGGGGATATGACTTAGGAAGATACTAATTCTTTAATTTTAAATCCCTAAATAAATTACTTTAATAACATTTCAATTCTTAATTAAACTTAAAATGATAATTGAAATTAATGATAAAAAATAAAATAACCCTTAATTAAATTAAAGTTTAAAACATTAAGTGATTTAATAACTTAATTAAATTAAATTGAGAACAATTAAATTAATTTATCATTTGAAAACAAACCTAAAACAAATTTGAAACATTAAAAATTAATATCAAAACAATTTATAATAAAAATTTATAAAAAAAATTAAACTAATTAAAATCAACCTAAAATATTACAATCAATCCAAATAAAATCATTAAAATTTAATAAAAATAAATAATTTAAACACCTCTTCCAACCTAAGTAAATTTAAAATGGTAAAATTAATCTAAAATATTAAGATCATTAAAATATAAAGATTTAATAGAATTGAAACAACTTGAACACTATTCCAAACTAAAAATTATTAATTAAAATTTTATAACTAAACCGAAATCATTTCAAAATCATCGATTCCTATTTTCTAATTAAGAATTGTTAAAATCTTCAACAAATTAATTTGCCCCTAAAGGCCTTCATTATCATAACTCTTAAATAAAGCATTAAGTGAAATGTCACTTCACTCATAGAATAATCAAACATCCTAGTTCACTGAGTAAGAAGCAAAACTAAACTAAATCTCTTAAATGATTAATTCACTTGTACAATGAAATTCATTTGGACTCAAAATAATCTCAGAAGTATTGAAAAGATGTTTAGGACTCGTCCTAAGCACTTTCTCGATACGATGAGATGTTTTAGAAGAACAAGCTGAACTTAATTGTTCTTTGGTGAAGAAAATCATCCTTAACAAAACATAAGAACCTAGACGTCATAGGAATGACTAGCTATAGGATTAGGATTTTGGTAGACAACTAAAACCTTTCCTTAGCTTTACCTAGGTGTTTTCTTGCAATTATATAAATGCTTTAACCTGTGTTTTAAGTGCAGGAGAAAGTAAATAGGAATGCTTACCAGGTACGCTTTTATTTCATTGTAATTTATTTACCTGCGCTGTACTTTACTTCTCTTGCATGTTAAACAAGAATGTCACTCTGCATGAAAACTGAAACCTTTAGGATAGCCACAAAACTGAAACCCAAAATTAAATTAAAACTCACAACAAAATAAAATTCACCGCCACAACATTTCAAAATATAAAACAACTCAAAATTTAATCACAAACAGTACAACAAAACTACAACTAAATTAAAACGTCTCGTTGGATGATCGGGAATATCTCAGATGATGTAACCCACGTGTTGCTAACGGGATTTCCCACGGTCTAAATGAAAGTGTGGAACTCATTCACTTGAGTTTAGAAAATTCATTTGGACTGTGAATCCGGTGAAAATAACGGTGCCGGGATGACGGAACCGTGGAATCTTAATCGGTTATGTTTAACCAACTTTAAGATTTGTTTTAATTAAAACATTAAAAATATTTGGACTTTAAGATTTCTCTAAACCAAAAGGCTTCTCTCATCTCCTGATTTTCACTTTCCAAAACTAAACCTCTGCAACAATACGGAGCTTGGAGCATAGTGGGAAGCACAACCATCGTCGTCAGCAAAACTGGAATCTACATCAACCAAACCTTTCATAGAATTAAATAACAAAGCCATAGGATTTCGAGGTAGTTTGCTTAGTGCAGCATAAATCCTCAACTCTTCGTTAGGCATTTGCATAATCATGTTATGTAGATTAAGCCCTAACCGGTGTTAGGACTCCAAGGTAGTCATTTGGTACGACATAAACCCTCACATCATTGAGGCTATTTGTGTGATTATGTCATACAAATATAAGTCATAATTAATTAAAATTGGCAGGATTGAAACATTAAATATACTCTTAAGTTGAAGCCAAATAATAGGATAGTTTGGGAAGTTGCCAAGATTCTTCTTGGATCCTCGGCTTCTCCTACTTCTCTTCCTTTGGAATCCTAAAATAAACTGTTCTAAATTTGATCCACTCCCTTTTGAAATTTCCAAAATTCAGTCCTTTGAAACCTTAAACTTTGAAATTTTTTAGAGCAAAACCACTGATCATTATTGAGATTTTTCTTAAGTGATTCCTGTCACTTAGGATGTAATTAACTATAGGGGCTTGCCCTTATAGGGAACTTTAAGAACCCAGGTAATATAAACCCTGTTTAATTCCTTTATATTAAACAAGGGAACTTGTCGGCTTATAAAGTTGGTTCGCAGACCAAACGGATGTCACAAATCTTCTAGTTTATCTAATCGAACCCCATCATCAAGTAGTGTGTCTATTCTTCGGGATAGATACATAGCTTTTGATGCGGCGCCCGTTTATATAAACTATTTGGGATGTGAGATCGGTTTGATTTCATATCTTAAAAATCTTTTGACCTTAAAAATTATTTTTTTAAATCAAATGCTATTTTCCAAATTATATATATATATAAATTAAATTTAAAATCTAAAACTCACCGACAACTTCTGTAGGCGACCCCTTTCAAAATACTACGTAACCTAAAAATAAGCCGTACAATTTCTGGCGACTCCGCTGGGGACTAGTTCCTCTCTCCATTTTAATCAGATGGTTTTGCTTTCATAAATCGGTAGTAAGTCCATACCCCTTGTGGACCCAACTACAATTCTTTCCGTTGGCATACCACGTTCATTTCTGTCTTGAACGGGTATAGTCAACTCCTTTTGGATTCTGGAGCCACTGTTTAGACACCCCTAAACAGAGAGGTTTTCTCTTCCTTTCCAATTCTGAATCGGATCCTTTACCTTTTATATAACCTTCCTCCTTTAATTGTTTTGTTCCTAACAAAAAAATCCTCTAATAAACAACCTTCTATTAAACAAACTCTTTTAAAAATCACAAATACACCAAGATAAACGAAAATGTGTTCGGACTCTTTCTTTTTTTCGTCCTAAGTATTGCGACAAAAGGAAGTATAATTTGGGACTGACGTTCGGAATCTACCCTGTAGGAAATGTCTGCACCAAAGTTAATTTTCTCCTTCACCAACGGACTGGACTTAGCTGTCTACAAGGATGAACTGCTTGATAATGGGATCATCCGTTTTGGACAAGGATTCAACAATACAGACATCAAGTTCACTGACGTCACTCTCTTCGCACTAATGTACAAAGTACCAGAAACTGAGGAACCCGTAATTGAGTTCAGCCTGAAATCGACTCAAGAGTTCCCTCACCTACAAAGGGTTCCATCTGAAAGAAGTACTGCTGTTCGTAGGAGGACTATTGTCTCTACCCCCACCGGTCTAGTCATCTCTGCATCTACCCTAGCTCCTGCCAAACAGAAGGGGAAGGAAATCCAAGTCTGTGATGAGCCTGTCACCGTGGAGGGTATAGATTTTACTACAATACCTTCTGTCTTTGAGATAGGGTCCAGTTCAAGAGTTGCACCCTTAACTCGGACTCAAAGGAGAAATTGAAGCAGAAAGATCTTCAGGACCGAGAAGGCCTAGGCTGTTGAAGTTGCCTTTCTGGAAAAGATTTCTGAGAAAGAGGAAGAACTGCTCGAGTATTCACCTTTGTTGGAGGGAAGTAGGTTTCACCCTCTCTCTGCTACATCAGATAAAGAAGATGTCCGGAGGATCGCCGCTGCATTACCCCGACCTGCATACTATAATGACTGCAAAAGAAAAAGGGTCAGGACTATGCCATTTGCTCGGCTGCAAGCTGTGGTAGAGAAATTGACTAAGAAAGAGAGATGCCCCGTGTCAGAAATCCTAAGAAGAATGGGACGAATACCAGCTAAATCCAACCTTGGACCGCGAGTAGAGCCTGTCACTGCTGTAGAGAAACCAAGGAAGAAGATGTGAGCTAGTTTGCCTGTTGTTGTATCTGGTCACCATATTAGGGAGGACACCACCTACCGACGATATAGCCGAACGAGACCGTCCGGTCCTAGGCCTTCTGTCGCAAGAAGGATGGTGCGGCGACCTATTATCGCTGAGCCGATTCCGACACAACGTCCCGAGAATAAAATTAACTAAAGGTGACTTTTTGGTCAGTGATTGATTTATTGGGTCAATTATTGGTCATTATGTAAAAACATAACTTTTTTGACCAAAATTCACTTTTTGTTCACAAGTTGACCTATTTGGTCAAGGGGTTGGTCATTGAGCCAAGGATTGATCATTTTGACCAAAGTTGACTTTTTAGTCCAAAGTTGACCTATTGGGTCAATGGGTTGGTCATTGGGTCAAGGTTGACCATTTTGACAAAAGTTGTCTTTCTGTTTAGAGATTGACTTATTGAGTCAATAATTGGTCATTTGATCAAAAATTAACTATATTGACCAAAATTGACTTTTGGTCAAAAGTTGACTTATTGGGTTATTTTCCCAAGGATTGACCATTTTGACCAAAGTTGACTTTTTGCTTAAAAGTTAACCTATTGGGTAAATGATTTACCTTTTGACAAAAGTTGACTTTTTGGTTAGAGATTGACTTATTGGGTCAATAATTGGTCATTAGGTCAAAAATTGACTATTTTGACCTAAATTGACTTTTTTGTCCAAAGTTGACCTATTGGGTTAATGGGTTGGTCATTGGGTCAAGGATTGACCATTTTGACCATAGTTGTTATTTTGGTGAAAAGTTGGCCTATTGGGTCAATGGGTTGGTCATTGGGTCAATGATTTATCATTTTGACCAAAGTTGACTTTTTGGTAGAGATTGACTTATTGGGTCAAAAATTAACTATTTTGACCAAAATTGACTTTTTGGTCAAAAGTTGACCTATTGGGTCAAAGAGTTGGTCATTGGGTCAGAAATTGATCATTTTGTCTAAAGTTAACTTTTTAATCAAAAGTTGTTCTATTGGGTCAATGGGGAGGTCATTAGGTTGAAAATTTACTATTTTAACCAAAATTAACTTTTCGGTCAAAAGTTGACCTATTTGGTCAATGTGTTAGTCATTGGCTCAAGGATTGACCATTTTGACCATAGTTGTTATTTTGGTGAAAAGTTGACCAATTGGGTCAATGGGTTGGTCATTGGGTCAATGATTTACCATTTTGACCAAAGTTGACTTTTTGGTAAGAGATTTACTTTTTGGGTTAATAATTGGTCATTAGGTCAAAAATTGACTATTTTGACCAAAATTGACTTTTTGGTCAAAAGTAGACCATTAGGTCAATGAGTTGGTCATTGGGTCAAAAATTGATCATTTTGACCAAAGTTCACTTTTTAGTCAAAAGTTGACCTATTGGGTCAATGGGGTGGTCATTAGGTTGACCTATTAAGTTGTCTTTTTGGTTAAAAGTTAACCTTTTAGGTCAAAGGGTTACTCATTGGGTCAAGGATAGACTATTTTGACTAAATTTAACTTTTTCAAGAAAAGTTGACCTATTGGGTCAATGGTTTATTCATTGCCCCAAGAATTAACCATTTTGACCAAAGTTGACTTTTGGCCAGAGATTTACTTATTGTGTTAATAATTGGTCATTAGGTCAAAAATTGACTATTTTGACCAAATTTGACTTTTTGATCAAACTTATTGATCAAAATTGACCTATAGTGTCAAGGATTAACCATTTTTACCAAAGTTGACTTTTTGGTCAAAAGTTAACCTATTGGGTTAATGGACTGGTTATTGGGTGAGAAATTGACCATATTAACCAAAGTTGACTTTTTGGTCAAATGTTGATCTATTGGGTCAATGGGGTAGTTGTAAGATTAAAAATAGACTACTTTGACCAATATTTACTTTTTTTTTCAAAAGTAGACCAATTGGGTCAATGGGTATGTCATTGTGAAAAGGATTGACCATTTTAACCAAAATTGACATTTTGGTCAAAAGTTGACCCATTGGGTCAATGGGGAGGTCATTAGGTCAAAAGTTGACTATTTTGACCAAAATTAACTTTTCAGTCAAAAGTTTACCTATTGGGTCAAAGGTTTGGTCATTTGGTCAAAGATTGACCATTTTGACCAAAGTTGACTTTTTGGTAATAAGTTGACGTATTGGGTCAATGGGTTGGTCATTGGGTTAGAAATTGATCATTTTAACCAAAGTTGACATATTGGGTCAATGATTGATCATTTTTTACCAAAGTTGACTTTTTGGTCAGGAATTGACTTATTGGGTCAATAAATGATCATTAAGTCAAAAATTGACTATATCGACTAAAATTGACTTTTTGGTCAAAAGTTGACCCATTGGGTCAAAGAGTGACCATTTTGACCAAAGTTGACTTTTTGGCTAAAATTTGACTTATTGGGGTAGTCATTTGGTTAATGATTGACCATTTTGACCAAAGGTGACTTTTTGGTCAGTGATTGATTTATTGGGTCAATTATTGGTCATTATGTCAAAAATTAACTTTTTTTGACCAAAATTCACTTTTTGTTCAAAAGTTGATCTATTGGGTCAAGGGGTTGGTCATTGAGCTAAGGATTGATCATTTTGACTAAAGTTGACTTTTTGGTCAAAAGTTGACCTATTGGGTCAATGAGTTGGTCATTGGGTCAAGGTTGACCATTTTGACCAAAGTTGACTTTTTGGTCAGAGATTGACTTATTGAGTCAATAATTGGACATTTGGTCAAAAATTAACTATAATTACCAAAATTGACTTTTGGTCAAAAGTTGACCTATTGGGTCATTTTCCCAAGGATTGACCATTTTGACCAAAGTTAATTTTTTGCTTGAAAGTTAACCTATTGGGTAAATGATTGACCATTTTGACAAAAGTTGACTTTTTGGTTAGAGATTGACTTATTAGGTCAATAATTGGTCATTAGGTCAAAAATTGACTATTTTAATCTAAATTGACTTTTTGGTCCAAAGTTGACCTATTGGGTTAATGGGTTGGTCATTGGGTCAAGGCTTGACAATTTTGACCAAAGTTGCCTTTTTTGTCAAAAGTTGACCTATTGGGTCAAGGATTGACCATTTTGACCAAAGTTAACTTATTGGTCAAAAGTTGACTTATTGGGTCAAATAGGTTTATCATTGGGTCGAGAATTGACCACTATGACCAAAGTTGACTTTTTGGTCAGAGATTGACTTTTTGTGTTAATAATTGGCCATTAGGTCAAAAATTGGCTATTTTGATCAAAATTGACTTTTTGTTCAAAAGTTGACCTATTGGGTCAATGAGTTGGTCATTGGGATAAGAATTGATCATTTTGACCAAAGTTAACTTTTTGGTGAAAAGTTGACCTATTGGGTCAATGGGTTGGTCATTGGGTCAGAAGTTGACCATTTTGACCATAGTTGATTTTTTGGTCAAAAGTTTACCTATTAGGTCAATGAGTGTTCATTAGCTCAAAAATTTAATATTTTGACTAAAATTGACTTTTTGGTCAAAAGTTGACCTATTGGGTCAATGGGTTGGTCGTTGGGTCAAGGATTGACCATTCTGACCAAAGTTAGCTTTTTGGTCAAAAGTTGACATATTGAGTCAATGGGTTGCTCATTGGGTCAAGGATTGATCATTTTGACCAAAGTTTACTTTTTGGTCAAAAGTTGACCTATTGGGTCAATGGACTGGTCATTGGGTCGAGGATTGACCATTATGACCAAAGTTGACTTTTTTGTCAAAGGTTGACTTTTTGTGTCAATAATTGGTCATTAGGTCAAAAAATTGGCTATTTTGACCAAAATTAACTTTTTGTTCAAAAGTTGACCTATTGGGTCAATAGTTGGTCATTGGGTTAAGAATTGACCATTTTGACCAAAGTTAACTTTTTGGTCAAAAGTTGACCTTTTGGGTTAATGGGTTGGTCATTAGGTCAAAAATTGAACATTTTGACCAAAGTTGGTTTTTTGGTCAAATGTTGACCTATCGAGTCAATGGGGTGGTCATTAGGTGAGAAAATTGACTATTTTGACCAAAATTGACTTTTTTGTCAAAAGTTGACATATTGGGTCAAAGAGCTGGTCATTGGGTCGAGGTTTGATGATTTTTACGAAATTTGACTTTTTGGTCAAAAGTAGACCTATTTGGTCAATTGGTTTGCGATTGGGTCAAGGATTGACCATTTTGACCAAAGTTGACTTTTTGGTCAGAGATTGACTTATTGGGTAATTGGTCATTAGTTCAAAAATTGATTATTTTGACCAAAATTGACTTTTCGGTCCAAAGTTGACATATCAGATCAATACGTTTGTCATTGGGTCAAAAATTGATCATTTTGACAAAAGTTGACCTATTGGGTTAATAGGTTGGTCATTGGGTAAGGATTGACTATTTTGACCAAAGTTATCTTTTGGTCAGAAGTTAACCTATTTGGTCAAAGGGTTACTCATTGGGTCAAGATTGACCATTTTAACCAAAGTTGACTTTTTCGTTAAAAGTTGACTGTTAGATCGATGGTGCAGTCATTGGGTCAAGGTTTGACCATTTTTACGAAAGTTGACTTTTTGGTCGAAAGTTGACCTCTTTGGATCGATGGGTGGTCATTGGGTCGAAATCGACTATTTTGACCAAAATTGATTTTTGGTCAGAAGTTGACCTATTAGGTGAAATAGTGTTCATTAGCTCAAAAATTGACTATTTTGGCCAAAATTTACTTTTTGGTCAAAAATTGACCTGTTGGGTCAATGGGTTGGTCATTGGGTCAAGGATTGACCATTTTGACAAAAGTTGACTTTTTGGTCAAAAGTTGACCTATTGGGTCAATGAGTTTGTCATTGGGTCAAAAATTGACTATTTTGACCAAAGTTGACTTTTTGGTCGAAAGTTGACTGTTAGGTCGATGGGTTGGTTATTAGGTCGAAATTGACTATTTTAACCAAAGTTGACTTTTTGGTCAAAAGTTGATCTATTGGATCAATGGGGTAGTTGTTAGGTTAAAATTGATTATTTTGACCAATATTTACTTTTTTGTCAAAAGTAGACCCATTGAGTCAATGGGGAGGTCATTAGGTCAGAAGTTGACTATTTTGATCAAAATTAACTTTTTGGTCAAAAGTTTACCTATTGGGTCAAAGGGTTGGTCATTTGGTCAATGATTGACCATTTTGACCTAAGTTGACTTTTTGGTAATAAGTTTACCTATTGGGTCAATCGGTTGGTCATTGGGTCAAAGATTGATCATTTCTTACCAAAGTTGACTTTTTGATCAGTGATTGACTTATTGGGTCAATAAATGGTCATTAGGTCAAAAATTGACTATTTCGACCAAAATTGACTTTTTGGTCAAAAGTTGACTTACTGGGTCAAGGAGTGACCATTTTGACTAAAGTTAACTTTTTAGCCAAAAGTTGACCTATTGGGTCAATGGGGTAGTCATTTGGTCAATGATTGACCATTTTGACCAAAGATGACTTTTTGGTTAGAGATTGATTTATTGGGTCAATTATTGGTCAATATGTCAAAAATTAACTTCTTTTGACCAAAATTGACTTTTTGGTCAAAAGTTGACCTATTGGGTGTCAAGGGGTTGGTCATTGGATCAAGGATTGATCATTTTGACGAAAGTTGACTCTTTGTTCAAAAGTTGACCTATTGGGTCACTAGGTCAAGGTTGATCATTTTGACCAAAGTTAACTTTTGGTCAGAGATTGACATATTGAGTCAATAATTAGTCGTTTGGTCAAAAATTAACTATTTTGACCCAAGGATTGACCATTTTGACCAAAGTTGATTTTTTTGGTAAAAAGTTACCTATTGGGTAAATGATTGAACATTTTGACAAAAGTTGACTTTTTGGTTACAGATTGACTTTTTAGTCAAAAAATGGTCATTAGGTCAAAAATTGACTATTTTGACCTAAATTGACTTTTTTGTCCAAAGTTGACCTATTGGGTTAATGGGTTGGTCATTGGGTCAAGGATTGATAATTTTGACCAAAGTTGACTTTTTCTTCAAAACTTGACCTATTGGGTCAATGGGTTGGTCAATTTTGACCAAAGTTAATTTTTACTCAAAAGTTGACCTATTGTGTCAATGGGTTCGTCATTGGGTCGAGAATTGACCATTATGACCAAAGTTGACTTTTTGGTCAGAGCTTAACTTTTTGTGTCAATAATTGGCCATTAGGTCAAAAATTGGATATTTTGACCAAAATTGACTTTTTGTTCAAAAGTTGACCTATTGGGTCAATGAGTTGGTCATTGGGATAAGAATCGACCATTTTGACCAAAGTTAAGTTTTTGGTGAAAAGTTGACCTATTGGGTCAATGGGTTGGTCATTGGGTCTGAAATTGACCATTTTGACCAAAGTTGATTTTTTGGTCAAAAGTTAACCTATTTGGTCAAAGGGTTGGTCATTGGGTCAAGGATTGACCATTCTGACCAAAGTTGACTTTTTGGTCAAAAGTTAACCTATTTGGTCAAAGGGTTGGTCATTGGGTCAAGGATTGACCATTCTGACCAAAGTTGACTTTTTGGTCAAAAGTTGACATATTGGGTCAATGGGTTGGTCATTGGGTCAAGGATTGACCATTTTGACCAAAGTTTACTTTTTGGTCAAAAGTTGACCTATGAAGTCAATGGGATGGTCATTGGGTCGAGGATTGACCATTATGACCAAAGTTGACTTTTGGTCAAATATTGACTTTTTGTGTCAATATGTGGTCATTAGGTGAAAAATTGGCTATTTTGACCAAAATTGACTTTTTGTTCAAAAGTTGACCTATTTGGTCAATAGTTGGTCATTGGGTTAAGAATTGACCATTTTGACCAATGTTAACTTTTTGGTCAAAAGTTGACCTTTTGGGTCAATGGGTTGGTCATTGGGTCAGAAATTGACCATTTTGACCAAAGTTGACTATTGAGTTAATGGGGTGGTCATTAGGTGAAAAAATTAACTATTTTGACAAAAATTGACTTTTTTGTCAAAAGTTGACATATTGGGTCAAAGAGCTGGTCATTGGGTCGAGGTTTGATGATTTTTACGAAAGTTGACTTTTTGGTCAAAAATAGACCTATGTGGTTAATTGGTTTGCCATTGTGTCAAGGATTGGCCATTTTGACCAAAGTTGACTTTTTGGTCAGAGATTGACTTGTTGGGTCAATAATTGGTCATTAGTTCAAAAATTGACTATTTTGACCAAAATTGACTTTTTGGTCTAAAGTTGACATATCGAATCAATAAGTTTGTCATTGGGTCAAAAATTGATCATTTTGACCAAAGTTGACCTATTGGGTCAATAGGTTGGTCATTGGGTCAAGAATTGACCATTTTGACCAAAGTTGTCTTTTGGTCAAAAGTTAACCTATTTGGTTAAAGGGTTACTCATTGGGTCAAGATTGACCATTTTAACAAAAGTTGACTTTTTCGTTAAAAGTTGACCTATTGGGTCAATGGGCTGGCCATTGGGTAAAGATTTGACCTTTTTTACTGAAGTTAACTTTTTGTTCAAAAGTAGACCTATTGGGTCAATGGGTTTGTCATTGGGTCAAGGATTGACCATTTTGACCAAAGTTGACTTTATTGTCAGAGATTGACTTATTGGGTCAATAATTGGTCATTAATTCAAAAATTGACTATTTTGATCGAAATTGACTTTTTGCTCCAAAGTTGTCATATCGGATCAATAGGTTGGTCATTGGGTCAAAAATTGATCATTTTGACCAAAGTTGAACTATTGGGTCAATAGGATGGTCATTGGGTCAAGGACTGATCATTTCGATAAAAGTTGTCTTTTTGGTTAAAAGTTGACCTATTTGGTCAAAGGGTTACTCATTGGGTCAAGGATTGACCATTTTGACCAAATTTGACTTTTTCATTAAAAGTTAATCTATTAGGTCAATGGGTTGGTCAGACTTTTTGGCCAGAGATTGACTTATTAGGTTAAAATTGGTCATTAGGTTGAAAATTGACTATTTTGACCAAAATTGACATTTTTGTCAAAATTGACCTATTGGCTCATTGGGCCAAGGATTGACCATTTTGACCAATGTTGATTTTTTTGTCAAAAGTTGACCTATTAGGTCAATGGGTTGGTTATTGGGTCAGAAATTGACCATTTTAACCAAAGTTGACTTTTTGGTCAAAAGTTGACCTATTGGGTCAATGGGGTAGTTGTTAGGTTAAAAATTGACTATTTTGACCAATATTTATTTTTTTGTCAAAAGTTGACCAATTGGGTCAATGGGTATGTCATTGTGAAAAGGATTGACCATTTTGACCAAAATTGACATTTTGGTCAAAAGTTGACCCATTGGATCGATTGGGAGGTCATTAGGTCGAAGTCGACTATTTTGACTAAAATTGACTTTTTGGTCAAAAGTTCACCTATTGGGTCAATGTGTTGGTCATTCAGTCAAGGATTGACCATTTTGACCAAAGTTGACTTTTTAGTAGTAAGTTGACCTATTGGATCAATGGGTTGGTCATAGGGTCAAGGATTGACCATTTTTTACCAAAGTTGACTTTTTGGTCAGTGATTAACTTATTGGGTCAATAAATGGTCATTAGGTCAAAAATTGACTATTTCGACCAAAATTTACTTTTTGGTCAAAAGTTGACCGCTTGGGTCAAGGAGTGACCATTTTGATCAAAGTTGACTTTTTGGCTAAAAGTTGACCTATTGGGTCAATGGGGTAGTCATTTATTTGGTCAAGGATTGCCCATTTTGACCAAAGTTGCCTTTTTTGTTAAAGATTGATTTAGTGGGTCAATTATTCGTCATTATGTCAAAAATTGACTTTTTTTACCAAAATTAACTTTTTGGTCAACAGTTGACCTATTGGGTCAAGGGGTTGGTCATTGGGTCAAGGATTGATCATTTTGACCAAAGTTGACTTTTGGTCAAAAGTTGACCTATTAGGTCAATGTTTTGGTCATTGGGTCAAGGTTGACCATTTTGACCAAAGTTGACTTTTTGGTCAGAGATTGACTTATTGAGTCAACAATTGGTCATTTGGTCAAAAATTAACTATTTTGACCAAAATTTACTTTTGGTCAAAAGTTGACCTATTGGGTCATTTTCTCAAGGATTGACCATTTTGACTAAAGTTGATTTTTTGGTTTAAAGTTAACCTATTAGGTAAATGATTGACCATTTTGACTAATGTTGACTTTTTGGTTAGAGATTGACTTATTGGGTCAATAATTGGTCATTAGGTCAAAAATTGACACCTAAATTGACTTCTTCATCCAAAGTTGACCTATTGTGTTTAATGGGTTGGTTATTGGGTCAAGGATTGACAATTTTTACTAAAGTTGACTTTTTGGTCAAAAGTTGACCTATTGGGTCAATGGGTTGGTCATTGGGTCAAGGATTGACCATTTTGACCAAAGTTAACTTTTTGGTCAAAAGTTAACATATTGGGTCAATGGGTTCGTCATTGAGTTGAGAATTGACCATTATGACCAAAGTTGACTTTTTGGTCAGAGATTGACTTTTTTGTCAATAATTGGCCATTAGGTCAAAAATTAGTTATTTTGACCAAAATTGAATTTTTTTTCAAAAGTTGACCTATTAGGTTAATGAGTTGATCATTGGGTTAAGAACTGACCATTTTGACCAAAGTTAACTTTTTGGTCAAAAGTTGTCCTATTGGGTCAATGGGTGAGTCATTGGGTCAGAAATTGATCATTTTGACCAAAGTTGACTTTTTGGTCGAATAGTTGACCTATTAGATTGATGAGTGTTCATTAGCTCAAAAATTGACTATTTTGACCAAAATTGACTTTTTGGTCAAAAGTTGACCTATTGGGTCAATGGTTTGGTCATTGGGTCAAGGATTAAACAATTTGACTAAAGTTGACTTTTGGTCAAAAGTTGACTTATTGGGTCAATGGTTTGGTCATTGGGTCAAGGATTGACAATTTTGACTAAAGTTGACTTTTTGGTCAAAGATTGACTTTTTGTTTCAAATAATTGGTCATTATGTCCAAAATTGACTACTTTGACCAAAATTAACTTTTTGGTCGAAAGTTGACCTATTGGGTTAATGGGTTGGTCATTGGGTCAAGGATAGACTATTTTGACCAAATGTTGACTTTTATATCAGAGATTGACTTATTAGGTTAATAATTAATCATTTGGTCAAAAATTAACAATTTTGACCAAAATTGACTTTTTAGTCAAAAGTTAACCTATTGGGTCACTGGGTCAAGGATTAACCATTTTGACCGAAGTTGACTTTTTGGTCAAAAGTTGACCTATTGGGTCAACTGGTTGGTCATTTGGTCAAAGATTTACTATTTTGACCAAAGTTGACTTTTTAGTCAGAGATTGATTTATTAGGTCAATAATTGGTCATTAGGTGAAAAATTGTTTATTTTGACCAAAATTGAAATTTTGGTGAAAAGTTGACCCATTTGGTCAATGGGGTATTCATTGAGTCAATGGGTCAATAATTGGTCATTTGGTCAAAATATGACTATTTTGACCAAAATTAGTTTTTTGGTCAAAAGTCGACATATTGAGTCAATGGTTTTGTCATTTGGTCAAGGATTGACCATTTTGACCAAAGTTGACGTTTTGGTCCGAGATTGACTTATTGTGTCAATAATTAGTCATTAGGTCAAAAATTAACTATTTTAACCAAAATTAACTGTTTGTTCAAAAGGTGACAAATTGGGTTAATGAGTTACTCATTTGGTTGAGAATTGACCATTTTGACCAAAGTTGACTTTTTGGTCAAAAGTTGACCTATTGGGTCAATGGGTTGATCATTGGATTAGAAAATAACCATTTTGACCAAAGTTGACTTTTTGGTCAAAAGTTGACCTATTTGGTCAATGGGTGGTAATTATGTCAAAAATTGACTATTTTGACCAAAATTGACTTGTTGGTCGAAAGTTGACTTATTAGGTCAATGGGTTGGTCATTGGGTCAATGATTGACCATTTTGATCAAAGTTGACTCTTTGTTCAAGGATTGACTTATTGGGTTAATATTGTGTCATTAGGTCAAAAGTTGACTTATTGGTTCAATGGTTTGGTCATTGGGTTAAGGATTGACGATTTTGATTAAAGTTAACTTTTTGGTAAGAGATTGACTTATTGGGTCAATAATAGGTCATTAGGTCAAAAAATAACTATTTTGCCCAAAATTGACTTTTTGGTCAAAAGTTGACCTATTGGGTCAATGGGTTGGTCATTGGGTTAAGAATTGACCATTTTGACCAAACTTGACTTTTTGGTCAAAATTTAACCTATTGGGTTAATGGGCTGGTCATTGGGTTAGAAATTAGCCATTTTGACCAATGCTAACTTTTTTGTCAAAAATTAACTTTTTAGGTCAATTGGGTGGTCATTAAGTTAAAAATTGACCTTTTTGACCAAAATTATTTTTTGGTCAAAAAGTTAAGCTATTGGGTCATTGGGTCAAGGATTGACCATTTTGACCAAAGTTGACTTTTTGGTCAAAAGTTGAAAATTTGGATCAATGTGTTGGTCATTTGGTCAAGGATTGACCATTTTGACCAAAGTTGACTTTTTGGTCGGAGATTGACTTATTGGGCCAATAATTGCTCAATAGGTCAAAATTTGACGATTTTAACTAAAATTGACTTTTTGGTCAAAAGTTGACTTATTTGGTCAATGGGGTGGTCATTGGGTCAGAAAATTGACCTTTTTGACCAAAATTGAATTTTCCGTCAAAAGTTGACTATTTTGGTCAATGGTGTGGTCATTTGGTCAAAAATTGACTATATTGACCAAAATTGACTTTTTGTTTAAAAGTTGACCTATTGTGTCAATGAGTTGGTCATTGTGTCAAGGAATTGACTATTTTGACTAAAGTTCACTTTTTGGTCAAAATTTGACCTACTGGGCAATGGGTTGGTCATTGAGGACAAGGATTGACCATTTTGACCAAAGTTGACTTTTTGGTCAAAGATTGACTTATTAGGTCAATAATTGGTCATTGTGTCAAAAATTGACTATTTTTGTGAAAAGTTGGCCTATCGGGTCTATGGCTTGGTCATTAGGTCAAAGATTGACCATATTGGCTAAAGTTGACATATTGGGTCAATGGGTTAGTCATTGGGTCAGAAATTGGCAATTTTGGCCAAACTTTTTGGTCAAAAGTTGACCTATTGGGTTAATGTGGTGGTCATTAAGGCAAAAATTGTCATTTTTTACCAAAATTAACTTTTTGCTCAAAAGTAGACCTATTGGGTCAATGGGTTGTTCGTTGGGTCAAGGATTGACCATTTTGACCAAAGTTGACTATTTGGTCAAAAGTAAATCTAATGGGTCAAAGAGTTAGTCGTTGGGTCAAGGATTGTCCATTTTGACCAAAGTTGACGTTTTGGTCAGAGATTGGCATACTGGGTCACTAATTTTTGTCAAAACTAGATCAAGGATTGACCATTTTGACCAAAGTTTACTTTTTGGTCAAAAGTTGACCTATTGGGTCAATGGATTGGTCATTTGGTCGAGGATTGACCATTATGACCAAAGTTGACTTTTTTGTCAAATATTGACTTTTTGTGTCAATAATTGGTCATTAGGTCAAAAAATTGGCTATTTTGACCAAAATTAACTTTTTGTTCAAAAGTTAACCTATTGGGTCAATAGTTGGTCATTGGGTTAAGAATTGACCATTTTGACCAAAGTTAACTTTTTGGTCAAAAGTTGACCTTTTGGGTCAATGGGTTGGTCATTGGGTCAAAAATTGAACATTTTAACCAAAGTTGATTTTTTGGTCAAAAGTTGACCTATTGAGTCAATGGGGTGGTCATTAGGTGAGAAAATTGACTATTTTGACCAAAATTGACTTTTTTGTCAAAAGTTGACATATTGGGTCAAAGAGCTGGTCATTGGGTCGAGGTTTGACGATTTTTACGAAGATTGACTTTTTCGTCAAAAGTAGACCTATTTGGTCAATTAGTTTGCCATTGGGTCAAGGATTGACCATTTTGACCAAAGTTGACTTTTTGGTCAGAGATTGACTTATTGGGTCAATAATTGGTCATTAGTTCAAAAATTGATTATTTTGACCAAAATTGACTTTTCGGTCCAAAGTTGACATATCAGATCAATACGTTTGTCATTGGGTCAAAAATTGATCATTTTGACAAAAGTTGACCTATTGGGTTAATAGGTTGGTCATTGGGTAAGGATTGACTATTTTGACCAAAGTTATCTTTTGGTCAGAAGTTAACCTATTTGGTCAAAGGGTTACTCATTGGGTCAAGATTGACCATTTTAACCAAAGTTGACTTTTTCGTTAAAAGTTGACCTGTTAGGTCGATAGGTCTGGTCATTGGGTCAAGGTTTGACCATTTTTACGAAAGTTGACTTTTTGGTCAAAAGTTGACCTACTGGGTCAATGGGTGGTCATTGGGTCAGAAATTGACTATTTTGACCAAAATTGATTTTTTGGTCAGAAGTTGACCTATTAGGTGAATTAGTGTTCATTAGCTAAAAAATTGACTATTTTGGCCAAAATTTACTTTTTGGTAAAAAATTGACCTGTTGGGTCAAGGGGTTGGTCATTGTGTCAAGGATTGACCATTTTGACAAAAGTTGACTTTTTGGTCAAAAGTTGACCTATTGGGTCAATGGGTTTGTCATTCGGTCAAAAATTGACTATTTTGACAAAAGTTGACTTTTTGGTCGAAAGTTGACTGATGGGTCAATGGGTTGGTTATTAGCTCGAAATTGACTATTTTAACCAAAGTTGACTTTTTGGTCTAAAGTTGATCTATTGGATCAATGGGGTAGTTGTTAGGTTAAAATTGATTATTTTGACCAATATTTACTTTTTTGTCAAAAGTAGACCAATTGGGTCAATGGATATGTCATTGTGAAAATGATTGACCATTTTGACTAATATTGACATTTTGATAAAAAGTTGACCCATTGGGTCAATGGGGAGGTCATTAGGTCAGAAGTTGACTATTTTGATCAAAACTAATTTTTTGGTCAAAAGTTTACCTATTGGGTCAAAGGGTTGGTCATTTGGTCAAGGATTGACCATTTTGACCAAAGTTGACTTTTTGGTAATAAGTTGACTATTAGATTGATCGGTTGGTCATTGGGTCGAAGATTGATCATTTCTTGCCAAAGTTGACTTTTTGATCGAGTGGTTGACTTATTGGGTCGATAAATGGTCATTAGGTCGAAAATTGACTATTTCGACCAAAATTGACTTTTTGGTCGAAAGTTGACTTCTTAGGGTCGAGGTGACCATTTTGACTTAAAGTTAACTTTTTAGCTGAAAGTTGACTATTGGATCAATGGGATAGTCATTTGGTCAATGATTGACCATTTTGACCAAAGATGACTTTTTGGTTAGAGATTGATTTATTGGGTCAATTATTGGTCAATATGTCAAAAATTAACTTCTTTTGACCAAAATTGACTTTTTGGTCAAAAGTTGACCTATTGGGTGTCAAGGGGTTGGTCATTGGATCAAGGATTAATCATTTTGACCAAAGTTGACTTTTTGTTCAAAAGTTTACCTATTGGGTCACTAGGTCAAGGTTGACCATTTTGACCAAAGTTAACTTTTTGGTCAGAGATTGACATATTGAGTCAATAATTAGTCGTTTGGTCAAAAATTAACTATTTTGACCCAAGGATTGACCATTTTGACCAAAGTTGATTTTTTTGTAAAAAGTTACCTATTGGGTAAATGATAGAACATTTTGACAAAAGTAGACTTTTTGGTTAGAGATTGACTTTTTAGTTAATAAATGGTCATTAGGTCAAAATTGACTATTTTGACCTAAATTGACTTTTTTGTCCAAACTTGACCTATTGGGTTAATGCGTTGGTCATTGGGTCAAGGATTGATAATTTTGACCAAAGTTGACTTTTTCTTCAAAAGTTGACCTATTGGGTCAATGGGTTGGTCATTGGGTCAATGATTGACCATTTTGACCAAAGTTAATTTTTGGTCAAAAGTTGACCTATTGTGTCAATGGGTTCGTCATTGGGTCGAGAATTGACTATTATGACCAAAGTTAACTTTTTGGTCAGAGCTTAACTTTTGTGTCAATAATTGGCCATTAGGTCAAAAATTGGATATTTTGACCAAAATTGACTTTTTTTTTTAAAAGTTGACCTATTGGGTCAATGAGTTGGTCATTGGGATAAGAATTGACCATTTTGACCAAAGTTAACTTTTTGGTAAAAAGTTGACCTATTAGGACAATGGGTTGGTCATTGGGTCTGAAATTGACCATTTTAACCAAAGTTGATTTTTTGGTCAAAAGTTGACCTATTTGGTCAAACGGTTGGTCATTGGGTCAAGGATTGACCATTCTGACCAAAGTTGACTTTTTGGTCAAAAGTTGACATATTGGGTCAATGGGTTGGTCATTGGGTCAAGGATTGACCATTTTGACCAAAGTGTTCTTTTTGGTCAAAAGTTGACCTATTGAGTCAATGGGATGGTCATTAGGTCGTGGATTGACCATTATGACCAAAGTTGACTTTTTGGTCAAAGATTGACATTTTGTGTCAATAAATGGTCATTAGGTTAAAAAATTGGCTATTTTGACCAAAATTAACTTTTTGTTCAAAAGTTGACCTATTTGGTCAATAGTTGGTCATTGGGTTAAGAATTGACCATTTTGATCAAAGTTAACTTTTTGGTCAAAAGTTGACCTTTTGGGTCAATGGGTTGGTCATTAGGTCAGAAATTGATCATTTTGACCAAAGTTGACTATTGA
This sequence comes from Papilionanthe hookeriana x Papilionanthe teres, assembly GCA_022702705.1. Taxonomy (NCBI): domain Eukaryota; kingdom Viridiplantae; phylum Streptophyta; class Magnoliopsida; order Asparagales; family Orchidaceae; genus Papilionanthe; species Papilionanthe hookeriana x Papilionanthe teres. The sequence goes on along the minus strand of CM040438.1, from coordinate 60,846,392 downwards.
GTTAATGGGGTGGTCATTAGGTGAAAAAATTAACTATTTTGATAAAATTGATTTTTTTGTCGAAAGTTGACATATTAGGTTGAAAATTTGAGTCATTGGGTCGAGGTTTGATGATTTTTACGAAAGTTAACTTTTTGGTCAAAAATAGACCTATTTGGTCAATTGGTTTGCCATTGTGTCAAGGATTAACCATTTTGACCAAAGTTGACTTTTCGGTCAAAGATTGACTTATTGGGTCAATAATTGGTCATTAGTTCAAAAATTGACTATTTTGACCAAAATAGACTTTTGGGTCCAAAGTTGACATATCGAATCAATAAATTTGTCATTGGGTAAAAAATTGATCATTTTGACCAAAGTTGACCTATTGGGTCAATAGGTTGGTCATTGGGTCAAGAATTGACCATTTTGACCAAAGTTGTCTTTTGGTCAAAAGTTAACCTATTTGGTCAAAGGGTTACTCATTGGGTCAAGATTGACCATTTTAACCAAAGTTGACTTTTTCGTTAAAAGTTGACCTATTGGGTCAATGGGCTGGTCATTGGGTCAAGGTTTGACCATTTTTACTAAAGTTGACTTTTTGTTGAAAGTAGACTGTTAGATTGATGGGTTTGTCATTGGGTCAAGGATTGACCATTTTGACCAAAGTTAACCTTATTGTCAGAGATTGACTTATTGGGTCAATAATTGGTCATTAATTCAAAAATTGACTATTTTGATCGAAATTGCTTTTGCTCCAAACTTGCCATATCGGATCAATAGGTTGGTCATTGGGTCAAAAATTGATCATTTTGACCAAAGTTGACCTATTGGGTCAATAGGATGGTCATTGGGTCAAGGACTGATCATTTCGACAAAAGTTGTCTTTTTGGTTAAAAGTTGACTTATTTGGTCAAAGGGTTACTCATTGGGTCAAGAATTGACCATTTCGACCAAATTTGACTTTTTCATTAAAAGTTAATCCATTAGGTTAATGGGTTGGTCAGACTTTTTGGCCAGAGATTGACTTATTAGGTTAAAATTGGTCATTAGGTTGAAAATTGACTATTTTGACCAAAATTAACATTTTTGTCAAAATTGACCTATTGGCTCATTGGGCCAAGGATTGACCATTTTGGCCAATGTTGATTTTTTTGTCAAAAGTTGACCTATTAGGTCAATGGGTTAGTTATTGGGTCAGAAATTGACCATTTTAACCAAAGTTGACTTTTTGGTCAAAAGTTGACCTGTTAGATCGATGGGGTAGTTGTTAGGTTAAAAATTGACTTATTTTGACCAATATTTATTTTTTTGTCAAAAGTTGACCAATTGGGTCAATGGGTATGTCATTGTGAAAAGGATTGACCATTTTGACCAAAATTGACATTTTGGTCAAAAGTTGACCCATTGGGTCAATTGGGAGGTCATTAGGTCAGAAGTCGACTATTTTGACCAAAATTGACTTTTTGGTCAAAAGTTCACCTATTGGGTCAAAGTGTTGGTCATTCAGTCAAGGATTGACCATTTTGACCAAAGTTAACTTTTTAGTAGTAAGTTGACCTATTGGGTCAATGGGTTGGTCATAGGGTCAAGGATTGACCATTTTTTACCAAAGTTGACTTTTTGGTCAGTGATAAACTTATTGGGTCAATAAATGGTCATTTGGTCAAAAATTAACTCTTTTGACCAAAATTTACTTTTGGTCAAAAGTTGACCTATTGGGTCATTTTCTCAAGAATTGACCATTTTGACTAAAGTTGATTTTTTGGTTTAAAGTTAACCTATTAGGTAAATGATTGAACATTTTGACTAATGTTGACTTTTTGGTTAGATATTGACTTATTGGGTCAATAATTGGTCATTAGGTCAAAAATTGACACCTAAATTGCCTTCTTCATCCAAAGTTGACCTATTGTGTTTAATGGGTTGGTCATTGGGTCAAGGATTGACAATTTTTACCAAAGTTGACTTTTTGGTCAAAAGTTGACCTATTGGGTCAATGGGTTGGTCATTGGGTCAAGGATTGACCATTTTGACTAAAGTTAACATTTTGGTCAAAAGTTGACATATTGGGTCAATGGGTTCGTCATTGAGTTGAGAATTGACCATTATGACCAAAGTTGACTTTTTGGTCAGAGATTGACTTTTTTGTCAATAATTGGCCATTAGGTCGAAAATTAGTTATTTTGACCAAAATTGAATTTTGTTGAAAGTTGACTATTAAATTTAATGAGTTGATCATTGGGTTAAGAATTGGCCATTTTGACCAAAGTTAACTTTTTGGTTTGTCCTATTGGGTCAATGGGTGAGTCATTGGGTCAGAAATTGATCATTTTGACCAAAGTTAACTTTTTGGTCAATAGTTGACCTATTGGGTCAATGAGTGTTCATTAGCTCAAAAATTGACTATTTTGACCAAAATTGACTTTTTGGTCAAAAGTTGACCTATTGGGTCAATGGTTTGGTCATTGGGTCAAGGATTAACCATTTTGACTAAAGTTGACTTTTTGGTCAAAAGTTGACTTATTGGGTCAATGGGTTGGTCATTGGGTCAAGGATTGACAATTTTGACTAAAGTTGACTTTTTGGTCAAAGTTGACTTTTTGGTCAAAAGTTGACATATTGGGTCAATGGGTTGGTGATTGGGTCGAGGATTGACCATTATGACCAAGGTTGACCCTTTGGTCAGAGATTGACTTTTTGTGTCAATAATTGGTCATTAGGTCAAAACTTGACTATTTTGACCAAAATTGACTTTTTGTTCAAAAGTTAACCTATTGGGTCAATGAATTGGTCATTGGGTTAAGAATTGACCATTTTGACCAAAGTTAACTTTTTGGTCAAAAGTTGACCTGTTGGGTAAATGTGTTGGTCATTGGGTTAGAAATTGACCATTTTGACCAAAGTTGACTTTTTGGTCAAAATTTGACCTATTGGGTCAATGGGGTTATCATTAGGTCAAAAAATTGACTATTTTAACTAAAATTGACTTTTTGGTCAAAATTTGACATATTGGGCCAATGGGTTGGTCATTGGGTCAAGGAATGAAAATTTTGAGCAAAGTTAGGTTTTTGGTTAAAAGTTAACCTATTGGATCAATGGGTTGGTCATCGAGTCAAGGATTGACCATTTTAACCAAAGTTGACTTTTTTGTCAGAAATTGACTTATTGGGTCAATAATTGGTCATTAGTAATTTTAGAGAATTTGAGTGAAAATTGGGTTATTTTAGTAATTTGGGAGAATTTATGAATACTTAGCTTGTTTCAAAGAATGTGGAGTATTTTAGATCAATTGGGTAATTTGGAGAGGTTTGTAATGTTTTTGGTGAATAAATGAGCATTTTTTTGGACCATCGGGGTATTTTAAGAATTTTTTGAATTTTGGCAAATTTTTGTAGATTTGGGGTGAATTTGGGCTATTCGGATAATTTTGAGTGGTTTAGAATGATTTCTTGTGAAGTCTAAGGAATTTGGAGATTTTTGGGATTTTTAGTGTTTTAAGGGCATTTTGGTAATTTTGAAGAATTTGGGTGGAAATTAGGTTTTTTCGGCAGTTTAGAAGAATTTAGAGTAATATTACTAGTTCTAAGGATTGTGGAATATTTTATAATTGTTGGGTAATTTCAAAAGATTTAAAATGATTTTGCTGAAGAAATGAGCCAACAGGGGCATTTTAGGAATTTTTGGGATTTCTGCTAATTTTTGGAGATTTAGGGTAAATTTAGGCAATTTTGAATAAATTGGAGTTGATTAGAATGACTTTTGGTGAAATCTTAGAAATTTGGAGATTTTTAGGGTTTTAAAAGCATTTTGGTTATTTTGGAGAATTTCAGTGAAATTTGGGTTATTTTGGTAGTTTTAAAGTGTGTAATACAATTTGGCTAGTTTTAAGGAATGTGGAGTATTTTAGATCAATTGGGTAATCTGGAGGAGTTTAAAATGATTTTGGTGTTGAAATGTGAATTTTTTGGCCAAGTGAGCATTTTGGTAATTTTTAGGATTTTGGCTATTTTTGAGATATTTGGGGTAAATTTGGGCAATTTGAATAATTTGAAGTGTTTTAAGATGATTTTTCATGAAATCTTAGGAATTTGGTGATTTTTGGAATTTTTAGGGTTTTAAGGGTATTTTGGTAATTTTGGTGAATTTCATGAAAATTGGGTTATTTTGTCTTTTTGGAGAATTTGGGGTAATTTGGCTAGTTTTAAGGAATGTGGAGAAATTTAGATTAATTGGGTAATTTGGAGAGGTTTAAAGTGATTTTGGTGAAGAAATGAGAATTATTGGGCCAAAGGAGCATTTTAGGATTTTTTGGGATTTTGGCTAATTTTTAGAGATTTGGGGTGAATTTGGGCAATTTTAATAAATAGAGTGGTTTAGAAAGATTTTTGATGAAATCTTAGGAATTAAGAGATTTTAGGGTTTTTTAGTGTTTTAAGGGCATTTTAGTAACTTCGGAGAATTTGAATGAAAATTAGGTTATTTTGGTAGTTTTGGAGAATATATAGAGAAATTTGGGTGGTTTTAAAGAATGTGGAGTATTTTAGATCAATTGGGTAACTTGGAGAAGTTTAAAATGAACTTCGCGAAGAATTGAAAATTTTTGGGCCATAGGGGCACTTTGGTAGTTTCTTGAATCTTGGCTAATTTTGGTTGATTTGGGTTGAATTTGGGCAGTTTGAATAATTTGAAGTGGTTTAGAAAGTTTTTTGGTGAAATCTCAGGAATTTGGAGGTCTCTTGGGTTTTAAGGACACTTTCATAATTTTTGAGAATTTTGGTAAAAATTAGGATATTTTGGAAGTTCAATGGAATTTAGAGCAATTTGGCTGGATTTAAGAAATGTGGTGTACTTTTTATAAATTGAGTAATTTGGAGAGATTTAAAATGATTTTGGTGAAGAAATGGGAATCTTTTGGGCCTTAGGGGCATTTTGGGAATTTTTTGGATTTTTACTAATTTTGAAAGATTTGGGGTGAATTTGGGCAATTTGAATAATTTTGAATAACTTTTCGACTTCTCAAATTAACTTCTATTATTTCTTCTGAATCTGGCGTTGGATCTGTCGGTCTCTCTTCTGTAGCTGCTTCGAAATCTGATAACTCCAATTCTATCGCAATCGGAGCTCCTTGGAATTCGCAAATGAACTCATCGCTTCCTGGGCTTTCGTAGCTGCTCTTGTGGACATCCTCTCCTTCGTCGCCGTCGTCGATCTTTTGTATGATTTGAGAATTGTTATTCGTATCGAAATCGAGATCTAGGGTAGGCTGGTTGTCATTAGTTACGTAATAGTTAGAAACAGTCAAAACGTCGCCAACACCATAACTCTTATCATTATAAGATCCCGCCCGGGCGAGTAAATAATCATACAAAGTCAGAGGCTTGAGGGATTTCTCCCCCAAATTAGAAACAACCATCCTAGGAAAAACAACCCCTACTCTACCCTTCGGAGCTCTGGTCTTCTCTTCTTCTGCGATCTTCTCCTCCTTCTGGGGTGGTTCTTCAATTGCATTTGATAGTGTCGGCTTAGTGGGTTTCGAAATTTGAATTGAAGCACGCACCGAAGTTTTCTGGATGTGATCCAATAATTTCTTCAAAGACTTCGCCCAAACAGTACTCCATCCATCGTCAGTCGAATAAGGGTCTATCAGAGCAAAAGGATCCGTTGAAATAACATTAACGGAACCTCCTTTTTGGGGCTCCTTCATGTATTCTTTCAGGATCGTTATGTTCCCTCGACTGATGTTATACTCGAGCCAGCTCTTGAAGGTGAAGCAGTCTTCAATTTTGTGCCTAAGCATCCTATGGTACGGGCAGTAATTCGGATGATCTTTCTTGTCGACTTCTTCCGGCCTCATGGGCTCTGACAACTGAAAATCAGGTGTCTTACTCAAACTGCGGAACATTTTGGCCACTGCTTCAGTCTTGAAGGGATATTCCTTATTCAAAAGCTCCTTCAGGGCCCGTGTTGGGTGGGGCGGCGGTTGATCATGCTGCTGCGGCGACTGATAGCTCGGTTTAGGTGGTTGATAACTTTGCTAAGGTTGTTAATAGTTCCGTTGCGGTGGTTAATAATTCGGTTGCGACTATTCTGGCTGTATCTGTACTGGTTGTTTACCTTTATCCACTGCCAAGAAGATTCCTGATTTATTCTCAAATATCTCACTGGCTTCTGCTTATCAGTCTTGTCGATGAAACTCAATTGTTTTGCCTCCTCTTGCAAGCTCCCGGCCTTGCTAAGCAACTTCTTGAAAGTCTTAATTATGAATTCTTTGAGAAGAAATGCTATCGGGCCGTGAATACTTTTTAGCAAGATACCGACTGCGTGCTGTTCTTGATGTTGTGGTTCACACTTCATGCTTAGATTCCTCCATCGAAGGATGTAGTCGACCAAAATTTCATTCGACTTCTGTTGCTCCACCACTAGATCACCGATAGTGATGTGGTGCTGAGCTCCAGCAAATCGTTTAACGAAAAGATTTTCTAATTCTGAGAAAGTCTTGACCGAACCATTTGGCAACTCTGCATACCAATCAAAAGCGATCCCTGACAAGCTGCTGACGAACTGGCGAAAAAGCAAAGTATCACTCCCATCGACGTTGCAGCAACTAGCACGAAAATGTACAACATGTTTTCGGGTGTTTCTCGTACCATCGAAAGTCTTAAACAGAGGTGGTACGAAGCCCTTTTGGGTATTGAACTGCATCAAATTCCTCAGGGTAAGGTCTACCCGTCTGAATAGATGCTCCACTCTTGGACTGGGCTAGGGCTTCTCACACCTGCTGTTCCACCATGTTCATAATGTCCTTTTTGGATATCATACTTTGAGCTGAATCTTTCTTTGGTTTCTCATCTCCATTGACTGACGTAATTTCCTTTCCTTCGTCCGCAATGTGAATAATCTCCGGGGGTGTTTCCTTATGAGGTTGAGGCTGACTTTGAAGTGTGGCCAGAGAGACTACCATCTCATCCATCTTCTTTTCCATTCGATAAATTATGTCATCCTTTTTACGAAGACGTAGCCCCATTTCCTCTGGGTCGTCTCCCTCTGTAGCTGCTGGCGCTCCCAGTAGAGCTGATGATGCTCGGGTTCGACCATGTTGATTTCGGCAAATTCTTCATCCATGAAATCTGACAGATCCTCCTCATTCATTAGTTCTTCTTTTCTTTCTTTCACCAACCGTTGGATTTCGGTTCTCAACTTTCCTATAGCGGCTTCAAGTGGTCTCTTCCAAACGGTCTCGCGGTTATCGGGTGAAGACTGTCAAATATCATCTTCCAGAGTTATTTTCAGGGCAACGGCACTCTCCTCAGATTCGGGCTCTCTGACGGGGCTTCTCTTCTCAGAGCGTTCTGTCAATATCAGTTCAGAAATATTAGGTTGCCACACCATCCTTCTTGAAGTTAAGAGCCTAGGACCGGATGGTCTACCGACTGCATGTTGGTAGGTGGTGTGTTCTCTAATATGATGACCTGATACAAAGACGGGTGACCTCCTTTCACTAGTTCGTACTTTCTTCCTTGGCCTCTCTAGGGCAGTGACAGGGGTTACTTTTGGTCCAAGGCGGGATTTAACTGGTACTTGCCCCATCCTTCTCAGAAGCTCTGTACGAGGCATCCTTCTTTCCTTGCTAACTTCTCCACCACTGCTCGCAATTGGGCAAGTGGTGTAGTCTTTATCTTCCTCCTCCTACAATCATTGTAGTATGCAGGTCGGGGTAACGTAACGGCGATCTTTCGGGCATCTTCCTCGTCACATGCTACAAAGAGAGGGTGGAACCGACTCCCCTCTAACAGCGGTGAAATCTTAGGCAGTTCTTCTTCTTCTTCAGGAATCTCTTCAAGAATGGCAACTTCAGCAGCCCTGGACTTTCTGATTTTAGCAATATTTCTGTTCTTATACCTTCTTTGTGTTCTGGTTAAGGGTACAAATCTTGAACTGAACCCTATTTCAAAAACAGACGGTGTTGCAGCAAAGGTCGAACCCTGCACGAAAACAGGCTGATCACTAACTCAGACTTCCTTTCCCTTTAGTTTGGTGGGAACTGGGGCAGGTGCAGTGATGATCAGACCGGTGGGTTTAGAGACGACAGTCCTAGGAGTGGCAGCTAGTCTTTCACGAACAACGGTGTTTTCCTCAGCTGGGACCCTCTGTAGGGGAGGAAACTCTTGTGTTGACTTCAAGTTGAATTCAATCACAGACTCCACAGTTTCTGGTACTTTGGCCATTAGCGCGAAGAGAGTAACATCTGCAAACTTGATGTCCATGTTATCAAATCCTTGTCTGAAGCGAATGATCGCATCGTCAGGCAGTTCATCCTTGCTGACTGCCAAATTCAGTCCGTTGGTGAAGGAGAAAATCAACTTCGGTGCGGACATCTTCTGCAGGGTAGATTCTTGGCGTCAGTTCGATACTATGCTTCCTTTCGTCATAAGACTCTTAGGACGAAAAAGAATCATTCCAGAGTCCGAACACATTCTTATCCATTTTCTTAGTTTTGTTTGTAAAGTATCTCAAGTTTTCATTTTATTTTCTAGTTTGTAGTTTAGAAGGTTTGTTGGTTTGTAATTAAGAGGTTCAATTGTTTGTAATTTAAAAGGTTTGTTAGGAATGAAACATGGTATGTTAACAGAAAGAATGGTAGTTTTGATCCACTAGCGATATGGACTCACTACCGATTTGTGAAAGCAAAACCATCTGAACAAAATGGAGAGAGGAACTGGTATCCAGCGGAGTCGCCAGAAAAATTATTGGTGTTTTTTTTGGTTAAGTGTTTTATTTAAATTTATATATATGATTTGGAAAGTAGCATTTTGATTTTTGAAAATAGTTTTAAGTTTGAAAAATTTTGAAGTATGAAGTCAAACTGATCTCACACCTTGAAATGTTTATATAAAAGAGCGCCACATCGCAAACCGTGCATCTATCCTGGGGGATAAATATACTGCTTGATAATGGGGCTCGATTAAATAAACTAATAGATTTGTGACATCCGTTTGGTCTGCGAACCAATTTTATAAGCCGACAAATTTCCCCTACTTAATACAAATGAATTAAGCGGGGTTTATATTAAGCTCGGTTCTTAAAGTTCCCTATAAGGGCAAGCCCCTATAGTTAATTACATCTTAGGTGATAAGGATCACTTAAGAAAACTCTCGATAATAACCAGTGGTTTTGCTTTCAAGAATTCCAAAGTTTGAGATTTCAAAGGGTTCGATTTTGGAAATTTCAATAGGGAATAGATTAAATTTGGAATAGTTATTTTGGGAATCAAAGGAAGAGAAGTAGGGATGTCACAGACCCGAAGTGAACTCCGATGACTTCCCGACTATCCTAGTTCTTGGCTTCAATTTAAGAATTTATTTAATGTTTCAATCCTGCCAATTTTAATTAATTAGGACTTATATTTGTATGATATGATCTTCCAACGGCCTCGAAAATGTGAGGGTTTATGTGGTACCAAACGACTACCTAATATGATTATGTAAATGCCTAAAGAGAAGTTGAGGATTTATGTTGCACTAGGCAAACTACCTTGAAATCCTATGGCTTGTTGTTTAATTCTAAGAAAGGTTAAGCTGATGAGACACAAGTTTTGCAGTTGAAGATGACCGTGCTGACCACCATGCTCCAAGCTCCTCGTTATTGCAGAAGGTTTAGTTTTAGAGAGTGTCAATTAAGAGATGAGAGAAGTGCTTTGGTTCAGAGAGGTTAAAAATTTAGATGGCTTAGTGTTTTAATTAAAACAAATCTTAAAGTTGATTAAGCAGAATCGATTAAGATCTCACAGTTCCGTCATCCCGACACCACTATTTTCATCGGATTCACTTAGTCCAAATGAATTTACTAAACTCAACTGAAAGAGTTCCACACTTTCATTTAGACCGTGGAAAATCTCGTTAACAACACCTAGGTTACATCATCCGAGAGATTCCCGATCATCCAACGAGACATTTTAATTTATTTATAATTGTAGTTTTGTTGTTTTGTTTTTGATTAAATTTTAAGTTGTTTAAACATGCTGAGTTTGATCATTTTTCATGCATTTGTAAATATAGGAAAGTAAGACATTTAATAAGTTGCAGAATATAAGTTGCAATAAAATTAAATGCGTACTTGGTGGGCATTCCCGTTGTTTTCACCTGCACTTAAAACACATTTTAAGGCATTTATATATTTGCAACAAATACCAAGGTAAAGCTAAGGGAAGGTTCTGTTTATCTACCAAAATCCTAATCCTATTGCTAGTCAATTCCTATGACTTCTAGGTGCTTGTGTTTTATTAAGGATGATTTTCTTCATCAAAGAACAATAAAGTCTCACTATTCTTTTAAAACATCCCATCAAGTTAGGGAAGTGCTCGGAACTTAATTCTGAACATCTTCTTAAACATTTTAGGGATTATTTCGAGTTCAGTTAGTTTCATTGTGGTGATGAATTAATCACCCGGGTTTAGTTGAGTTTTGACTCTTGCTCAGTGAATTTGGATGTTTGATTATCCCATGAGTGAGGTGACATTTCATTTGATACTCCATTTAAGAGTTATGATAATGAAAGCTTTTAGGGGCAAGTTAGTTCATTGAAGGATTTAACCATTCTAAATCGAAGTTTTGAGTTGATGGATTAAGGTGACTCAATTTAGTTATAAAATTTCAATTAGTCTTTTTCAAATGTTTTAAATTGTTTTTAGTTTGGAAAAGTGTTCAAATCGTTCAATTCAGTTAAGTTTTATTATTTCAAATGGTCTCACCTTTTAGATTAGTTTTAAATAATTTAAACTGATTTTAGTTAATGTTTTCATTATGAACTGTTCCAAATTAACCTTGATGTTTTAAGTTTGTTTTAATTTATGTTTTAAACAATTTCTGATTAGTCTTGACATTTTAAGTTTGTTTTAATTTGATTTTCTTACTTCAAATTGGTTTTAATGTTTGAAGTTTTAGTTTGATTATAAATTTTCAAGATTATCTCCCTTTTTCTTTATTAGTTTCAATTATTATTTATAGCTTATTTAATAATGACTTAATGATATTTGATTAAATCATTGATTAGGGATTCAATTTAAAGAATTAGAATCTGCTTATATCACATTCCCCAATCATGATAATTCAAGTCTCAATTAATCTCCCAAAATTTAGGTGATTTAATTAATTAAAATTCCTTCTATAATGTTTAAGACGATTAATGAATTTCTACCCTTTAACTTATTATGTTTCAATCATCCAAGAGGAAAATCAAGATCAAATGTTTACCCTTCCCTTTGGTTTAGCCTAAATATAATTAAGGTTAAAGTTATTTAATTACCTTTATGCCCTCTTAAACTTGTTCATCTCATAACTCATCAAATTAAGCTCAAATGAACTTGAAATTTTTATGTCACCTCACTCACATGTCAATTAAGACATTAGAGGAGAAAATGTGAATTTTTTATATTTAATTTAATTTATATAACTATTTTAGTAGAAAATAGGGATTTTCAATGAAAATTCCACAACATGACCAAAAAGAAGTTTCTGTCCTTAGGAAAATTAGGGAAAATTCCCACTAACCAGAGTATCAGTTGGACCAATTTTGGTGATTTTTTAAATTTTATTTTATTTATTATAATTATTTTAAGTTTTGAGTTATTAATTAATTATAAAATAAAATTGAGGTGGAAAATTAAGTTTTATATTTTTATAATTCCCTCTAAGGTCAGAGAACTCAGAGAAGCAAATTTTATATTTTTTTTTATTTTCTTTGAATTTTTAGAATTATTTTAGTGAAAGGGTTGGAAAATCCATTTTTAATATTAAAAATTACCCTAAGCCTTTAAAATTCAATATCTTTACTTAGATACTTGGGAAAAATTTTCGGTTGGTTCCTAATTGATTAGGGGACCAAATATGATATTTTTATGCATTTTAATATTTTTATGATTTTTAAAATTTTTTTAATTATTGAAATACCTAAAAATAGGTGAAAAAATGAAAATTTAGAAAAAATCTAATTTTAATTTTCTTAGACTCCTCTGATATCAAAGAGTCCTCAAAACCAATTTGGTGAATTTTTGAAATGTATTTTAATTTTTATGAATGTTTTAATTCCAAAAGGGTTATGTTACTTAGAAAATCCATTTAGTGGGTCAAATCATTTCCAATTGACTTAAAATTTTTATGTGGGATTCCCCTGCCCCTAAAGATCAGTAGAGAATTGATTTCAAGTTATTTCTATTTTTAATTTACTCTAATTAATTCAAAATTGATTTGAGGTCATGTGAACAATTACAGTTATTTTTAATATTTTAGCTCATGAAATAATTTCCATAAGTCCCTCTAGTCATAGAGAACCTACCCTAATTTTCCTAGAAATTTTCAAATAATATACTAATTATTGGAATTAAAATACCAAAACAGGCATAAAAATTTGAAAAATAGATAACTTGCCATGGACATAACCTGTGGCTTTGGAAAATTCAGGGAAAGTTCCTATGATCAGAGGCTACAAAAGCCCCATAGTCCCAAGCCATGGTGAATTGTGTGTGTGAGTGGAGAATTGAAATACTCAGAGCAAAGTTTAATTAATTAAAAATTAAATACTCAATAAAATAACCCAATTCTTTTTCCACATTGCTCTCCTCTATTCATTGAGCAAGAGAGTATTTTTTTTAATTTTTGAATTTTTCTATGCAAAGTTATGCATTTTTGAAGTTTCTGGTATTTAAATAATTTAGAAATTCTGGATTTTCTTACTTAACCTAGTCAGCGCCACCTCAACCTACGACGGCTCCGAACACACACACGACCTCTTCTAGTTGGACGCCGCCATCCACCTTAGCGCCAGGCGGCTCCGCGGTTTCGTTCCATCTGCTCATCCAGCGCAATCCTGTCCGTTCATTCGTTACACGCGTGATCCGACGGCTCTGGGTCATCGTCTCCGCCTGGTGTGAACCCACAACTGCATGTTTTCCAGACCTAATATCTCCCTCATTCTTAACCAAATCGCATGGGATTTGATCCTATGTGTTCATTTAGGCAAGGGCTACAAATCCATACGGCTAGCATGCATCGAAATTTAACCAAACAAAATGGAGAATCACTGGAAGCTCGGGTTAAGTAGAAGTCTGCATACCTTGGTCCAAGAGGTGAAGCCTCTATTGAGTGTGCCCGGCATGTTCGTTGGAGTCCCAGGAGCCTACGGATTGAGCCTCGAGCGCTAGTGAAACGCCTGACTATGAAAGTGACCAAACCTGATTTGGTACTCTGGCCGATAGAGCAAATGGCTAGCCTCGTGAGGGGGCTTTCAGTGGGGAACTTCTTTTCTACCTCTAGTGAAGGAGTGGGAAGGTTTAATTTGGTTTTGGTTGAGGTTCCAGGATTGTCCTGTTTCTGGTCTGATTTTCGACTGAGAAATTTGGCTCAACCAGGGGATTCAGGCCAGGAAGACAGTGGAGCTGAGCTTCTCTTGGTTGGGAGGAGCTCTGGGAGCAATTTTGAGGGCTTTCTTTAAAGAAAATTTCAGCGCCTTAGTTTGGCCGAGAGGTGGTGCTTATATGGCCAGAGCCATTGGGCTGAGTTGGGGCTCAATTGGGGGGTGGATTCAGTTTCTTAGGTGGAGGGCAAAAAGGCTCCAGTGTCAATTTTGGCTGAGGTGGTAAGTTGGTGGAGTTTGGGTGTGCTAAGCTTGATGGTGGCTCTTGGTTTTGACTCCCTCTGGTGACTAGGCCGGCCGACAATGACAAGGGAGCTGGCTCTCAAGTCAGGTCAGCCAGAGAGTAGGGTTCAATGGTGATTAGTCAGCTGTGGGGGGATTTGGGGTAAGGCAAATGAAGATTTAACCATTTAAGGGAAGAAATCCCCAAAAATGGGGGAACCTTAGTCCATGGCTCATTTAGCTTGGGATAGGTGAATCAAGAGTGGCTCCTAGGGTTCAAATGGTGGCTGTGGAAAGGTTGGTTTAGCCACATTTGGTTTAATTTGGTTAGGTTAGGTCATAGGTTCAATTTGGCTCATTTGGGTTTAGGTTGGGCTAACTTGGGTTTGGGTTTGATTTAGGTCCAAATGTCTTGAGCAACATTGTGCAAATGATTGCCATGAAGAACTTTCATGAAGACATGGAATGGTTTTGAGTTCAATTGATGGATCAATTTGGTGGATTTTGAAATTTTGGTTAATTTGGGTAAGGTTGGGTCAACTTGGGTCTAAGTTGGTTTAAGGTGGGGTTTAGACCCAATTGAATGTTTCAAATGGTTTAGAGGAATGTATTGAAGAGTTCCCAACATCAATTGGGAGGAAATTTTAGGATTAGGCCAATCAATTTGGTAGATTTAGGGCATGTGTTCAATTTGGGTTAAAATGAGATAACCTTGGATTTCAAATGGATTTAGGCTAGGCTTGGGCTCAAATTGGGACAATTGAATGTTGCATGGGTTTCATAGGAGTGCCATGGAGGGTTTAGGATTGAAATTTGGGGGGAAATGGTTGACATTAGGTTAATTGGAGGATTTTTGGATTAAATTGGTAAAATTGGGGATTTTGGATTTCAAATAGAATTGAACTCAAATATGAATCAATTTGGGCTTGCATCTGGTTTAGATTGGTATTGAGGATGTTGAATTAAGGTTTATAATTAAAATTAGGTAAAATTGGGGTCAATTAGTTAAATTGGTTTGACATTGGGTCCATGTGGGTTAAAAATGGGTCAAATTGGGTATTTTGATAAAATTGGGTAAAATTGGTAAAATTAGGTTATGGTGTAGTTGAACAAAATGAAATTTGGAATATTTAAAATTTTCTAGAATTTTTTGAATTTTGGGCAAAAAGGGGGTATTTAGGGTATTTGAAGATTATTTGGAGGGTTTTGGGGTTTTTTGGTGGATTTAAGAGGTGGGAACTATTTTGAAATGTTTTTTAGGAATTTTTGCAATTTTGGGTGATTTTTGGTAATTTTTGGAGAGTTTGGTGGTTGTAGGGGCAATTTAGGTAATTTTAGGTAGGCTTGAGGACCCGATGTCAAAACCAGAAATTTTGGGAAAATGGAATTTGGTTATGGTTGAGTGGGGTTAAATAGTTTAGACCGAGCCATGGATCAAGAAATGCTCATTTTGAACATCTCATCTATTGTTCCTAACCCTCTTAGCCAAGGGCTAGGGGTTTGGATCCATCCATATAAGTGCTCTAATGAACCAAGAGTCAAGATTGGGTAAAGATGGTTTAGGGTTTAGGATGGGTGTAGGAGTGCAGTGTGTGCAAGCTAGACCCCACTAAGACCAGGCCACCCAAGACTGTCCTAAGGCTTGAGCATCCTATAGGAATTCATCCTTGTCTTCCTGTATATTGGTCCTAACCTTCCAAGTGACTTGGAGGTTGAAGACCATCCATGTAGGATTCCAAAGAGAGTCAAGATTTGGTTTGAATTTCTAAATGGTGGGTTCCATCTCTAGTCCTCTAGGATAGTCAAGGAGAAGTCCTATGGATAGATCCTAAGCACTAAGAGGGAAGAAAAGACCTCACCAAAATTCAGGTCAACAACATCTTCATCTTTTCTTTATATATCTTAACACTTTCATATGATTCATTCCTTATCTCTTCAAGCCATTTAATTGCAATAATCTTTTCTCACCATCATCCTTTAAATTATAATTGAACTCTTTAATAGCTCAATATGCTTTATGCTCAAGTTCAACTTGTAAATGATAAGCTTTCCTAAAAATTAGCCTATATGGGGACATTCCTATAGGAGTATTGTATGCAATCCTATAAACCCACAAAGTAAAATCCAGTTTGATTGACCAATCCTTTTGTTTGGAATAAAAAATTTTTCCAAAATTCTTTTAATTACATGATTGAATAATTCAACCAAACCACTTTGTCTGAGGATGATAAGTAGTAGCAATTTTATGGATGATATGACATTTACCTACTAATTTCTCCATAATTGCATTTTTAAAATGACTTCCCCCATCAGTTATGTTTACTCTTGGCATTCTAAATATACTAAATATGCTCTTTCTTAAAAATTTTGCAACACTTCGAGCATCACATCGAGGTAAAGCAACAGCTTCTATCCATTTAGTTACATATTCTACTGCTAACAATATATATAAATTTATGAAAGATGGTATAAATGGTCTCGTGAAATTTAATCCCCAAACGTCAAATATTTCAACTTCCAACATATAATTGAGAGGCATCTCATTTCTTCTAGAAATATTACCTACACACTGACATGGATCACAATTTTTAATATAAACATTAACATCCTTGAAAATTGTAGGCCAATAAAATCCAAATTATAGAATTTATATGTAGTTTTATCAACACCAAAATGTCCCCCAAAATCGGAACTATGACATATTTGAATAATTTCATAGTCTTCTTCTAATGGTACACATTTTTTAATAATAAGATCCATGGCTAGCCCCAAGAATGTCTTAGTTTCATACAAAAAATTCTTCCTCTGTTGGTATGTCAAACCATAGGGTAATATGTCACTAACAATAAAGTTTACAATGTGCGCATACCATGGAACACGCCACTCATTAATAATGAACAATTTCTCATCAAGAAAATGTTCATTAATTTCTTCATTAGAACAAAAAGATTTTTCATTTTCAAGCATGGACAGATGATCAACAACTTGATTATCAGTACCCTTTCTATTTATTACCTCAATGTCAAATTCTTGTAAAAGAAGAATCTATCTTATCAATCTTGGTTTAGCATCCTACTTTTTCATTAAATATTTAATATCAGAATTGTCAGTATGCACAACACATTTAGTTCCAATTAGATATGATATGCATTTATCAAAAGCATATACTATAGCTAATAACTCTTTCTCAGTTGTGATATAATTAATTTGGGTTTCATTAAGAGTTCTGCTAGCATAGTAGATTATTTTGAAAATATTATCATGTTTTTGCCCTAAAATAGCTCTAGTAGTATAATTATTTGCATCACACATTAATTCAATAAGGTTTTCTCAATCTGGTGAAACAATAAATGGTGTAGTGATTAATTTTTCTTTTAATGACTTAAAAGCCTTCAGACAGTCTTCATTAAAATTAAAAATGACATCTTTTTCCAATAACTGGCATAGAAGCTTAGTAATTTTTTAAAAGCTTTTAATATAACATCTGTAGAATCCAGCATGTCCCAGAAAACTCCTAATCTCCCTTACATTTGTTAGGTAGGGTAAATTAGCGATCACTTGAATTTCTGTAGGGTCTAATTCCATACATTTTTCTGAAAATTGATGTCCTAAAATAATTCTTCATGCTACCATAAATTGACATTTTTTTTATTAAGGACTAGGTTTTCTTATTCACAACATTTAAGAACTTTGGATAGGTGTTCTAAACATGATTCAAATGACTATTATGACCAAAATTGACTTATTGGGTCAACAATTGGTCATTAGGTCAAAAATTGACTATTATGACCAAAATTGACTTTTTGGTTAAAAGTTGACCTATTGGTTCAATGGGTTGGTCATTGGGTCAACGATTGATAATTTTGACCAAAGTTTACTTTTTGGTCAAAAGTTGGCCTATTAGGTCAATGGCTGGTCATTACGTCAGAAATTGTCCATTTTAATTAAAGTTAACCTATTAGGTGAATGGGGTGGTCATTAGGTCAGAAATTGACCATTTTGACCAAACTTGACTTTTTGGTCAGAGATTGACCTATTGGGTCAACGAGGTGGTAATTAGGTCAAAAATTGATTATTTTGACCAAAATTAACTTTTTAGTCAAAAGTTGATCGATTAGGTCAATGGGTTGGTCATTGGGTCAAGGATTGACCATTTTAACCTAAGTTGACTTTATAGTCAAACACTGACCTATTGGGTCAATGGGTTAAGCATCGGGTCAAGGATAGACCAATGTTGACTTTTTGGTCAAAAGTTGACCTATTGTGTCAATGGGATTGTCATTGGGTCAAAGATTGAGCATTTTGACCAAATTTGACTTTTTGGTAAGAGATTAACTTATTGGGTCATTAATTGGTCATTAGTTCAAAATTTGACTAATTTGACCAAAATTAACTTTTTGGTCAAAAGTTAACCTATTGGGTCAATGAGTTGGTCATTGGGTCAAGGATTGACCATTTTGACCAAAGTTGATTTTTTGGTCAAAAGTTGACTTATTGGGTCAATGGGTTGGTTATTGCGTTAGAAATTGATCATTTTGATCAAAGTTGAACTACTGGGTTAATGGGTGGGTATTTGATAAAAAATTGACTATTTTGACCAGAATTGATTTTTTGGTCAAAAGTTGACCTATTGAGTCATTAGGTCAAGAATTAACCATTTTGTTCAAAGTTGACTTTTTGGTCGAAATTTGACCTATTGGGCCAATGAGTTGGTCATTGGGTCAAGGATTGACATTTTGACCAAACTTAACTTTTTGGTCAAAAAATAACTTATTGGGTCAATAATTGGTTATTATGTCAAAAATTAACTATTTTGACCAAAATTCAATTTTTGATCAAAAGTTGACCTACTGGGTAAATGGGTTAGTCATTGCCTGAACGATTGATCATTTTGACTAAAATTAAATTTTTTATCAAAAGTTGACCTACTGGTTCAAGGGGTCAGTCATTGGGTCAAGGATTGCCAATTTTGACTAAAGTTGACTTTTTAGTCAGAGATTGACTTATTGGGTCAATAATTGGTCATTAGGTCAAAATTTGACTATTTTGACCAAAACTGACTTTTTGTTCAAAAGTTGACCTACTGGATAAATGGGTTAGTCATTGCGTCAATGATTGATCATTTTGACTAAAGTTAACTTTTTAGTCAAAAGCTCACCTATTGGATCAATGGGTTGGTTTTTGGGTCAGAATATGACCATTTTGACTATAGTTGACTTTTTAGTCAAGAGTTGACCTATTGTGTCATTGGGGTGGTCATTAGGTTAAAGATTGATCATATCGACCAAAATTGACTTTTTGGTCGAAAGTTGACCTATTGGGTCAATGAGCCAGTCATTTGGTCAAGGATTGACCATTTTAATCAAAGTTTACTTTTTAGTCAAAATTTGATCTATTGGGTCAATGGGTTAATCATTGGGTCAAGGATTGTCTGTTTTGACCCAAGTTGACGTTTTGGTCAGAGATTGGCATATTGGGTTAATGGGTTGGTCATTGGATCAAGGATTGACCATTTTGACCAAATATTGACTTTTATGTCAGAGATTGACTTATTGGGTCAATAATTGGTCATTTGGTCAAAATTTAACTATTTTGACCAAAATTGACTATTTGGTCAAAAGTTGACCTATTTGGTCATTGGGTCAAGGATTGACCATTTTGACCGAAGTTGACTTTTTGTTCAAAAGTTGTCCTGTTGGGTCAACGGGATGGTCATTGGGTCAAAGATTCACCATTTTGACCAAAGTTAACTTTTTGGTCAGAGATTAACTTATTTGGTCACTAATTGGTCATTAGGTCAAAAATTGATTATTTTGACCAAAATTGAAATTTTGGTCAAAAGTTGAGCCATTGGGTCAATGAGGTATTCATTGGGTCAATGGGGTGGTCATTGGGCCAGAAATTGACCATTTTGACCAAAGTAGACTTTTTGGTCAAAATTTGACCTATTGGGTCAATGGGTTGGTCATCGAGTAAAGAATTGACCATTTTGGCCAAAGTAGACTTTTTGCTCAAAAGTTGACCTATTAGGTCAATGGGTTGGTCATTAGGTCAAGGATTGACAATTTTGACCAAAGTTGATATTTTGGTCAGAGATTGGCTTATTGGGTCAATAATTAGTCATTATGTCAAAAATTGACTATTTTGACCAAAATTGACTTTTTGATCGAAAGTTATCCTACTGGGTCAATGGGTTGGTCATTGGGTCAACGATTGATCATTTTGACCAAAGTTAGCTTTTTGGTCAAAAGTTGACCTATCGGGTCGATGGGTTGGTCATTGGGTCAGAAATTATCCACCAAAGTTGACTGTTGGGTCAAAAGTTGAACTATTGGGTCAATTGGGTGGTCAATAGTTCAAAATTTTACTATTTTGACCAAAAATGACTTTTTAGTCAAAAGTTGACCTATTGGGTCAATGGGTTGGTCATTCGGTCAAGGATTGATCATTTTGACCAAAGTTGATTTTTTGTTTAAAAGTTGACCTACTGGGTCAATGGGTCGGTCATTGGGTCAAGGATTGTCCATTTTGACCAAAGTTGACTTTTTAGTTAGAGATTGACTTATTGGGTCAATAATTGGTCATTAGGTCAAAAATTGACTATGTTGACCAAAATTGACTTTTTGTTCAAAAGTTGGCCTACTGGGTCAAAGGGTTAGTCATTGCGTCAACGATTGACCATTCTGACTAAAGTTAACTTTTTGGTCAAAAGCTGACCTATTGGGTCAATGGGTTGCTTATTGGGTCAGAATATGACCATTTTGAACAAAGTTGACTTTTTGGTCAAAAGTTGACATATTATGTCAATGGGGTGGTCACTAGGTCAAAAATTGACTATATCGACCAAAATTGACTTTTTGAGCAAAAGTTGACTCTATTAGATTCGATGGAATGGTCATTCGGTCAAGGATTGACCATTTTGACCAAAGTTTACTTTTTGGTCAAAAGTTGATCTATTGGGTCAATGGGTTGGTTATTGAGTCAAGGATTGTCTGTTTTGACCAAAGTTGACGTTTTGTCAGAGATTGGCATATTGGGTCAATGGTTGGTCATTGGATCAAGGATTGACCATTTTGACCAAATGTTAACTTTTATGTCGAAGATTGACTTATTGGGTCGATAATTGGTCATTTGGTGAAAATTTAACTATTTTGACTAAAATTGACTATTTTGTCGAAAAGTTGACTGTTAGTCATTGGGTTAGTCGAGTGAATTGATCATTTTGACGAAAGTTGACTTTTTGTTGAAAAGTTGTCAGATTGACTCAACGGAGTTGGTCATTAGATTGAAGTTCACCATTTTGACCAAAGTTAACTTTTTGGTCGAGAGATTAACTTGTTGGTCACTAATTGGTCATTCGATCGAAAATTGATTATTTTGACCAAAATTGAAATTTTGGTCGAGATGAGCTCATTAGTCGATGAGGTATTCATTGGGTCGATGGGGTGGATCGATGGGCGGAGAATTGACCATTTTGACCAAGTAGACTTTTTGGTCAAAATTTGACTATTAGATCGATGGGTTGGTCATCGAGTAAAGAATTGACCATTTTGGCCAAAGTAGACTTTTTGCTCGAGATTGACTTATTAGATTGATGGGTTGGTCATTAGGTCGAGAGTTGACAATTTTGACCAAAGTTGATATTTTGGTGAGAGATTGGCTTATTAGGTCGATAATTAGTCATTATGTCGAAGTGGTGTTTTGACCAAAATTGACTTTGATCGAAAGTTATCTCTTGGGTCCGATGGGTTGGTCATTGGATTGACGATTGATCATTTTGACCGAAGTTAGCTTTTTGGTCGAAGTTGACTATCGGGTCGATGGGTTGGTCGTTGGATTCGAAATTATCCTCGAAGTTGATTGTTAGGGTCAAAAGTTGAGCTATTGGGTCGATGGGGTGGTCGATAGTTCAAAAATTTCTTATTTTGACCAGAAAATGACTTTTTGATCAAAGTTGACTATTGGATCGATGGGTTGGTCATTCGGTCGAGGATTGATCATTTTGACCAAAGTTGATTTTTGTTTAAAAGTTGACTCTTTAGATTGATCGGTTGAGTCATTGGGTCGAAGATTGTCCATTTTGACCAAAGTTGGATTTTAGTTAGAGATTGACTTATTGGGTTCGATAATTGGTCATTACGTAGAAATTGTCTATTTTGACCAAAATTGACTTTTGTTCAAAAGTTGGCCTCTTTGGGTGAAAGGGTTAGTCATTGCGTCCAGCGATTGACCATTTTGACTAAAGTTAACTTTTTGGTAGTGACCTATTGGGTCAATGGGTTGCTTATTGGGTCAGAATATGACCATTTTGAACAAAGTTGACTTTTTGGTCAAAAGTTGACATATTATGTCAATGGGGTGGTCACTAGGTCAAAAATTGACTATATCGACCAAAATTGACTTTTTGAACAAAAGTTGACCTATTGGGTCAATGGGCCGGTCATTCGGTCAAGGATTGACCATTTTGACCAAAGTTTACTTTGGTCGAAAGTTGATCTATGGGTTGATGGGTTGGTTATTGAGTCGAAGTTGTACGTTTTGACAAAAGTTGACGTTTTGTCAGAGATTGGCATATTGGGTCAATGGTTGGTCATTGGATCAAGGATTGACCATTTTGACCAAATGTTGACTTTTATGTCAGAGATTGACTTATTGGGTCAATAATTGGTCATTTGGTCAAAATTTAACTATTTTGACCAAAATTGACTATTTTTTCAAAAGTTGACCTATTTAGTCATTGGGTCAAGGATTGACCATTTTGACCGAAGTTGACTTTTTGTTCAAAAGTTGTCCGTTGGCTCAATGGGTTGGTATTCACCATTTTGACCACAGTTGACCTTTTGGTCAGAGATTGACTTATTGGGTCACTAATTGGTCATTAGGTCAAAAATTTATTAGTTTGACCAAAATTGAAATTTTGGTCAAAATTTGAGCCGATTGGATTCGATGAGGTATTCATTAGAGTGATGGGGTGGTCATTAGACGAAATTGACCATTTTGACCAAAGTAGACTTTTTGGTCAAAATTTGACATATTGGGTCAATGGGTTGGTCATCGGGTAATGGATTGACAATTTTGGCCAAAGTAGATTTTTTACTCAAAAGTTGACCTATTGGGTCAATGGGTTGGTCATTAAGTCAAGGATTGACAATTTTGACCAAAGTTGACATTTTAGTGTGAGAGATTAGCATTGTTAGATTGATAATTGAGTCATTATGTCGAAAATTGACTATTTTGACTAAAATTGACTTTTTGGTCGAAAGTTATCCTCTTTGGGTCGATGGGTTAGTCATTAGGTCAACGATTGACCATTTTGACCAAAGTTGACTTTTTGGTCAAAAGTTGACCTATCGGGTCGATGGGTTGGTCATTGGGTCAGAAATTGTCCATTTTAACCAAAGTTGGCTTTTGGGTCAAAAGTTGAACTATTGCGTCAATGGGGTGGTCAATAGTTCAAAAATTTACTATTTTTACCAAAAATGACTTTTTGGTCAAAAGTTGACCTATTGGGTCAATGGGTTGGTCATTCGGTCAATGATTGATAATTTTGACCAAAGTTGATTTTTTGTTTAAAAGTTGACCTACTGGGTCAATGGGTCGGTAATTGGGTCAAGCATTGCCCATTTTGACCTAAGATGACCTTTTAGTCAGAGATTGACTTATTGGGTCAATAATTGGTCATTAGGTCAAAAATTGACTATTTTGACCAAAATTGACATTTTGTTCAAAATTTGACCTACTGGGTCAAAGGGTTAGTCATTCCGTTTTGACTAAAGTTGACCTACGATTGACCATTTTGACTAAAGTTAACTTTTTGGTTAAAGTGCGGCTGATTAGATCGATGGGTTGCTTATTAGATTGAATATGACTATTTTGAACAAAGTTGACTTTTTGGTCAAAAGTTGACATTGTGTCAATGGGGTGGTCACTAGGTCAAAAATTGACTATATCGACCAAAATTGACTTTTTGGTCAAAAGTTGACCTATTAGGTCGATGAGTGAGTCATTTAGTCGAAGATTGACTCATTTATGATAAAGTTTACTTTTGGTCGAAAGTTGATCTATTAGATCGATGGGTCGGTTATTAGGTCGAGATTATGCATTTTGACTAAAGTTGACATTTTGTGAAGATTGGCATATTAGATTGATAGGTTGGTCATTGGAACAGGAGTTGACAATTTTGACCAAATGTTGACTTTTATGTCAGAGATAAACTTATTGGGTCAATAATTGGTCATTTGGTCAAAATTTAACTATCTTGACCAAAATTGACTATTTGGTCAAAAGTTAAACCATTGGGTCATTAGGTCAAGGATTGACCATTTTGACCGTAGTTGACTTTTTGTTCAAAAGTTGTCCTGTTGGGTCAATAGGTTGGTCATTGGGCAAAGATTCACTATTTTGACCAAAGTTGACTTTTTGGTCAGAGATTGACTTATTGGGTCAAAAATTGTTCATTATGTAAAAAATTGATTATTTTGACTAAAATTGAAATTTTGGTCAAAAGTTAAGCCATTGGGTCAATGAGGTATTCATTGGGTCAATGGGGTGGTCATTGACCATTTTGACCAAAGTAGACTTTTTGGTCAAAATTTGACTTATTGGGTCAATGGGTTGGTGATCGGGTAAAGGATTGACCATTTTTGCCAAAGTTGACTTTTTTGCTCAAAAGTTGACCTATTGGGTCAATGGGATTATCATTGGGTCAAGGGTTGACAATTTTGACCAAAGTTGACATTTTGGTCTGAGATTGGCTTATGGGTCAATTATTGGTCATTATGTCGAAAATTGGTATTTTGACGAAAATTGACTTTTTGGTCGAAAGTTATCCTATTAGATTGATGGGTTGGTCATTGGGTCGATATGTGATCATTTTGACCAAAGTTGACTTTTGGTCAAAAGTTGACCTATCGTGGTCGATGGGTTCGTCATTGGGTCGAGAAGTTGACCATTTTAACCAAAGTTAACTTTTTAGATTGAGAGTTGACTGTTAGATTGATAGGATGGTCGATAGTTCAAAAATTGCTATTTTGACCAAAAATGACTTTTTGGTCAAAAGTTGACCTATTGGGTCAAATGGGTTGGTCATTCGGTCAAGGATTGATCCTTTTCACCAAAGTTGATTTTTTGTTCAAAAGTTAACCTATTGAGTCAATGAGTCGGTCATTGAGTCAAGGATTGCCCATTTTGACCAAAGCTGACTTTTTAGTTAGAGATTGACTTATCGGGTCAATAATTTGGTCATAAAGTTCGAAAATTGATTATTTTGACCAAATTGACTTTTTTGGTGAAAAGTTGACCTTTGAATTAGAGGTTAGTCATTGCGTCAGACGATTGATCATTTTGGTAAAGTTAACTTTTTGGTGATAGTTGACTATTGGGTCAATGGGTAGGTTATTGGGTCAGAAAATGACCATTTTGACCAAAGCTGATTTTTTGGTCAAAACTTGACCTATTGTGTCAATAGAGTGGTCATTAGGTCAAAAATTGACTATATCGACCAAAATTGACATTTTGGTCGAAAGTTGACTTGTTAGGTCAATCGATTGGTCATTGGGTTAAGGATTGATCATTTTGACCAGAGTTTACTTTTTGGTCGAAAGTTGACTCTTTGGGTCGATGGGTTGAGTCATTTAGGTCGAGAGTTGACCATTTTGACCAAAGTTAACATTTTGGTCAGAGATTGGCTTATTGGGTCAATAGTTGGTCATTAGGTCAAAAATTGACTATTTTGATCAAAATTGACTTTTTGGTTAAAAGTTGACCTATTGGGTCAATGGGTTGGTCATTGGGTGAAGGATTGATCATTTTGACCAAAGATGGCTTTTTGGTGAAAAGTTGGCCTATGGGTCAATGGGTTTGTCGTTGGGTCAGAAATTGACCATTTTAACAAAGTTGACTCATTGGGTCAATTAGGTAGTCATTAGGTCAAAATTTGACTATTTTGACCAAAATTAACTTTTTATTAAAAGTTGACCTATTGGGGTAATGGGTTGGTCATCGGGTCAAGGATTGTCCATTTTGACCAAAGTTGACTTTTTGGTCAGAAGTTGAACTGTTGGGTTAATGGGTTGGTCATTGGGTCGAGGATTGACCATTTTAAACAAGTTGACTTTTTGGTCAGAGATTGACTTATTGGGTCAATAATTTGCCATTGGATCGAAAGTGACTATTTTGACCAAAATTAACTTTTGCTCGAAAGTTAACCTGATTAGATCGATGGTTCGAGGTTGATAATTTTAATTGGTGACTTTTTGGTGAAGTTGACTATTAGGTTAAACGAGTTAGTCGATGGCTCGAGGATTGATCATTTTGAGCGAAGTTGACTTTTGGAAAAAGTTGACTATTGTATCGATGGGTTGGTCATTAGATTGAGGATTGACCATTTTGAACAAGTTGACTTTTAGTCGAGAGATTGGCTTATTGAATCGATAATTGGTCAATAGGTCAAAATTAGTGATTTTGATCGAAATTAACTTTTTGCTCGAAAGTTGACCAGTTAGATTGATGAGTTAAGGATTGATCATTTTGACGAAGTTGACTTTTTGAGTCGAATGTTGACTTATTAGATTGATAGGTTGGTCATTGGGTCAGAAATTTACCATTTTAACTAAAGTTGACTTTTAGGTCAAAAGTTGACTGTTATTGGTCGATGGGTTGGTCATTAGATTCGAGAATTGACCATTTTGATCAAGTTGATTGTTTGTTCGAAGTTGACTATTGGATCGATGGGTTGGTCATTAGGTCGAAGAATTGATCATTTTTGACAAAGTTTAGTTTTTAGTCAAAATTGACTTTATTTGGTCAGTTGGGTGAGAATTGAGCGATTGTGACCAAAGTTGATTTTTTGATCAAAAGTTGACATATTGGGTCAATGAGTTGGTTATTGGGTCAGAAATTGATCATTTTAACCAAAGTTGACTTTTTGGTCAAAAATTGACCTATTAGGTCAATGGCGTAGTTATTATGTTAAAAACTGACTATTTTGACCAATATTTACTTTTTTGTCAAAATTTGACCTATTGGGTCAATGGATATGTCATTGCGAAAAGGAATGACCATTTTGACCAAAATAGACATTTTGGTCAAAAGTTGACCCATTGGTTCAATGGGGAGGTCATTAGTTCAGAATTTGACTATTTTGACCAAAATTGACTTTTGGGTCAAAAATTCACTTGGGGGTTCAAAGGGATGGTCATTTGGTCAAGGATTGACCATTTTGACCAAAGTTGACTTTTCGGTAATAAGTTAACCTATTGGGTCAATGGGTTGGTAGGTGGGTCAAGGATTGACATTTTTTTACCAAAGTTGACTTTTTGGACAGTGATTGACTTATTGGGTCAATAAATGGTCATTAGGTAAAAAATTGCTTATTTCGACCAAAATTGGCTTTTTGCTCGAAAGTTGACCATTAGATCGAGGATTGATCATTTTGACAAGAGTTGACTTTTTGTGAAAGTTGATTTATTCGATTCGATGGGTTGAGTCATTTGGTCGAAGATTGACCATTTTAGCCAAAGTTGACTTTTTGGTCGAAGATGATTTATTGGAGTGATTGATTGGTCATTATGTCGAAAATTGACTATTTTGACCAAAATGGACTTTTTGTCGAAAGTTAACTTATAGGTTGAGGGTTGGTCATTGGGTTAAGGATTGATCATTTTGACCGAAGTTGACTTTTTGATTGAAAGTTGACTCTTTGAGTCGATGGGTTAGTCATTAGGTCGAGGTTGACCATTCGACGAAGTTGACTTTTGGTCGAGAGATTGACTTATTGAGTCGATAATTGGTCATTTGGTCGAAAAATGTCGCTATTTTGACCAAAATTGACTTTTTGTCGAAAGTTGATCGGTTATTGGTTACTTCGAGGAGTTGACCATTTTGACCAAAGTTGACTTTTTGGTTAAAAGTTAATATATTGGGTAAATGTTTGACCATTTTGACCAAAGTTGACTTTTTGGTTAGAGATTAACTTATTGGGTTAATAATTGGTCATTCAGTCAAAAATTGACTATTTTGACCTAAATTGACTTTTTAGTCCAAAGTTGACCTATCAGGTTAATGTTTAGTCATTGGGGCAGGGAGTGACCATTTTGACCAAAGTTGACTTTTTGGTCAAAAGTTGACCTATTGGGTCAATGGGTTGGTCATTGGGTCGAGGATCAACCATTATGACCAAAGTTGACTTTTTGGTCAGAGATTGAGATTTTATGTCAATAATTGGTCATTAAGTCAAAATTTAGCTATTTTGACCAAAATTGACTTTTTGTTTAAAAGTTAACCTATTGGGTCAATGGGTGTTCATTAGGTCAAGATGTGATTTTGACCGAAATAGATTTTTTGGTCAAAAGTTGACATATTGGGTCAATGGGTTGGTCATTGGGTCAAGGATTGACCATTTTGACCAAAGTTAACTTTTTGGTCAAAAGTTAACCTATTGGGTCAATGAGTTGGTCATTGGGTCGAGGATTGACCATTATGACCAAAGTTGACTTTTTGGTCAATGGTTGACTTACTGGGTCAATAAATGGTCATTAGGTAAAAAGTTGCCTAATTCGGCCAATATTAACTTTTTGCTCAAACGTTGACCTTAGGCCAAGGAGTGACCATTTTGTCGAAAGTTGACTTTTTGGTCAGAAGTTAACCAATTGGGTCAATGGGGTAGTCATTTGGTCAAGGATTGACCATTTTGACCAAAGTTGACTTTTTGGTAAAAGATTGATTTATTGGGTCAATTATTGGTCATTATGTCAAAAATTAACTTTTTTGACATAAATTAACTTTATAGTCGAAAATTGACTGTTAGATTGAGGGTTGGTCATTAGGTTAAAGATTGATCATTTTGACCAGAGTTGACTTTTTCATCGAAAGTTGACCTGTCGGGTCGATGGGTTAATCGTTAGATTCGAGGTTGACCATTCGACCAAAGTTGACTTTTTGGTCGAGAGATTGACTTATTAAGTCGATAATTAGTCATTTGGTCGAAGTGTTATTTTGACCAAAATTGACTTTTGAGTCGAAAGTTGACTTATTTTGTTATTTGCTCAAGGATTGACCATTTTGACCAAAGTTGACTTTTTGGTTAAAAGTTAATATACTGGGTAAATGATTAACCAGTTTGACCAAAGTTAGCTTTGTGGTTAGAGATTGACTATTGGGTTAATAATTGGTCATTCAGTTAAAAATTGACTACATTGACCTAAATTGACTTTTTAGTCTAAAGTTGACCTATTGGGTTAATGAGTTAGTCATTGGGGTAGGGAGCGACCATTTTGACCAAAGTTGATTTTTTGGTCAATAGTTGACCAATTGGGTCAATGGGATGGTCATTGAGTCAAGGATTGACCATTTTGACCAAAGTTGACTTTTTAGTTAAAAGTTAATATATTGGGTAAATGATTGACCATTTTGTCAAAAGTTTACTTTTTTGTTAGAGATTAGCTTATTCGGTCAATAATTGGTCATTAGGTAAAAAATTGACTATTTGGACCTAAATTAACTTTTTGGTCCAAAGTTGACCTATTGGGTTAACGAGTTGGTCATTGGGTCAAGGATTGACCATTTTGACCAAAGTTGACTTTTTGGTCAAAAGTTGACCTATTGGATTGATGGGTTGGTCATTAGGTCGAAGATTGGCCATTCTGACCAAAGTTGACTTTTTGGTAAGAGATTGAGTTTTTGTGTCAATAATTGGTCACTCGGTCAAAAATTGGCTATTTTGACCAAAATTGACTTTGTTCAAAAGTTGACCTATTGGGTCAATGCGTTGGTCATTGAGTTAAGAATTGACCATTTTGACCAAATTTAACTTTTTGGTCAAAAGTTGACCTATTGGGTCATGGGTTGGTCATTGGGTCAGAAATTGACCATTTTGACTAAAGTTGGCTTTTTGGTCAAAAGTTGACATATTGCGTCAACGGGTGTCTATTAGGTCAAAAATTAACTTTTTGGTCAAAAATTGACTTATTAGGTCAATGGGTTGCCCATTGGGTTAAGGATTGACCATTTTAACCAAAGTTGACCTATTGGGTCAATGGGTTGGTCATTGGGTCGAGGATTGACCATTATGACCAAAGTTGACTTTTTCGTCAGTGATCGACTTATTGGGTCAATAAATGGTCATTAGGTAAAAAATTGTCTATTTCGACCAAAATTGACTTTTTGCTCAAAAGTTGACCTTGAGTCAAGGAGTGACCATTTTGACCAAAGTTGACTTTTTGGCCAAAAGTTGACCTATTGGGTCAATGAGGTAGTCATTTGGTCAAGGATTGACCATTTTAACCAAAGTTGACTTTTTGGTTAGAGATTGATTAATTGGGTCAATTAATGGTCATTAAGTCAAAAATTAAATTTTTTGACCAAAATTGACTTTTTGATGAAAAGTTGACCAATTGGTCCAAGGGGTTGGTCATTGGGTTAAGGATTGATCATTTTGTCCAAAGTTAACTTTTTGGTGAAAGTTGATCTATTAGATCGATGGGTTAGTCATTGGATCAAGATTGACCATTTTGACCAAAGTTGACTTTTTTGTCAGAGATTGACTTATTGAGTCAATAATTGATCATTTGGCCAAAAATTAACTATTTTGACCAAAATTGACTTTTTGTCAAAAGTTGACCTATTTGGTCATTTGCCTAATGATTGACCATTTTGACCAAAGTTGACTTTTTGGTTAAAAGTTAATATATTGGGTAAATGATTGACCATTTTGTCCAAAGTTGACTTTTTGGTTAGAGATTGGCTTATTGGGTCAATAATTGGTCATTAGGTAAAAAATTGACTATTTTGACCTAAATTGACTTTTTGGTCCAAAGTTGACCTATTGGGTTAATGGGTTTGGGTCAAGGATTGACCATTTTGACCAAAGTTGACTTTTTGATCAATAATTGACCTATTGGGTCAATGGGATGGTCATTGGGTCAAGGATTGACTATTTTAACCAAAGTTGAGTTTTTGGTCAAAAATTGACCTATGGGTCAATAGGTTAGGCATTGGGTCGAGGATTGACCATTATGATCAAATTTGACTTTTTGGTCAGAGATTAAGTTCTTGTGTCAATAATTGGCCATTAGGTCAAAAATTAGCTATTTTGACCAAAATTGACTTTTTTATTAAAAGTTAACCTATTGGGTCAATGAGTTGGACATTGGGTCAGAAATTGACCATTTTGACCAAAGTTGACTTTTTTGTCAAAAGTTGACCTATTGAGTCAATGGGTGTCCATTAAAAATTGACTATTTTGACCAAAATTGACTTTTTTGTCAAAAGTTGACATATTAGGTCAATGTGTTGGTGATTGGGTCAAGGATTGACCATTTTGACCAAAGTTGATTTTTTTGGTCAAAAGTTGACCTATTGGGTCAATGAGTGGTCGAGAATTGACCATTATGACTAAAGTTGATTTTTTTGCCACTGATTGACTTATTGGGTCAATAAATGGTCATTAGGTAAAAAATTATCTATTTCGAAAGTTGACCTTGGGTCAAGGAGTGACCATTTTGACCAAAGTTGACTTTTTAACCAAAAGTTGATCTATTGGGTCAATGGGGTAGCCATTTGGTCAAGGATTGACTATTTTAACCAAAATTGACTTTTTAGTCAGAGATTGATTTATTGGGTCAATTAATGGTCATTAAGTCATAAATTAACTTTTTTGACCAAAATTGACTTTTTGATCAAAAATTGACATATTAGGTCAAGGGGTTTGTCATTGGGTTAAGGATTAATCATTTTGACCAAAGTTGACTTTTTGGTCAAAAGTCAACCTTTGGGTCAATGGGTTGGTCATTGGGTCAAGGTTGACCATTTTGACCAAAGTTGACTTTTGGTCGAGATTGACTTATTGAGTCAATAATTGGTCATTTGGTAAAATTAAGCTATTTTGACCAAAATTGACTTTTAATTAGTGACTATTTGGTCATTTGCTCAAGGATTGACCATTTTGACCAAAGTTGACTTTTTGGTTAAAAGTTAATATATTGGGTAAATGATTGACCATTTTGACCAAAGTTGACTTTTTGGTTAGAGATTGACTTAATGGGTCAATCATTGGTCATTAGGTCAAAAATTGACTATTTTGACCTAAATTGACTTTTTGGTCCAAAGTTAACCTATTGGGTTAATGGGTTGGTTATTGGGTCAAGGAATGACCATTTTGACCAAAGTTGACTTTTTGGCAAATAGTTGACCTATTAGATCAATGGGATGGTCATTAGGTCAAGGATTGACCATTTTGACCAAAGTTGACTTTTTGGTCAAAAGTTGACTTATTGGTTCAATGGGTTGGTCATTGGGTTGAAGATTGACAATTAAGGTCAAAGTTGACTTTTTGATCAGAGATTGAGTTTTGTGTCAATAATTGGTCATTAGGTCGAAATTTGGCTATTTTGACAAAAATTAACTTTTTTTCAAAAGTTAACCTATTGGGTCAATGAGTTGGTCATTGGGTTAAGAATTGACCATTTTGACAAAGTTAACTTTTTGGTCAAAAGTTGACCTATTGGGTCAATGGGTTGGTCATTGGGTCAGAAGTTGACGATTTTGACCAAAGTTGATTTTTTAGTCAAAAGTTGACCTATTGGGTCAATGGGTGTACATTAGGTCAAAAATAGACTATTTTGACCAAAATTGACTTTTTGATCAAAAGTTGACATATTGGGTCGATTTGTTGGTCATTAGGTCAAGGATTGATCATTTTGACCAAAGTTGACTTTTTGGTCAAACATTGACCTAGTGGGTCAATGGGTTGGTCTTTGGGTTGAGGATTGACCATTATGACTAAAGTTGACTTTTTGGTCAGAGATTGCATTTTTGTGTCAATAATTGGTCAATAGGTCAAAAATTGACTATTTTGACAAAAATTGACTTTTTGTTTAAAAGTTGACCTATTGGGTCCATGAGTTGGTCATTGGGTTAGGAATTGACCATTTTGACTAAAATTAACTTTTTTGGGCTAAAGTTGTCTCTTAGAGTCGATGGGTTGGTCATTGGGTTAGAAAATGACCATTTTGACTAAAGTTGATTTTTTGCTCAAAAGTTGACCTATTGAGTCAATGGGGTGGTTGTGAAGTCAAAAAATTGTCTATTTTAATCAAAATTGACTTTTTGGTCAAAAGTCAACCTATTGGGCCAATGGATTGGTCATTGGGTCAAGGATTGACCATTTGGACCAAAGTTGGCTTTTTGGTTAAAAATTGACTATTGGGTAAATGGGTTGGTCATTGGGTCGAAGATTGACCATTTGACGAAACTTGACTTTTTGTCGGAGATTGACTTCTTGGGTCAATAATTGGTCATTACTTCAAAAAGTGACTATTTTGACCAAAATTCACTTTTTGGTCCAAAGTTGACATATCGGATCAATAGGTTGGTCATTAGGTCAAAAATTGATCATTTTGACAAAAGTTGACCTATTGGGTCAATAGGTTGGTCATTGGGTCAAGAATTGACCATTTAGGCTAAAGTTGTCTTTTTTGTTAAAACTTGACCTATTAGGTCAAAGAGTTACTCATTGGGTCAAGGATTGACCATTTTGAACAAAGTTGATTTTTTTCTTTAAAAGTTGACCTATTGGGTTAATGGGTTGGTCAATAGCTCAAGAATTAACCATTTTGATCAAAGTTTACTTTTTTGCCAAAAATTGACTTATTGGGTTTATAATTGGTCATTAGGTTAAAAATTTACTATTTTAACCAAAATTGACTTTTT
Organism: Papilionanthe hookeriana x Papilionanthe teres; assembly: GCA_022702705.1. Lineage (NCBI taxonomy): Eukaryota > Viridiplantae > Streptophyta > Magnoliopsida > Asparagales > Orchidaceae > Papilionanthe > Papilionanthe hookeriana x Papilionanthe teres. The sequence goes on along the minus strand of CM040438.1, from coordinate 60,813,074 downwards.
GGTCAAAATTGACCAATAGGGTCATTGGGTCAAGGATTGACCCTTTTGACCAAAGTTAACTTTTTGGTCAAAAGTCGACTGTTGGGTCGATTGGTTGGATATTGGGTCGAGAAATTGACCATTTTATCAAGTTGACTTTTTAGTCGAAAGTTGACTGTTAGATTGATGGGGTAGTTGTTAGGTTAAAAATTGACTATTTTGACCAATATTTACTTTTTATCAAGAGTTGACCAATTGGGTCAAGAGGTATGTCATTGTGAAAAAAGGATTGACCATTTTGACCAAAATTGACATTTCGGTCAAAAGTTGACGCATATGGTCGATGGGGAGGTCATTAGGTCAGAAGTTGACTATTCTGACCAAAATTGATTTTTTGGTCAAAAGTTTACCTATTGGGTCAAAGGGTTGGTCATTTGGTCAACGACAGACCATTTTGACTAAAGTTGACTCTTTTGTAATAAGTTGACCTATTGGGTCAATCGGTTGGTCATTGGGTCAAGGATTGATCATTTCTTACCAAAGTTGACTTTTTGGTCATTGATTGACTTATTGGGTCAATAAATGGTCATTAGATCAAAAATTGACTATTTATACCAAAATAGACTTTTTGGTCAAAAGTTAATATATTGGGTCAATGAGTGACCATTTTGACTAAAGTTGACTTTTTGGCCAAAAGTTGACCTATTGGGTCAATGGGTTAGTCATTTGGTCAAGGATTGAACATTTTGACCAAAGTTGACTTTTTGGTCAAAGATTGATTTATTGGGTGAATTATTGGTCATTATGTCAAAAATTGACTTTTTTGACCAAAATTGAGATTGGGTCAAGGATTGATCATTTTGATCAAAGTTGACTTTTTGGTCAAAAGTTGACATATTGGGTTAATGGGTTGGTCATTGGGTCAAGGTTGACCATTTTGACCAAAGTTGAATTTTTTGTCAGAGATTGACTTATTGAGTAAATAATTGGTCATTTGGTCAAAAATTAACTATTTTGACCAAAATTGACTTGTGGTCAAAAGTCGACTTATTGGGTCATTTTCTCAAAGATTGGCCATTTTGACCGAAAGTTGATTTTTTGTCAAAAGTTAACCTACTGGGTAAATGATTGACCACTTTGACTAAAGTTGACTTTTTGGTTAGAGATTGACTTATTCGGTCAACAATTGGTCATTAGGTCAAAAATTGACTATTTTGACCTAAATTGACTTTTTGATTCAAAGTTGACATATTGGGTTAATTGGTTGGTCATTGGGTCAAGGATTGATAATTTTGACCAAAGTTGACTTTTTGATCAAAAGTTAACTTATTAGGTCAATGCGTTGGTCATTGGGTCAAGGATTGACCATTTTGACCAAAGTTAACTTTTTGGTCAAAAGTTCACCTACAGGGTCAATAAGTTTGTCATTGGGTTGAGAATTGACCATTATGACCAAAGTTGACTTTTTGGTCAGAGATTGACTTTTTGTGTCAATAAATGGTCATTAGGTCAAAGATTGGCTATTTTAACCAAAATTGGCTTTTTGTTTAAAAGTTGACCTATTGGGTCCATGAGTTGGTTATTGGGTTAAGAATTGACCATTTTGTCCGAAGTTAACTTTTTGGTCGAAAGTTGTTAACTTATTAGGTCGATGGGTTGGTCATTGAGTCGAGGAATTGACCATTTTGACCAAAGTTGATTTTTGGTCAAAAGTTAACTTCTTGGGTCGATGTACGTTCATCGATCTACAAATTGATACTGTTTTGACCTAAATTGACTTTTTGGTCAAAAGTTGACCTATTCGGTCAATGGGTTGGTCATTGGGTCAAGGATTGACCATTTTGACCAAAGTTGACTTTTTATTCATTGGGTCCAGGATTGAACATTTTGACCAAAGTTGACTTTTTGGTCAAAAGTTGACCTACTGGGTCAATGGGTTGGTCATTGGGTCGAGGATTGACCATTATGCCCAAAGTTGACTTTTTGGTCAGAGATTGACTTTTTGTGTCAATAATTCGTCATTGGTAAAAAATTGGCTATTTTGACTAAAATTAACTTTTTGTTCAAAATTTGACCTATTGGGTCAATGAGTTTGTCATTGGATTAAGAATTGACCATTTTGACCAAAGTTAAAATTTTGATTATAAGTTGACCTATTAGGTCAATGGGTTGGTCATTGGGTCAGAAATTGACCATTTTGACCAAAGTTTACTTTTGATCGAAAGTTAACATATTGGGCCAATGGGGTGGTCATTAGGTCAAAATATTGACTATTTTGACCAAAATTGACTTTTTGGTCAAAAGTTGACATATAGAGGCTAATGGGTTGGTCATTGGGTCATGGATTGACAATTTAGACCAAAGTTGATTTTTTAGTTAAAAGTTGACCTATTGGGTCAATGGATTGGTCATTCAGTGAAGGATTAACCATTTTGACCAAAGTTGATTTTTTGGTCAGAGATTGACTTATTGGGTCAATAATTGGTCATTAGTTCAAAAATTGACTATTTTGACCAAAATTGACTTTTTGGTTCAAAGTTGACATATCAGATCAATAGGTTTGTCATTGGATCAAAAATTAATAATTTTGACCAATGTTGACTATTAGATTCGATAGGTTGGTCATTGGGTCAAAGATTGACCATTTTGACCAAAGTTATTTTTTTGGTCAAAAGTTCACCTATATGGTCAAAGGGTTACTCATTGGGTCAAAGATTGACTATTTTTACCAAAGTTGACTTTTTTGTTTAATGTTGACCTATTTGGTCAATGGGTTGGTCGTTGGGTTAAGAATTAACCATTTAGACCAAAGTTGACTTATTGGTCAAAAGTTGACCTATTGGGTTAAGGATTGACCATTGTGACGAAGTTGACTTTTTAGTTAAAAGTTGACTGTTAGATTCGATGAGAATCTAGTCATTAGATTGATGTTTGACCATTTTCGAAAAGTTGACTTTTTGGTCGAAAGTAGACCGATTGGGTCTGACGGGTTTGTCATTGAGTAGGATTGACCATTTCGACGAAGTTGACTTTTAGTCGAGAGATTGACTTATTGGGTCAATAATTGGTCATTTGTTCAAAAATTGACTTTTTTGACGAAAATTGACTTTTTTAGTCCAAAGTTGACATATCAGATCAATAAGTTGGCCATTGGGTAAAAAATTAATCATTTTTACCAAGTTGACTATTAGATTGATAGGTTAGTCATTAGATCGAGGATTGACCACTTTGACCAAAGTTGTCTTTTTGGTCAAAAGTTGACCTATTGGATCAAAGGGTTACTCATTGGGTTACAGCATTGACCATTTTGACCAAAGTTGAATTTTTCATTAAAAGTTCACCTATTGGGTCAATGGAATGGTCAATTGGTCAAGAATTGACCATTTTGACGATAGTCGACTTTACAGTCGAAGTTAGTCTATTAGGTCGAAAGTTGACCATTTTGACGAAGTTGACTTTTTCTTTAAAAGTTGATCTATTGGATTGAATACGTAGTCATTAGTGTTAAGGTTTAACTATTTTGACGAAAGTTGACTTTTTGGTTAAAAGTAGACCTATTGGGTCAATGAGTTTGTCATCAAGTCAAGGATTGAACATTTTGACCAAAGTTGGCTTTTGGGTCAAATATTGACTTACAGGGTCAATAATTGGTCATTCAGTCAATAATTGACTATTTTGATCAAAATTGACTTTTTTGGTCAAAAGCTAACCTATTGGGTCAATGGGTTGGTCTTTGGGTTAAGGATTGATCATTTTGACCAAAGTTGATTTTTGGTCAAAAGTTGGCCTGTGGGTCAATGTGTTAGTCGTTTGGTCAGAAATTGACCATTTTAACCAAAGTTGACTTGTTGGGTCAATTGGGTAGTCATTAGGTCAAAAATTTACTATTTTGACCAAAAATGATTTTTTGTCAAAAGTTGACCTATTGGGTTTATGGTTGGTCATCGGGTCAAGGATTGACGATATTGACCAAAGTTGACTTTGTGATCAAAAGTTGAACTATTGGGTCAATATGTTGGTCATTGGGTCAAGGATTGACCATTTTGAACAAGTTGACTTTTTAGTCAGAGATTGACTTATTGGGTCAATAAGTTGGTCATTAGGTCGAAACTGATATTTTGACCAAATTGACTTTTTGCTCGAAGTTGACTGGTGGGTCAAAGTGTTGGTCAATGGATCAAGGATTGATCATTTTGACCGAAGTTGACTTTTTGGTCTAAAGTTGACCTATCGGATCAATATGTTGGTCATTGGGTAAAAAATTGATCATTTTGACCAAAGTTAACCTATTGGGTCAATAGGTTGGTCATTGGGTCAAGGATTGACCATTTTGAACAAAGTTGATTTTTTTCTTTAAAAGTTGACCTATTAGGTTAATGGGTTGGTCAATAGCTCAAGAATTAACCATTTTGATCAAAGTTTACTTTTTTGCCAGAAATTGACTTATTGGGTTTATAATTGGTCATTAGGTTAAAAATTTACTTATTTTAACCAAATTGACTTTTTGGTCGAAAGTTGACTGATAGGGTCATTGGGTCGAGAAGTTGATCATTTTGACAAAGTTAACTTTTTGTTAAAAGTCGGCTGTTGAGTCGATTGGTTGGATATTGGGTCAGAAATTGACCATTTTATCAAAGTTGACTTTTTGGTCGGGATAGTTGACTGTGGGTCGATGGGGTAGTTGTTAAGTTAAAAAGTTGACTATTTTGACCAATATTTACTTTTTATCGAAAGTTGACGATTAGATTCGAAGGTATGTCATTGTGAAAAAAGGATTGACCATTTTGACCAAAATTGACATTTTGGTCAAAAGTTGACCCATATGATCGATGGGGAGGTCATTAGGTCAGAAGTTGACTATTCTGACCAAAATTGATTTTTTGGTCAAAAGTTTACTGTTAGATTCGAAAGGGTTGGTCATTTGGTCGGCAATAATTATTTTACTAAAGTTGACTCTTTTGTAATAAGTTTGACTGTTAGATTCGATCGGTTAGTCATTGGATTCGAGAGTTGATCATTTTCTGACGAAGTTGACTTTTTGAGTCGTTAGATTGACTTGTTGGGTCGATAAATGGTCCATTAGATCAAGATTGACTATTTATGCCAAAATGGACTTTTTGGTCAAAAGTTAATATATTGGGTCGATGAGTGACGCATTTTGGCCAAAGTTGACTTTTTGGCAAAGTTGACTGTTGGGTCGATGGGTTGGTCATTTGGTGAAGAGTTGAACATTTTGACCAAAGTTGACTTTTTGGTCGAAAGATTGGTTTATTGGGTGAATTATTGGTCATTATGTCGAAAATTGACTTTTTTGACCAAAATTGAAGGATTGGAGTCGAGGATTGATCATTTTGATCGAAGTTGACTTTTGGTCAAAAGTTGACATATTGGGTTAATGGGTTGGTCATTGGGTCAAGGTTGACCATTTTGACCAAAGTTGAATTTTTTGTCAGAGATTGCTTATTGAGTAAATAATTGGTCATTTGGTCAAAAATTAACTTTTTTGACCAAAATTGACTTGTGGTCAAAAGTCGACTTATTGGGTCATTTTCTCAAGGATTGGCCATTTTGACCAAAGTTGATTTTTTTGTCAAAAGTTAACCTACTGGGTAAATGATTGACCACTTTGACCAAAGTTGACTTTTTGGTTAGAGATTGACTTATTCGGTCAACAATTGGTCATTAGGTCAAAAATTGACTATTTTGACCTAAATTGACTTTTTGATCGAAAGTTGACATATTGGGTTAATTGGTTGGTCATTAGATTGATGATTGATAATTTTGACCAAAGTTGACTTTTTGATCAAAAGTTAACTTTATTAGATCGATGCGTTGGTCATTGGGTCGAGATTATTATTTTGACTAAAGTTAACTTTTTGGTCAAAAGTTATACTATAAGTCGATAAGTTTGTCATTGGGTTGAGAATTGACCATTATGACCAAAGTTGACTTTTTGGTCAGAGATTGACTTTTTGTGTCAATAAATTGTCATTAGGTCAAAGATTGGCTATTTTAACCAAAATTGACTTTTTGTTTAAAAGTTGACCTATTGGGTCCATGAGTTGGTTATTGGGTTAAGAATTGACCATTTTGTCCAAAGTTAACTTTTTGGTCAAAAGTTGTTGACCTATTGGGTCAATGGGTTGGTCATTGAGTCAGGAATTGACCATTTTGACCAAAGTTGATTTTTTGGTCAAAAGTTAACTCTTGAGATCGATGTACATTCATTGAGCTAAAAATTGATTATTTTGACCTAAATTGACTTTTTGGTCGAAAGTTGACTTATTCGGTCGATGGGTTGGTCATTAGGTCGAGATTGAACATTTTGACCAAAGTTTACTTTTTATTCATTGGGTCGAGGATTGAACATTTTGGCCAAGTTGACTTTTGGTCGAAAGTTGACTCTTGGAGTCGATGGGTTGGTCATTAGATTGGATTGACCATTATGCCCAAAGTTGACTTTTGGTCGGAGATTGACTTTTTGTGTCGATAATTGTTCATTAGGTAAAAATTAGGTTATTTTGACTAAAATTAACTTTTTGTTCGAAAATTTGACCTATTAGGTCGATGAGTTTGTCATTGGATTAAGAATTGACCATTTTGACCAAAGTTAAAATTTTGATTATAAGTTGACCTATTAGGTCAATGGGTTGGTCATTGGGTCAGAAATTGACCATTTTGACCAAAGTTTACTTTTTGGTCAAAAGTTGACATATTGGGCCAATGGGGTGGTCATTAGGTCAAAATATTGACTATTTTGACCAAAATTGACTTTTTGGTCAAAAGTTAACTTATAGAGGCCAATGGGTTGGTCATTGGGTCGAAGATTGACAATTTAGACCAAAGTTGATTTTTTAGTTAAAAGTTGACTGTTAGATTGATGGATTGGTCATTCGATGAAGGATTAACCATTTTGACCAAAGTTGACTTTTTGGTCGAGGAGATTGACTTATTGGGTTGATAATTGGTCATTAGTTGAAAATTGATTATTTTGACCAAAATTGACTTTTTGGTCCAAAGTTGACATATCAGATCAATAGGTTTGTCATTGGGTCAAAAATTAATAATTTTGACCAATGTTGACCTATTGGGTCAATAGGTTGGTCATTGGGTCAAGGATTGACCATTTTGACCAAAGTTATTTTTTTGGTCAAAAGTTCACCTATATGGTCAAAGGGTTACTCATTAGATTGAGATTGTTTATTTTTACCAAAGTTGACTTTTTTGTTGAATGTTGACCTATTTGGTCAATGGGTTGGTCGTTGGGTTAAGAATTAACCATTTAGACCAAAGTTGACTTATTGGTCAAAAGTTGACCTATTGGGTTAAGGATTGACCATTGTGACCAAAGTTGACTTTTTCGTTAAAAGTTGACCTATTGGGTCAATGAGCTGGTCATTGGGTCAATGTTTGACCATTTTTACGAAAGTTGACTTTTTGGTCAAAAGTAGACCAATTGGGTCAACGGGTTTGTCATTGAGTAGGATTGACCATTCTAACCAAAGTTGACTTTTTAGTCAGAGATTGACTTATTGGGTCAATAATTGGTCATTTGTTCAAAAATTGACTTTTTTGACGAAAATTGACTTTTTTAGTCCAAAGTTGACATATCAGATCAATAAGTTGGCCATTGGGTAAAAAATTAATCATTTTACGAAGTTGACCTATTAGATTCGATAGGTTGGTCATTAGATTAGGATTGACCATTTTGACTGAGTTGTCTTTTGGTGAAAGTTGACTTATTGGATCGAAAGGGTTACTCGTTAGGTTACAGCATTAGTAATTTTGACCAAAGTTGAATTTTTCATTAAAAGTTCACTGTTAGGTCGATGGAATGGTCGATTGGTCGAATTGACCATTTTGACTAAAGTCGACTTCTACGGTGAGAAGTTGACTGATTAGGTCGAAAAGTTGACCATTTTGACCGAGTTGACTTTTTCTTTAAAAGTTGACTGTTAGGTTGATGGGCTAGTCATTGTGTTAAGGTTTAAGCTATTTTGTGAAAGTTGACTTTTTGGTCGAAGGTAGACTGTTAGATTCGATGAGTTTGTCATCGAGTCGAGGATTGAACATTTTGACCAAAGTTGGCTTTAGATTGAATATTGACTTGACGGGTCGATAATTGGTCATTCAGTCAATAATTGACTATTTTGATCAAAATTGACTTTTTTGGTCAAAAGCTAACCTATTGGGTCAATGGGTTGGTCATTGGGTTAAGGATTGAGCATTTTGACCAAAGTTGATTTTTGGTCGAAAAGTTGGCTACGTGGATTCGATGTGTTAGTCGTTTGGTCGAAATTGACCATTTTAGCAGAAGTTGACTTTGTTAGATTGATTGGGTTGTCATTAGGTCAAAAATTTACTATTTTGACCAAAATGATTTTTGTCGAAGGTTGGCTGATTGGGTTTATGGTTAGGTCATCGAGATCGAGGATTGGTGATATTGACCAAAGTTGACTTTGTGATCGAAAGTTGGCTTATTGGATGTCGATATGTTGGTCATTAGATCGAAGGATTGACCATTTTGAACAAGTTGACTTTTTAGTCGGAGATTGACTTATTAGATTGATAATTGGTCATTAGGTTGAAAGCTTGAAGTTATTTTGACCGAAATTGACTTTCTTAATCGAATGTTGATACGATTGGGTCAATGTGTTGGTCAATGGGTCAAGGATTGATCATTTTGACCGAAGTTGACTTTTTGGTCTAAAGTTGACCTATCGGATCAATGGGTTGGTCATTGGCTAAAAAATTGATCATTTTGACCTAAAGTTGACTGTTAGGATTGATAGGTTGGTCATTAGATCAAAGGATTGACCATTTTGACTAAAGTTATGTTTTGGTCAAATGTTGACTGCTATTAGATCGAAGGTTGATCATTAGGTCAAGGATTGACCATTTTGACCAAAGTTGACTTTTTCGTTAAAAGTTGATCTATTTGGTCAATGGGCTGGTCATTGGGTCAAGGTTTGACCATTTCGAGAAAAGTTGATTTTTTGGTCAAAAGTATACCATTGGGTCAATGGGTTTGTCATTGGGTCAAGGATTGACCATTTTGACCAAAGTTGACTTTTTGGTCAAAGATTGACTTATAGAGGTCGATAGTTGGTCATTTGGTTAAAAATTGATTATTTTGACCGAAATTGACTTTTTGGTGAAAGTTGACGATTGGTCGATGTGTTGGTCGTTGGGTTAAGGATTGATCATTTTGACGAAGATTGGCTTTTTGGTTAAAAGTTGGCATATGGGTTAACGGGTTAGTCGTTAGGTCGAAAATGAAGTCATTTTAGCGAAGTTGGCTCATTGGGACGATAGAGGTGAGTCATTAGGTTGAATGATTATTTTGACGCAAACTTGACTTTTTGTCAAAAGTTGACCGATTGGTTAATGGGTTGGTAATCGGGTCTTGACCAAAGTTGACTTTTTGGTAAAAAGTTGAACAGTTGGGTCAATGGGTTGGTCATTGGGTCAAGGATTGACCATTTTGAACAAGTTGACTTTTCTATCAGAGATTGACTTGTTGGGTTATGATTGGTCGTTAGGTCGAAGTTATGACATATTTTGACGAAGTTGAATTTTTCGTTCGATAGTTGACGATTGGGTCAATGGGTTGGTCAATGGGTAAAGGATTGATCATTTTGACTGAAGTTGACTTTTTGGTTAAAAGTTTACCTATTGGGTTAATAAGTTGGCCATTGGGTTAAGGATTAACCATTTTGACCAAAGTTGTCTTTTTAGTCGAAAGGTGAGCTACTTGGGTCGATGGGTTGGTCATTGGAGTCGAGATTGGCCATTTTGAATAAGTTGACTTTTTGTTCAATAGATTTACTTATTGGATCGATAATTGGTCATTAGGTAGAAAATTGGCTATTTTAGCTTGAAATTGACTTTTTGCTCAGAGAGTTGACTTGATTAGATTGATGGGTCGAGATTGATCATTTTAAACAAAGTCAACTTTTTGGTCAAAAGTTTACTTATTGGGTCAATAGGTCGATCATTGGTTCCGAAATTTATCATTCTAACTAAAGTTGACTTTTAGAGTGAAAGTTGACTGATTAGATTGATGGGGTGGTCATTAGTTGAAAACTTAAATATTATGACCAAAATTAACATTTTGAGTCGAAGTTCAGCATATTGGATTGAGAGTTGGTCATTAGGTCGAAGTTGGTCATTAGGTCGAAGTTGACCATTTTGACCGAAAGTTGATTTTTGTTGAAAGTTGACTTATTGGATCAATGGGTTGGTCATTGGGTCGAGATTGACCATTTTGACCAAAGTTGACTTTTGGTCATTGGGTGAGAAATTAACCATTTTGATCAAAGTTGACTTTTTTGTCGAAAGTTGTCATGTTAGATTGATGGGTTGGTCGTTAGATCAAAAATTGACTATTTTGACCAAAATTGACTTTTTGGTCAAAAGTTGACTTATTTGGTCAATGGTTGGTCATTGGTTCAAGGATTGACCATTTTGACCAAAGTTGTCTTTTCAGTCAAAAGTTTTGGTCGATGGATTGTTCATTGCGTTAATGATTGACCATTTTGACCAAAGTTGACTTTTTGGTTAGAGATTGACTTATTGGGTTAATAATTGATATTTAGGTCGAAAATTGGTATTTGTGAAAATTGACTTTTGGTCGAAGTTTGACTATCGGATCGATATGTGGGTCATTGGGTGAAAATTGATCATTTTGACCAAAGTTGACTTTTTGGTAAAAGTTGACTGTTATTGATTCGATGGGTTGGTCATTAGGTGAGAATTGATGTATTTTAACCAAAGTTGACATATTGAGTTAATGGTTTGGTCATTAGGTCAGAAATTGACCATTTTGACCAAAGTTGACTTTTTGGTCAAAAGTTGACCGATTGGGTCAATGGGTTAGTCATTGGGTCAAGGATTGCCAGTTTGACGAAAGTTAATTTTTTGGTCAAAAGTAGACTTATAGGGTCAATGGGTTAACCATTGGATCGAGGCTTGACCATTTTGACGATAGTTGACTTTTGGTCGGAGATTAATCATTGGATCGAGGCATTTATTTTATTCGAAATTGTCTTTTTGGTCGAAATGTGACTGTTAATGTCGATGGATTCGAAGATTAGTGATTTTGACGAAGTTAACTTTTTGGTCAGAAGTTGACCTATTGGGTCGATGGGTTGGTGATTAGGTTCGAAATTGATGATTTTAACAAAGTTGATTTCTTGGTCGAGTGTTGACTATTAGGGTTAATGGGATAGTTGTTGGGTTAAAAATTATTTATTTTGACCAATATTTACTTTTTTGTCGAAAGTTGACCGATTAGGTCGATGGGTATGTCATTGTGAAAAGGATGAGACCATTTTGACCAAAATTGACATTTTGGTGAAAAGTTGACTGAATTGGATCGATGGAAGGTCATTAGGTCGGGAGTTGACTATTTTTACGAAACTTGAATTTTTGGTCGAAAGTTCTGTTATTGGTCGAAGGGGTTGGTCGTTTGACCATTTTGACAAAAGTTGACTTTTGGTAATAAGTTAACCTATTGGGATTCGATGGGATGGTCGTTATGTCGAAGTTTAGCATTTTTCATCGAAGTTGACTTTTGGTCGATTAGTTGACTTATTGGGTCGAGAGTTGGTCATTGGGTCGAAAATTAGCTATTTTGACCCAAATTGATTTTGCTCGAAGTTGACGATTTGGGTCGATGGGTTGGATCGATGGGTCGAGAGTTGATCATTTTGGTAGAAGTTGACCTTTTGGTTCGAAGTTGACCTATTGGACGTGTGTTTGGTCGATTGGGACGAAATTGTATATGATTAGCCAAAGTTTACTTTTGGGTTAAAAGTTGACTATGTTAGATTGATGAGGTGGTCGTTAGTTCGAAGATTGACTATTTTGTCCAAAATGGACGGCTTTTGCTCGAAGTTGACTCGATTAGATTGATGAGTCGAAAGTTGATCATTTGACCTGAAGTTGACTTTTGGTCGAAAGTTGACTCTATTGAGTTGATAGGTTGGTCATTGGGTCAGAAATTTACCATTTTAACTAAAGTTGACTTTTTGGCTCGAAGTTGACCTGTTAGATCGATGGGTTGGTCATTGGGTCGAGGATTGACCATTTGACCGAAGTTGATTGTTTGTTCGAAAGATTGAAGCTATTGGGTTAATGGGTTGGTCATTGGGTCGAGATTGACCATTTTGACCAAAGTTGACTTTTGAGTCAAAATTGACTGTTGGATTGATAGATTCGAGAATTGACCATTTTGACCAAAGTTGACTTTTTGATCAAAAGTTGACATATTGGGTCAATGGGTTGGTTATTGGGTCAGAAATTGACCATTTTAACCATAGTTGACTTTTTGGTCAAAAATTGACCTATTAGGTCAATGACGTAGTTGTTAGGTTAAAAACTGACTATTTTGACCAATATTTACTTTTTTTGTCAAGATTCGACCAATTGGGTTAATGGATATGTCATTGTGAAAAGGATTGACCATTTTGACCAAAATGGACATTTTGGTGAAAGATTGACTCGTTGGATCGATGGAGAGGTCATTAGTTCGAAGTTGACTGATTTTGACCGAAATTGACTTTTGGATCGAAAGTTCACTTGGTGGAGTCGCGGGGTTGGTCATTTAATCGAAGTTGGTCCATTTTGACCGAAGTTGACTTTTAGTAGTAAGTTGACCTATTAGGTCGATGGGTTGGTCGGTGGGTCGAAGTTAGACGATTTTTTACAAAAGTTGACTTTTTGGTCAGGGATTGACTTATTGGGTCAATAAATGGTCATTAGGTAAAAAATTGCATATTTCGACCAAAATTGACTTTTTGCTCGAAAGTTGACCTTGGGTTACAGGAGTTAGTCATTTTGAGCAGAAGTTGACTCTTTTTGTGAAAGTTGACGCTATTGGGTCAATGGGGTAGTCATTTGGTCAAAGATTGAAAATTTTGACCAAAGTTGACTTTTTGGTCAATGATTCAATTATTGGGTCAATTATTGGTCATTATGTCAAAAATTAACTTTTTTTACCAAAATTGACTTTTTGGTCAAAAGTTGACCTATTGGGTCAAGGGGTTGGTCATTGGGTTAAGGATTGATCATTTTGACCAAAGTTGACTTTTTGGTCAAAAGTTGACCTACTGGGTCAATGGGTTGGTCATTGGGTCAAGGTTGACCATTCTAACCAAAGTTGACTTTTTGGTCAGAGATTGACTTATTGAGTTAATAATTGGTCATTTGGTCAAAAATTAAGTATTTTGATTAAAATTGTCTTTTGGTCAAAAGTTGATCTATTTGGTCATTTGCTCAAGGATTGACCATTTTGACCAAAGTTGACTTTTTAGGTTAAAAGTTAATATATTGAGTGTAAATGATTGACCATTTTGACCAAAGTTGACTTTTTGGTTAGAGATTAACTTATTGGGTTAATAATTGGTCATTCAGTCAAAATTTTGACTATTTTGACCTAAATTGACTTTTTAGTCCAAAGTTGACCTATTGGGTTAATGGGTTAGTCATTGGGGAAGATGTGACCATTTTGACTAAAGTTGACTTTTTGGTGAAAAGTTGACCTATTGGGTCAATGGTGTTGGTCATTAGATTAGAGGATTATACCATTATGACCAAAAGTTGACTTTTTGGTTAGAGGTTGAGTATTTTGTGTGAAATTTAGTTATTTTGACCAAAATTGACTTTTTGTTGAAAGTTTACCTGATTGGATCGATGGGTGTTCATTAGGTCGAAGATTGACTGATTTTGACCGAAATTGACTTTTTGGTCAGAAGTTGACATATTAGATTGATGGGTTGGTCGTTAGGTCGAGGATTGACCATTTTGACCAAAGTTAACTTTTTGATTAAATGTTGACTTTATTCGGTCGATGGGTTAGTCATTGGGTTGAGGTTTGACAATTTTGATCAAAGTTGACTTTTTTAGTCGATGTGGTGTGACTTGCTAGATTGATAAATGGTAATTAAGTAAAAAATTTACCTAATTCGACCAAAATTTACTTTGGCTCGATAGCGTTGACCATTAGGTCGATGAGTGACACATTTTGACCAAAGTTGAATTTTGGTCGGAAGTTGATCTATTGGGTCGATGGGGTAGTCATTTGGTCGAGATTATATCATTTTGACGAAGTTGACTTTTTGGTCGAGAGATTGATTAATTGGGTTGATTGAATGGTCAATTAGGTCAAAAAATTAGCTTATTTGACCAAAATTGATTTTTTGATCGAAAGTTGACCGATTGTGATTCGATGAGGTTGGTCATTTGGTTAAGGATTGATCATTTTGACTAAAGTTAACTCTTTAGTCGAAAGTTGACCTGTTAGATTGATGGGTTAGTCATTGGATCGAGGTTGACCATTTTATTGAAGTTGACTTTTTGGTCGAGAGATTGACTTATTAGAGTTAACGATTGGTCATTTAGTGAAATTAGCTATTTTGATGAAAGTTGACTTTTGTTAAAAGTTGACTTTGTTTGGTCATTTGCTCAATGATTGATCATTTTAATCAAAGTTGACTTTTTGATTAAAAGTTAATATTTTGGGTAAATGATTGACCATTTTGTCCAAAGTTGACTTTTTGGTTAGAGATTGGCTTATTAGGTCAATAAATGGTCATTAGGTCAAAAATTGACTATTTTGACCTAAATTGATTTTTGGTCAAGTTGGCTATTGGGTTAATGGGTTGGTCATTGGGTCAGAATTTGACCATTTTGACCCGAAGTTGACTTTTTGCTCAATAGTTGACCTATTGGGTCAATGGGATGGTTATTGGGTCAAGGATTAACCATTTTGACCAAAGTTGAGTTTTTGGTCAAAAATTGACCTATTGGGTCAATGGGTTGGGCATTAGGTCGAGGATTGACCATTATGACCAAATTTGCCTTTTTGGTCAGAGATTAAGTTTTTGTGTCAATTATTGGCCATTAGATAAAAAATTGGCTATTTTGACCAAAATTGACTTTTTAATTAAAAGTTAACTTATTTGGTCAATGGGTTGGTCATTGGGTCAGAAATTGACCATTTTGACCAAAGTTGACTTTTTGGTCGAAAGTTGACTATTAGGTCGATGGTGTATCCATTAGGTAAAAAATTGACTATTTTGACCAAAATTGACTTTTTGGTCAAAAATTGACATATTGGGTCAATGTGTTGGTGATTAGGTCAAGGATTGACCATTTTGCCCAAAGTTGACTTTTTTGGTCAAAAGTTAACCTATTGGGTCCATTAGTGGTCGAGAATTGACCATTATGACTAAAGTTGATTTTTTTGCCACTGATTAACTTATTGGGCCAATAAATGGTCATTAGGTGAAAAATTATATATTTTGAAAGTTGACCTTGCGTCAAGGAGTGACCATTTTGACCAAAGTTGACTTTTTAACCAAAAGTTACCTTATTGGGTCAATGGGTAGTCATTTGGTCAAGGATTGATCATTTTAACCAAAGTTGACTTTTTGGTCAGAGATTGATTTATTGGGTCAATTAATGGTCATTAAGTTATAAATTAACTTTTTTTGACCAAAATTGACTTTTTGATCAAAAATTGACATATTAGGTTAAGGGGTTGGTCATTGGGTTAAGAATTAATGATTTTGACCAAAGTTGACTTTTTGGTCAAAAGTTGACCTTTGGGTCAATGGGTTGAAGTCGATTAAGGTTAAGTTGACCATTTAGATAAAGTTAACTTTTTGGTCAGAGATTAACTTATTGAGTCAACAATTGTTCATTTGGTAAAAAATTAACTATTTTGACCAAAATTGACTTTTGGTCAAAAGTTGACCTATTTGGTCATTTGCTCAAGGATTGGCCATTTTGACAAAAGTTGACTTTTTGGTTAAAAGTTAATATATTGGGTAAATGATTGACCATTTTGACCAAAGTTGACTTTTTTGTTAGAGATTGACTTAATGGATCAATCATTGGTCATTAGGTCAAAAATTTACTATTTTGACCTAAATTGACTTTTTGGTCCAAAGTTGACCTTTGGATTAAAGGGTTTGTTATTAGGTTAGGATTGACGCATTTTGACTAAAGTTAACTTTTGGTCGATAGTTGACTGTTGGATCGATGCGGGATGATCATTAGGTAGTTGAGACTAACCATTTGACCAAAGTTGACTTTTTGGTGAAGTTGACTTGATTAGATTCGATTGGGTTGGTCATTAGGTTGAGGATTGTACCATTAATGACCAAAGTTGACTTTTTGGTCGAGAGATTGAGTTTTTGTATCGATAATTATTCGATTTAGGTAATGCAAATTTGACTTATTTTGTTCGAAAAGTTAATCTGATTAGGTTGATGGGTTGGTCGTTGGGTTGAGAATTGACCATTTTGACAAAGTTGACTTTTTGGTGGAAGTTGACTGTTAGATTGATGGGTTGGTCATTAGGTGAGGAATTGACCATTTTGACCAAAGTTGACTTTTGGTCGAAAAGTTGACTTATTGGGTCGATGGGTTGTTCATTAGGTCGAAAATTGATCATTTTGACCAAAATTGACTTTTTGATCAAAAGTTGACATATTGGGTCAATAGGTTGGTCATTGGGTCAAGTATTGATCATTTTGACCAAAGTTGACTTTTTGGTCAAACGTTGACCTATTGGGTCAATGGGTTGGTCATTGGGTTGAGGATTGACCATTATGACCAAAGTTGACTTTTTGGTCAGAGATTGAATTTTTGTGTCAATAATTGGTCATTAGGTCAAAAATTGGCTATTTTGACCAAAATTGACTTTTTGTTCAAAAGTTGACCTATTAGGTCTATGAGTTGGTCATTGGGTTAAGAATTGACCATTTTGAACAAAGTTAACTTTTTGGGCTAAAGTTGTCCTACTAGGTCAATAGGTTGGTCATTGCGTTAGAAAATTACCATTTTGACTAAAGTTGACTTTTTGGTCAAAAGTTGACCTATTGAGTCGATGGGGCGGTTGTGAAGTCAAAAAATTGACTATTTTAACCAAAATTGACTTTTTGGTCAAAAGTTGACCTATTTGGCCAATGGGTTGGTCATTGGGTCAAGGATTGCCATTTGGACCAAAGTTGGCTTTTTGGTTAAAAGTTGACTTTGGTAAATGGGTTGGTCATTAGGTCAAAGATTGACCATTTTGACCAAAGTTGACTTTTTGTCGGAGATTGACTTCTTGGATCGATAATTGGTCATTAGTTAAAGTGTTATTTTGACCAAAATTCACTTTTTGGTTCAAAGTTGACATATCGGATCAATAGGTTGGTCATTGGGTCAAAAATTGATCATTTTGACCAAAGTTGACCTATTGGATCAATAGGTTAGTCATTGGGTCAAGAATTGACCATTAGGCTAAAGTTGTCTTTTTGGTTAAAAGTTGACCTATTAGGTGAGGAGTTTCTCGTTGGGTCGGATTGACCATTTTGGTACAGATTGACTACTTTCTTTAAAAGTTGACCTATTGGGTTAATGGGTTGGTCAATAGCTCAAGAATTAACCATTTTGACCAAAGTTTACTTTTTGGCCAGAAATTGACTTATTGGGTTAATAATTGGTCATTACGTCAAAAATTTACTATTTTAACCAAAATTGACTTTTTGGTCAAAATTGACCAATAGGGTCATTGGGTCAAGGATTGACCATTTTGACCAAAGTTAACTTTTTGGTTAAAAGTCAACCTATTGGGTCAATTGGTTGGATATTGGGTCAGAAATTGACCATTATATCCAAAGTTGATTTTTTGTCGAAAGTTGACTGTTAGGTCAATGAAGTAGTTTTAGGTTCGAAAATTGTTATTTTGACCGATATTTACTTTTGGTCGAAAAGTTGACTACATGGGTTAAAGGGTTGGTCATTGGGTTAAGGATTAATCATTTTGACTGAAGTTGACTTTTTAGTCGAAAGTTGACCTTTAATCAATGGGTTAGTCGATGGGTTAGTCATTGGGTCGAGGTTGACCATTTTGACCCAGAAGTTGATCTTTGGTCGAGATTGACTTATTGAGTCGATAATTAGTCATTGTGGTAAAATTGACTATTTTGACCAAAATTGACTTTTAGTCAAAAGTTGACATATTCGATCATTTGCATCGATGAATAATGACCATTTTGACAAGAGTTGACTTTTTGGTTAAAGTTAATATATTGGGTAAATGATTGATTGACATTTTGACCAAAGTTGACTTTTTGGTTAGAGATTGACTAATGGGTCGATCATTTGGTCATTGGTCAAAAATTGGCTTTTATTCAAATTGAAGCTTTTGGTCCAAAGTTGATCTTATTAGGGTTAATGGGTTGGTTATTGGGTCGAGGGATTGGCAGTTTTGACTAAAGTTGACTTTGTGGTCGTTGACTATTGGATCGATGGGATGATTCATTGAGTTAAGGATTGGCCATTTGACAAGGTTGACTTTTTGGTCGAAAGTTGACCACTTGGGTCAATGAGTTGGTCGATGGGTTGAAGATTGACCATTAAACTAAAGTTGACTTTTAGATCGGGAGTTGAGCTTTTGTCGATAGATTGGTCATTAGGTGAAATTTGGCTATTTTGACCAAAATTAACTTTCTGTTCAAAAGTTAACGTATTGGGTCAATGAGGTTGGTCATTGGGTTAAAAATTAACCATTTTGATAAAGTTAACTTTGTGGTCAAAAGTTGACTATTGGGTCGATAGGTTGGTCATTGGGTCGAAATTGACGCATTTCACAAAGTTGACTTTTTGGTGAAAGTTGACTGATTAGATTGATGGGTGTTCATTAGATCGAAAGAATTACTCTTTAACCAAAATTGACTTTTTGATTAAAGTTGACATATTAGATTCGATGGGTTGGTCATTGGGTGCAGGATTGACCATTTTGACCAAGGTTGACTTTTTGGTCGAAGCGTTGACCTATTAGTGTCGATAGGTTGGTCATTGGGTTGAGGATCGATCCATTCTGATTAAGTTGACTTATTTGGTGCAGTTCACTGTATTGGGTTAATGGGTTGAGTCATTGGGTTGAGGATTGACCATTTTGACCAAAGTTGACTTTTTGGTCAAAAGTTGACATATTGGGTCAATGAGTTGGTCATTGGGTTGAAGATTGACCATTAAGGCCAAAGTTGACTTATTGGTCAGAGATTGAGTTTTTGTGTCAATAACTGGTCATTAGGTCGAAATTTGGCTATTTTGACCAAAATTAACTTTTTGTTCAAAAGTTAACCTATTGGGTCGATGAGTTGCTCATTGGGTTAAGAATTGACCATTTTGATAAAGTTAACTTTTTGGTCAAAAGTTGACTTATTGGGTCAATGGGTTGGTCATTGGGTCAGAAATTGACCATTTTCACCAAAGTTGACTTTTTGGTCAAAAGTTGACCTATTGGATCAATGGGTGTTCATTAGGTCAAAAATTGAGTATTTTGACCAGAAATTGATTTTGATCGAAAGTTGACATATTGGGTCGATGGGTTGGTCATTGGGTCAAGTTGACCATTTTGACCGAAGTTGACTTTTGGTCGACGTTGACCTATTAGGTCAATAGGTTGGTCATTAGGTTGAGGATTAACCTTTATGACCAAAGTTGACTTTTTGGTCAGAGATTGAATTTTTGTGTCAATAATTGGTCATCAGGTCAAAAATTAGCTATTTTGACCAAATTTGACTTTTCGTTCAAAAGTTCACCTATTGAGCCTATGAGTTGGTCATTGGGTTAAAAATTGACCATTTTGACCAAAGTTAACTTTATAGGCTAAAGTTGACCTACTGGGTCAATGAGTTGGTCATTGGGTTAGAAATTGACCATTTTGACTAAAGTTGGCTTTTTGGTCAAAAGTTGACCTATTGGGCCAATGGGTAGGTCATTGGGTTAAGGATTGACCATTTTGACCAAAGTTGGCTTTTTGGTTAAAAGTTGACATATTGGGTAAATGGGTTGGTCATTGGGTCAAAGATTGACCATTTTGACAAAAGTTGACTTTTTTTCAGAGATTGACTTCTTGGGTCAATAATTGGTCATTAGTTCAAAAAGTGACTATTTTGACCAAAATTCACTTTTTGGTCCAAATTTGACATATCAAATAAATAGGATGGGCATTTGGTCAAAAATTTATCATTTTGACCAAAGTTGACCTATTGGGTCAATAGGTTGGTCATTGGGTCAAGGATTGACCATTTAGGCTAAAGTTATCTTTTTGGTCAAAAGTTGACCTATTAGGTCAAAGAGTTACTCATTGGGTGAAGGATTGACCATTTTGAACAAAGTTGACTTTTTCTTTAAAAGTTGACCTTTTGGGTTAATGGGTTGGTCAATAGCTCAAGAATTAACCATTTTGACCAAAGTTTACTTTTTGGCCAGAGATTGACTTATTGGGTTAATAATTGGTCCTTAGGTTAAAAATTTATTATTTTAAACCAAAATTGACTTTTTGGTCAAAATTAACGAATAGGGTCATTGGGTCAAGGATTGACCATTTTGACTAAAGTTAACTTTTTGGTCAAAAGTTAACCTATTGTGTCAATTGGTTGGATATTGGGTCAAAAATTGACCATTTTATCCAAAGTTGACTTTTTGGTCAAAAGTTGACCTATTGGGTCAATGGGGTAGTTGTTAGGTTAAAAATTGACTATTTTGACTAATATTTACTTTTTGTCAAAAGTTGACCAATTGGGTCAAGAGGTATGTCATTCTGAAAAAGGATTGACCATTTTGACCAAAATTGACATTTTGGTCAAAAGTTAACCCATAGGGTCGATGGGGAGGTCATTAGGTCAGAAGTTGACTATTCTGATCAAAATTGACTTTTTGGTCAAAAGTTTACCTATTGGGTCAAAGTGTTGGTCATTTGGTCAACGATAGACCATTTTGACCAAAGTTGATTTTTTTGTAATAAGTTGACCTATTAGCTCAATCGGTTGGTCATTGGGTCAAGGATTAATCATTTCTTACCAAAGTTGACTTTTTGTCATTGATTGACATATTTGGTCAATAAATGGTCATTAGGTCAAAAATTGACTATTTAGACCAAAATTGACTTTTTGGTCAAAGAGATTGACTGATAAGATCGAGGAGTGACCATTTTGACTAAAGTTGACTTTTTGGGCAACTGGGTAGTCATTAGGTCAAAAATTTACTATTTTGACCAAAATTAATTTTTTGTCAAAAGTTCACCTATTGGGTTAATGGTTGGTCATCGGGTCAAGGATTGACGATATTGACCAAAGTTGACTTTGTGGTCAAAAGTTGAACTATTGGGTCAATGGGTTGGTCATTGGGTCAAGGATTGAAATTTTTGAACAAATTGACTTTTTGGTCAGAGATTTACTTATTAGGTCAATAATTGGTCGTTAGGTGAAAACTTGACTATTTGTACTAAAATTGACTTTTTGCTCAAAAGTTGACCAATTGGGTCAAAGGGTTGGTCAATGGGTCAAGGATTGATCATTTTGATTGAAGTTGACTTTTTGGTCCAAAGTTGACCTATCGAATCAATAGACTGGTCATTGGGTAAAAAATTAATCATTTTGACCAATGTTGACCTTTTGGGTCAATAGGTTGGTCATTGGGTCAAGGATTGACCATTTTGACCAAAGTTATGTTTTTGGTCAAAAGTTGACATATTGGGTCAAAGGTTGATCATTGGGTGATGGATTGACCATTTTGACCAAAGTTGACTTTTTCGTTAAAAGTTGACCTATTTGGTTAATGGGTTGGTCATTGGGTCAAGGTTTGACCATTTTGAGGAAAGTTGATTTTTTGGTCGAAAGTAGCACTGTATCGATTCGATGGGTTTGTCATGGGTCGAGGATCGACCATTTTCACCGAAGTCGACTTTTGGTCAAAGATTAACTTATAGGGTCAATAACTGGTCATTAGGTTAAAAATTGACTATTTTAACCAAAATTGACTATTTTAACCAAAATTGACTTTTTGGTCAAAAGTTGACCTATTGGTCAATGTGTTGGTCATTGGGTCAATGATTGATCATTTTGACCAAAGTTGGCTTTTTGGTTAAAAGTTGGCCTATGGGTCAACGGGTTAGTCGTTGGGTCAAAAATTGACCATTTTAACCAAAGTTGGCTCATTGGGCCAATTGGGTGGTCATTAGGTCAAAAATTGACTATTTTGACCAAAATTGACTTTTTGTCAAAAGTTGACTGATTGGTTAATGGGTTGGTCATCGGGTCTTGACCAAAGTTGACTTTTTGATCAAAAGTTGAACAGTTGGATCAATGGGTTGGTCATCGGGTCAAGGATTGACCATTTTGAACAAGTTGACTTTTTTATCAGAGATTGACTTGTTGGGTTAATAATTGGTCATTAGGTCAAAAATTGTCTATTTTGATCAAAATTGACTTTTTGCTCAGTAGTTGACCAATTGGGTCAATGGGTTGGTTAATGGGTAAAGGATTGATCATTTTGACTGAAGTTGACTTTTTGGTTCAAAGTTGACTTATTGGGTTAATGAGTTGGTCATTGGGTCAAGGATTGACCATTTTGACCAAAGTTGACTTTTGGTCAAAAGGTGAACTACTGGATTAATAGGTTGGTCATTGGGTCAAGGATTGACCATTTTGAACAAGTTAACTTTTTGGTCATAGATTGACTTATTGGGTCAATAATTGGTCATTAGGTAAAAAATTTATTATTTTAACCAAAATTGACTTTTTGCTCAAAAATTGACCAATTGGGACAATGGGTCAAGGATCGATCATTTTAATCAAAGTTAACTTTTTGGTCAAAAGTTTACTTATTAGGTCAATAGGTTGATCATTGGGTCAGAAATTTATCATTGTAACTAAAGTTGACTTTTGGGTCAAAAGTTCACCTATTGGGTCAATGGGTTGGTCATTAGATCAAGGATTGACCATCTTGACCAAAGTTGATTTTTTGTTCAAAAGTTGACTTATTGGGTCAATGGGTTGGTCATTGGGTCAAGGATTGACCATTTTGACCAAAGTTGACTTTTGGTCATTGGGTGAGAAATTAACCATTTTGATTAAAGTTGACTTTTTTGTCAAAAAGTTGTCCTATTGGGTCAATGGGTTGGTCATTAGATCAAAAATTGACTATTTTGACCAAAATTGACTTTTTGGTCAAAAGTTGACTTATTTGGTCAATGGGTTTGTCATTGGTTCAAGGATTGACCATTTGGACAAAAGTTGTTTTTTTTGTCAAAAGTTGGGTCGATGGGTTGTTCATTGCGTTAATGATTGACCATTTTGACCAAAGTTGACTTTTTGGTCAGAGATTGACTTATTGGGTCAATAATTGATATTTAGGTCGAAAATTGACTATTTGACGAAAATTGACTTTTTGGTCAAAAGTTGACCTATCGGATCAATATGTTGGTCATTGGGTCAAAAATTGATTATTTTGACCAAAGTTGACTTTTTGGTAAAAAGTTGACCTATTGGGTCAATGGGTTGGTCATTGGGTCAGAAATTGACTATTTTAATCGAAGTTGACATATTGAGTTAATGGGTTGGTCATTAGGTCAAAAATTGACCATTTTGACCAAAGTTGACTTTTTGGTCAAAAGTTGACCGATTGTGTCAATGGGTTGGACATTGGGTCAAGGATTGACCATTTTGACGAAAGTTGATTTTTTGGTCAAAAGTAGACCTATAGGGTCAATGGGTTAACCATTGGATCAAGGCTTGACCATTTTGACAGTAGTTGACTTTTTAGTCAGAGATTGACTTATTCGGTTAATAATTGGTCATTAGGTAAAAAATTGACTATTTGGACCAAAATTGTCTTTTTGGTCAAAATTGACCTATTGTGTCAATGGGTCAAGGATTGACCATTTTGACCAAAGTTAACTTTTTGGTCAAAAGTTGACCTATACGGTCAATAGGTCGGTTATTGGGTTAGAAATTGACAATTTTAACCAAAGTTGATTTTTTGGTCAATAGTTGACCTATTGGGTTAATTGGGTTGTTGTTAGGTTAAAAATAGACTATTTTGACCAATATTTTTCTTTTTTGTCAAAAGTTGACTAATTAGGTCAATGGGTATGTCATTGTGAAAAGGATTGACCATTTTGACCAAAATTGACATTTTTGTCAAAAGTTGACCCACTGGGTCAATAGGGAGGTCATTAGGTCAGAGGTTGACTATTTTGACCAAACTTAACTTTTTGGTCAAAAGTTCACCTATTGGGTCAAAGGGTTGGTCATTTGACCATTTTGACAAAAGTTTACTTTTTGGTAATAAGTTGACCTATTAGGTCATTGGGATGGTCATTGGGTCAAGGATTGAACATTTTTTTATCAAAGTTGACTTTTTGGTCAGTGATTGACTTATTAGGTCAAGGATTGGTCATTAGGTCAAAAATGGACTATTTTAACCAAAATTGACTTTTTGCTCAAAAGTTGACAATTTGGGTCAATGGGTTGGTCAATGGGTCAACGATTGATCATTTTGACTGAAGTTGACCTTTTAGTCAAAAGTTGACCTATTGGGCCAATGGGTTGGTCATTGGGTCAGAAATTGACCATTTTAACCAAAGTTTACTTTTGGGTTAAAAGTTGACATATTGGGTCAATGGGGGTGGTCATTAGTTCAAAAATTGACTATTGTGACCAAAATTGACTTTTTGGTCAAAACTTAACCAATTGGGTCAATGAGTTGGTCATTGGGTCAAGGATTGACCATTGTGACCAAAGTTGATTTTTTGTTCAAAAGTTGACATATATGGTCAATGGGTTGCTCATTGAGTTAAGGATTGACCATTTTGACCAAAGTTGACTTTCTAGTTAGTTATTGACTTATTGGATCAATAATTGGTCATTAGGTCAAAAATTGACTATTTTGACCAAAATTAACTTTTTGGTCAATTGTTGACCTACTGGTTCAATGAGTTATTCATTGCGTCAAGGATTACCATTTTGGCCAAAGTTAACTTTTTGATCTAAAGTCGTCTATTGGATCAATGGGTTGGTCATTGGGTCAGAATATGACTATTTTGACCAAAGTTGACTTTTTCGCTAAAAGTTGACTTATTGGGTCAATGAGGGTGATCATTGGATCGAAATTTGACCTATATCGACCAAAATTGACATTTTGGTCCAAAGTTGACTGTTAGATCGATGGGTTGGTCATCGGGTCGAAGATTGAGCATTTTGACTAAAGTTCACTTTTTGGTCAAAAGTTGACCTGTTGGGTCAATAAGTTGGTCAATGGGTCAAGGATTGACCATTTTGACCAAAGTTGACATTTGGTCAGAGATTAGCATATTGGGTCAACAATTGGTCATTAGGTCAAAATTTGACTATTTTGACCAAAATTTACTTTTTGGTCAAAAGTTGATTTACTGGGTTAGTTGGTTGGTGATCAGGTGAAGGATTGACCATTTTGACCAGAGTTGACTTTTTCGTCAAAAGTTAACCTATTGGGTCAATGGGGTTGGTCATTGGATCAAGGATTGACCATTATGACCAAAGTTGTTATTTTTGTCAGAGATTTACTTATTGGGTCAATAATTAGTCATTAAGTTAAAAATTGACTATTTTGATCAAAATTGACTTTTTGGTGAAAAGTTGACCTAATGGGTCAATGAGTTGGTATTTGGGTCAAGAGTGTACCATTTTGACCAAAGTTGACTTTTTGCTCAAAAGTTGACCAATTGGGTTAATGGGTTGGTCAATGAGTCAGAAATTGACCTTTTTGACCAAAGTTGACTTTTTGGTCAAAAGTTGATTTATTGGGTCAATGGGTGGTCATTAGGTCAAAAATTGACTATTTTGACAAAAATTGACTTTTATTCAAAAGTTGATCTATTGGGTCAATGGGTTAGTCATTGGGTCAAGGATTGTCTATTTTGACTAAAGTTCACTTTTTGGGGAAAAGTTTACCTATTTTGTCTATGGGTTGATCATTTGGTCAAGGATTTACCATTTTGACCAAAGTTGACTTTTTGGTCAAAAGTTAGCATATTAGGTCAAAGGGTTGAGTCGTTGGGTCGAAAATTGACCATTTTAGCACTAAGTTGACTTTTGGGATCAGTCGACTGTTAGATTGATGAGTTAGTCATTGGGTCGAAGGATTGACCATTTGACCACAGTTGACTTTTTAGTCAAAAGTTGACCTGTTGGGTCGATGGGTTGGTCATTAGGTCGAAAGTTTACTATTTTGACTTGAAGTTAAGCTTTTTATCGATGATTGACTTGAAATTGGTCAATAATTGATCGATTAGGTAAAATTGAGCCGTTTTGACCAAAATTAAACTTTTGAGTCAAAACTTGATCTATTGGGTAAATGGAGGTCAGAGCTCAGAAGTTGACGCGTTTTGGTGAAGTTGATTTTTTTGTCAAAGTTGACCTACTCGTCGATGGGGTGGTCATTCGGTTGAAAATTGACTACTTTGACCAAAATTGAGTTTTGGGTCGAAAGTTGACAAATTGGGTCGATGTGTTGGTCATTGGTCGAGAAATGGCCATCTTGACAGAATTGGTGTTTGGTTAAAATATTGACCTTGTAGGTCGATGAGTTTGGTTATTGGAGTCGAGGATTGACCATTATGACAAAGTTGACTTTTTAGTGGAGATTGACTTTCGAGTTGATAATTGGTCATTTGATTAAAATTGATTATTTTAATGAAAATTGACTTTTGTTGAATTGACCTGATGGGTCGAGTGAGTTAGCCATTGGTCAGAAATTGACCATTTTGACAAAAGTAGACCTTTTGTCAAAGATTAACTTGTTAGATTCGATAATTAGGTCGACCGTTCGATTCGAAAATCGACTCAGTTTGACAAAGTTGACTTTTGGATGATAGTTAATGTAGTCGGCAGGTGGTCTTGACTAGATTTGACGAATTCACTATGTTGAATGTTGACTTTATGGTCGAAGTTGACCTCTTTGGTCGATAGGTTGGTCATTAGGCAAAAATTGCTATTTTGACCAAATTGACTTTTTGGACAAAGTTGAGCCATTCGGTCGATGGGTGGTCATTAGGTCGAAATTGATAATTTTGACGAAATTATTTTGCGTGAGATTAACTGTGGATCGATGGGTTGGTCATCGGGTAAAGTTAACCATTTTGACCAGAAGTTGACTTTTCACTCCAAAGTTGACTGTTGGGTCGATGGGTTGGTCATTAGGTCGGGATTGACAGTTTTGATCGAAGTTGACGTTTTGGTCGGAGATTAGCTTGTTAGGTCGATAATTTGGTCATTATATCGAAAATTGACTATTTTGACGAAAGTTGACTTTTTGGTCGGAAGTTATCTTGATTGGGTCGATGTGATTGGTCATTCGGTTGACGATTGATCTTTTTGATCAAAGTTGACTTTTTGGTCGAAAGTTGATCCTATCGAGTCGTTGGGTTGGTCATTGGGTGGAGAATTGATCCATTTTAACCAAAAGTTGACTTTTTAGGTTAAAAGTTGACTGTGGGTCGATAAGTTGGTCGATAGGTCGAAATTTACTATTTTGACCAAAAATGACTTGTTGGCTGAAATGTTGACTATTGGGTCGATGGGTTGGTCATTGGGTGAGGATTGACCATTTTGACAAAGTTGATTGTTGCCAGTTAACTCTGAGTCGAGTGGATCTGGTTATTGGGTCAAAGTTGCCATTTAGCCCAGTTGACTTTTCGATTAGGGTAGCTTGTCGGTCGATAATGGCCATCAGGTCGAAAATTGATTATTTGACAAAATTAACTTTTTGGTCGAAGTTGCCCGCTAGATTCGATGGGTTAGTCATTGCGTCGACGATTGACAATTTTCACTAAAGTTAACTTTGAATCGAAGACTTTATTTGATGTAGGTTAATTGTTGGGTCGAATATGCCGTACTAGTAAAGTTGACTTCTTGGTCAAAAGTTGACTGTGTGTCGATAGGGTAGTCATTTGGTAGAATTGTATGTGACCTAAAGTGTCGTTTTGGTGAATTGACTGTTCGAGTGATTGGTCATTGGTCGGGTTATGGCTTGACCCAGGTTGCTTTGGTCGAAGTTGACTTTGTTAGTCGATGGGTTGAGTCGTTGCCTAGACTGATAAATCATTTGACAGCCGACTTTGGTTAAGACAGATTGTTAGGTCGATGGGTTGGTCGTTAGGTCAAAATTAGATTTTGAGCAAATTTGACCTATTGATTCGAAGGGGTGGTCATTGGAACGTCGAAGCTACTTTGACTAAAATTGACTTTTTGTTCGAAGTTGTCCCATTTAATTAAATGAGTTGGACATTAGAGTCGAATTGATCATTTTGACAAAGTTGACTTTTTGGTATGGAAGTTGCACGAGTAGATTCGATGGGTTGGTCACTTGGGTCGAAAATTGAGTATTTTGACAAAGTTGACTTTTTGGTCGAAGAATTGACCTATTCGTCGATAATGGTGTTCATTGGGTCGAAAGATTATTTATTTTGCTGAAAATTGACTTTTTTGTCTAACGTTGACCTTTTGGATCAATGGGTTAGTCATTTGGTCAATGAATGATCATTTTGACGAAAGTTGACAGTTTGGTCAAAAGTTGAACTTTTGGATAAATGGGTTGGTCATTGGGTAAACGATTAACCATTATGACCAAAGTTGACTTTTTGGACAGAGATTGACTTATTGGGGCCATAATAGTTCATTAGGTCAAAAATTGACTATTTTGACCAAAATTGACTTTTTGTTCAAAAGTTTACTGTTAGGTCCAACGAGTATAGTCATTAGGTCGAGAATTGACCATTTTGTTAGAAGTTGACTTTTTGGTCGAAAATTGCTTTATCGGATTAATGGGTTGGTCATTGGGTCAGGAAATAGACTATTTTGACCAAGTTGACTTCGTTGGATCGATAGGTTGACAGTATTGGGTTGAAGGATTGAGCCATTTTGACGAAGTTGTCTTTGGTCGAAGTGGACTGTTATTGGGTGAAAGGTTTGATCTTTGAGATTGAGGATTGATCGTTTTGGCCGAGTTAAGCTTTTTTTGTTGAAGATTTGACATATTCGGAGTGCGGTGAATTTGTCATTAGAGATTGAGTTTGAAGCCATTTTGAGGAAAGTTAACTTTTTGGTGGCAACGGAAACTGTTAGATTGATGGGTTTGTCGTTGGGTCGATGATTGATAGCCACTTGACCAAAGTTGACTTTTGGTGCAGATTGACTTATAGGGTCGATAATTGGTGCATTAGGCGTCGAATTCTTCTATTTGACGGAAAATTGAGCTTTTTGGTCGAAAGTTGGCCTGTTCTGCAACTGATGGGTGTCGTGTGAGGTCGAAGTTGTTCGTTTGACTAAAGTTGTTTTAATGGTGGTTGCTTTGTAGATTGATGGGTTAGTCGTTGGGTGGTGGTTGGCCTTTTTGTAGAGGTTGAACTGTATTGAGTCGATTGGGTTTGGTCCGTGGAGGTCGAAAATTGACTATTTTGAACAGGAACATTAATTTTTTGTCGAAAGGATTGTGGACCAGTGGAGTTATTGGGTTGGTCATCGAACGAGAGTTGACCATTTTGAAACGAGTTGACTTTTTGGTCGGGAGATTGAATTATTGGGTCAATCATTGACTGTGCAAGTCTGAGGTATTGACTACTTTGACCAAAGATTAACTTCTGCGCTCGTGAGTTGAGTCGATCGGGTGAAGTGATCATTTGGTTTGAAGTTGACTTTTTGGTGAAAGTTGGCTATAGGGTTAATGAGTTGGTCATTGGGTCGAGGATTGGCGAACAGTATTGGCCGAAAGTTGACTTTTTGGTCGAAAGTTGAACTGGTAGGTCGATGGGTTGGTCATTGGGTTGGGGATTGGCCAATTTTGAGCATGTTGACTTTTTAGTTAGAGATTGAGATTATTAGGTCAGATAATTGGTCATTCAAGGTTAAAAAATTAACGGCTTTGCGAGATTGACTTTTTGATCATTGAAGTTGGCCAATTGGGCCAATCGGGTTGAAGTGGAATCATTTTGACCAAGTTGACTTTTTGGTCGAAAGTTGACTTGTTCGAGTCAATCGGTTGAGTCATTGGGTCGAGTTTATCATTTGATTCAAAGTTAGCTTTTGGGTTAAAGAAATTGGCACTTTTGGAATGGAATGGGGTGAGTCATTCAGTTCGAAATTGTTCTATTATGACCGAATTGAACTTTGCAGTCGAATGGATTGACATATTGGGTGGCAATCATCGTGCAGTCATTGGGCGGAATGGTGATTTTGCCAAAGTTTATTTTTTGTTGAAAGGATTGAGCTTATTGGGAATTCGATGAGGTTGAATTGGATTGGGTTGGAGTTGAACGATTTTATCGCATGGGTCGACATGATTGGTCATTGGAATTGAAGATTGACGATTTTGTCGAAAGTTGACTGCACGGATCGACAGTTGTCATCGAGTGAGATTGATATGGAGTGGTCGTTAGAGTCCAAAAATTGACTACCTTTGAGTCGAAATCAGACTCTTTGGTCTCGAAAGTTGATTGCCGAATATTGGCCATTTTGACCAAATTTGTCGTTTTGTCGAAAGTTGGGTGGAATGGGTTTGTTCATCTGCGATTAAAGATTGTACCATTTTGACCAAAGTTGACTTTTTGGTCAGAGATTGACTTATTAGATTGATAATTGATCATTTGGTAAAAAATTGACTGTTTTGATGAAAATTGACTTTTGAAGCCAGAAGGATTGACTGTCGGATTCGATATGTTGGTCATTGGGTAATTAAATTTGATCATTTTGACCGAAAGTTGAGCTTTTTTGGTAAAGGATTGAGCTGCTATGGTCAGTGTCGGTTGGTCATTCGATTCGAAATTGACCGTTTTAACCGAGTTAACATGTTGAGATCGATGGAGTTGGTCATTAGGTTGAAAAAATTGATCATTTTGACCAAAATTGACTTTTTGGTCGAGTGAGATTGACCGGATTGGAGTGCCGATGGGTTGGTCATTGAGTCAAAGGATTCGACCATTTGACGAAAAGATGACTTTAAGGTGCAAGTTGACTTTATTTGGTCGATGGGTTAAGCGTTGGGTCCAGGTGACCATTTCAACCTGAAGTTGATTTTTTGGTGTGGATTAACTTATTGGGTTAATAATTAGTCAATTTAGGTCTGGGTAAGTCTATCTTACGACCAAGAATTAACTTTTGTAGTCGGAATTCACTGTGGGTTCGTGGGTGCAGATTTGACCGGCTTGACCCAAAGTTGACTTTTTGATCAAAAGTTAACATATTGGCTAAATGGGTTGGTTATTGGGTAAAATATTGACCATTTTCACCAAAAATAACTTTTTGATCAAAAGTTGACCTATTGGGTCATTGTGTATGTCATTGTGAAAAGGATATACCATTTTGATCAAAATTGACATTTTGGTCAAAAGTTAACCCATTGGGTCAATGGGGAGGTCATTATGTCAGAAGTTGACTATGTTGACCAAAATTGATTTTTTAGTTGAAGTTCACTGTGCGTGAAAGGGTTGGTCATTTGGTCAAAGATTGACCATTTTGACCAAAGTTGACTTTTTGGTAATAAGTTAACTTATTGGGTCAATGGGTTGGTCATTGTGTCAAGGATTGACCATTTTTTACCAAAGTTGACTTTTTGGCCAGTGATTGACTTATTGGGTAAATAAATGGTCATTAGGTCAAAAATTGACTATATCGACCAAAATTGACTTTTTGGTCAAAAGTTGACTTATTGGGTTAAGGAGTAGTAGCCATTTTGACCAAAGTTGATTTTTTGGCCAAAAGTTGACCTATTAGGTCAATGGGGTAGTCATTTGTTCAAAGATTGATCATCTTGACCAAAGTTGACTTTTTGGTCAGAGATTGATTTATTGAGTCAATTATTGATCATTATGTCAAAAATTGACTTTTTTTACTAAAATTGACTTTTTGGTCAAAATTTGACCTATTAGGTTCGAGGGTTGGTCGTTAGATTGAGGATTGATCATTTGACCAAAGTTAACTTCTTGGTCGAAAGTTAACTGTTAGATTGAAATTGATCATTTTGACTCGAGTTGACCTGTTAGGTCGATAGGTTAGTCATTGGTCGAGGATTGATCATTTTGTGAAGTTGTCTTTTTTGGTGAAAGTTGGTATATTATTGGAGTCGAGGGTTACTCTTTGGGTCGACAGAATAGCCATTTTGACTGAAGTTGACTTTTTCGTCGAAATTGACTCTTAGATTGATGGGTTGGTCATTAGATTCGAGAATTGACCATTTTGACCAGAGTTGACTTTTTGGTCAAAACTTTAACTATTGGGTCAAGGATTAACCTTCTTGACCAAAGTTGCCTTTTAGTTAAAGGTTGACCTATTGGGTGAAAGGGCTGGTCATCGGGTCAATGTTTGACAATTTTTACGAAAGTTGACTTTTTAGTCAAAAGTAGACCTATTAGGTCAATTGGTTTATCATTGGGTCAAAGATTAACCATTTTGACCAAAGTTGACTTTTTGGTCAGAGATTGACTTAATTGGTCAATAATTGGTCATTAGTTTAAAAATTAACTATTTTGAAAGAAATTAATTTTTTTATCCAAAGTTGACATATCAGAACAATAGGTTGGTCATTGGGTTAAAATTGATCATTTTGACCAACGTTGACCTATTGGGTCAATAGATTGGTCATTGGGTCAAGGATTGACCATTTTGACCAAAGTTGCCTTTTTAGTCAAAAGTTAACCTATTGGGTCAAAGGGTTACTCATGGGATCAAGGATTGACAATTTTGACCCGAAGTTGACTTTTCGTTAAAAGTTGACTGTTAGGTTGATGGGTTAGTCATTGGGTCGAGGAATTGATCCGTTTTGACCAAAGTTGACTTTTTGATCAGAGATTGACTTATTGGGTTAATGGTGGTCATTATGTCAAATTGTATATTGTCAAATTGTCTTTTGGGTGAAATTGACCTGTTAGGTCATTAGGTCGAGATTAACCATTTTGACCGAAGTTGACTTTTTGGTGAAGTTGACCTATTGGGTCAATGGGTTGGTTATTAGGTCGAAAATTAACTAATTTAACTAAAGTTAACTTTTTGGTCGAAAGTTGACTGTTGCGTCGATATGGTGGTTGTTAGGTTAAATTGATTTATTTTGACCAATATTTACTTTTTTGTCAAAGTTGACCAATTGGGTCAATGGGTATCTCATTGTGAAAAGAATTGACCATTTTTACCAAAATTGACAATTTGGTCAAAAATTGACCCATTGGGTTAATGAGGAGCTCATTAGGTCAGAAGTTGACTATTTTGACCAAAATATACTTTTTGGCCAAAAGTTAACCTATTGGGTCAATGGGTTGGTCATTGGGTCAAGGATTAACCATTTTTTACCAGAGTTGACATTTTGGTCAGGGATTGACTTATTGGGTCAATAAATTGTCATTAGATCAAAAATTGCCTATTTCAACCAAAATTGACTTTTTGGTCAAAAGTTGTACTTATTAGATTGAGGTGACCATTTTGACGAAGTTGACTTTTTGGCAAAAGTTGACTTATTGGATTCGATGGAGTGAATCATTTGGTCGAGGGATTGATCATTTTAACCAAAGTTGACTTTTTGGTCGGCGATTGATTTATTGAGTTCGATTATTGGTCATAATGTCGAAAATTGATTTTTACCAAAATTGACTTTTTGGTCAAAGAAGTTGACTGATTAGATTCGAGGGTTAGTCATTGGATCGAGATTGATCATTTTAACCAAAGTTGACTATATGGTCAAAAGTTGACTTGTTGGGTAAATGGGTTGGTCATTCGATCAAGGTTGACCATTTTGACCAAAGTTGACTTTTTGGTCAGAGATTGAATTATCGAGTCAATAACTAGTCATTTGGTCAAAAATTAACTTTTTTGACCATAATTAACTTTTGGTCAAAAGTTGACCTACTGGGTCATTTGCTCAAGGATTGACCATTTTGACCAAAGTTGACTTTTTGGTTAAAAGTTAACCTATTGGGTAAATGATTGACCATTTTAACCAAAGTTAACTTTTTAGTTAGAGATTGACTTATTGAGTCAATAATTGGTCATTTGGACAAAAATTAACTATTTTGACCTAACTGACTTTTTGGTCAAAAGTTGACTTATTGGGTTAATGGGTTGGTCATTGGGTCAATGATTGACAATTTTGACCAAAGTTGACTTTTAGAAAAAAATTTAACCTATTGGCTCAATGGGTTGTTCATTGGGTCAAGGATTGATGCCATTTTGATCAAAGTTGACTTTTTGGTGAAAGTTGACATATTGGGTCAATTGGATCGTCATTGGGGCGAGGATTTAGCATTATGACCAAAGATGACTTTTTGGTCAGAGATTGACTTTTTGTGTCAATAATTGGTCATTATGTCAAAAATTGACTATTTTGACCAAAATTATCTTTTAGGTCAAAAGTTCACCTATTGGGTCAATGAGTTCGTCTTTGGGTCAAGGTTTGATCATTTTGACAAAAGTAAATTTTTTGGTCAAAAGTTGACCAATTGGGTTAATGGGTTGGTCATTGAGTCAGAAATTGAGCATTTTGTCAAAGTTGACTTTTTGGTCCAAAGTTGTCTTGTTGGGTCAATGGGTGGTCATTTGGTCAAAAATTGACTATATCGACCAAAATTGACTTCTTGGTCAAAAGTTGACCTATTAGGTCAATGGGTTGGTCATTGAGTCAAGGATTGTCCTTTTTTACCAAAGTTGACTTTTAGACAGAGATTGATTTTTTTGTCAATAATTGTTCTTTGGGTCGAGGATTGACCATTTTGAACAAGTTGAATTT
Source organism: Papilionanthe hookeriana x Papilionanthe teres (assembly GCA_022702705.1). Lineage (NCBI taxonomy): Eukaryota > Viridiplantae > Streptophyta > Magnoliopsida > Asparagales > Orchidaceae > Papilionanthe > Papilionanthe hookeriana x Papilionanthe teres. The sequence continues at coordinate 60,778,505 of CM040438.1, read as the reverse complement.
TTTTGGTCAAATATTGACTTAGTGGATCAACAATTTGCCATGAGGTCAAAAATTAACTATTTTGACTAAAATTGACTTTTTGCTAAAAAGTTGACCAATTTGGTCAATGTGTTGCTCAATGGGTCAAGGATTGATCATTTTGACTGAAGTTGACTTTTTGGTCGAAAGTTGACCTATTGGGTTAATGGATGGTCATTGGGTCAAGGATTGGTCATTTTCGCCAAAGTTGACTTTTTGATAAAAGTTGAACTATTGTGTGAGTGGGTTGGCCATTTGGTCAATGATTGACCATTTTGAACAAGTTAACTTTTTAGTCAGAGATTGACTTATTTGGTGAATAACTGGTCAATAGGTCAAAAATTGACTATTTTGACCAAAATTGACTTTTTGCTCAAAAGTTGACCAATTGGGTCAATGGGTCAAGGATTTATCATTTTGCTCGAGATTGACTGATTAGATTGATAGGTTGGTCGATAGATTCGAAATTTGCCAATTTAACGCAAAGTTGACTTTTGGGTGAAAGTTGACTTTATTGGATCAATGGGGTGGTCGATAGTTTAAAATTGGTAATTATGACCAAATTTGACTTTTGTATCGAAGTTGACATATTGGGTCAATGGGTTAGTATTAGATCGAGGATTAGTAATTTTGACCGAAGTTGATTTTTGTTCAAAAGTTGATCTATTGGGTTAATGGGTTGGTCATTGGGTCAAGGATTGACCATTTTGACCAAAGTTGACTTTTAGTCAATTGGTCAGAAATTAACCATTTTGACCAAAGTTGACTTTCGGCCAAAAGTTGTCCTTTTGGGACAATGGGATGGTAATTAGGTCAAAAACTAACTATTTTGACCAAAATTGACTTTTTGGTAAAAAGTTGATCGATTTGGTCAATGGGTTGGTCATTGGGTCAGAAATTCATCATTTTAACTAAGTTAACATTTTGGGTCAATGGGGTGGTCATTAAGTTAAATTTGACTATTTTGACCAAAATAGACTTTTTGGTCAAAAGTTGACCGATTGGGTCAATGGGTTGGTCATTGGGTCAAGGTTGGCCATTTTGACCAAAGTTGACTTTATGAGTCAATTTTTGACCCGATTGGATTGAATGGGTTAAGCATTGGGTCGAGGATTGACACTTTTTGACCAAAGTTGACTTAGTGGTCGAGATTGACTTATTGGGTTAATTAATTGGTCATTAGTCACAAAGTGTGGCTATTTTAACCAAATTGACTTCTTGGTCGAAATTGTACTGTTATGTCATTAGATCGAAGTTGTCAATTTTGACCAAAGTTGAGTTTTTGGTCAAAAGTTGACGTATTGGGTTAATGTGTTGGTTATTGGGTCAGAAATTAACTATTTTAACCGAAGTTGACTTTTTGGTCAAAAGTTGACCTATTGATTCAATGGGTAGTTGTTAGGTTTGAAATTGAATATTTTGACCAATTTTTACTTTTTTGTCAAAAGTTGACCAATTGGGCCAATTGGTATGTCACTGTGAAAAGGATTGACCATTTTGACCAAAATTGGCATTTTGGTCAAAAGTTCACCAATTGGGTCAATGGGGACGTCATAAGGTCAGAAGTTGACTATTTTGACAAAAATTGACTTTTGGGTCAAAAATTCACTTATTGGGTCAAAGGGTTGGTCATTTGGTCAAGGATTGATCATTTCGACCAAAGTTGACTTTTTGGTAATAAGTTGACCTATTGGGTTAATGGGTTGGTCATTGGGTTAAGGATTGACCATTTTTTACTAAAGTTTACATTTTGGTCAGTGATTTAGTTATTGGGTCAATAAATGGTCATTAGGTAAAAAATTGCCTGTTTCGACCAAAATTGACTTTTTGTTCAAAAGTTGGCCTTGGGTCAAGGAGTGGCCATTTTGACCAAAGTTGACTTTTTTGCCAAAAGTTGACCTATTAGATTCGATGGGGTGATCGTTTGGTCGAGGATTGGCCAATTTTGACCGAAGTTAACTTTTTGGTCGAGAAGATTGATTTATTGCATGATGTATTGGCCATTATGTCGAAAATTGACTTTTTGACTAAAATTAACTTTTTGGTCGAAAGTTGATCTATCGGGTCGAGGGTTGGTCATTGGGTCGAGGATTGATCTTTTTATGAAAGTTGACTTTCTTGGTCGAAAGTTGACTTTATTGGATCGATGGGTTGGTCATTGGGTCGAGATTAACCATTTTGACCATTAGTTGACTTTTTGGTCGGAAATTGACTTATTAGAGTTAATAATTAGTCATTTGATTGAAAAACTAGCTATTTTGACCAAAATTTACTTTTGATCGAAAGTTGACTGTTTGGTCGTTTATCTTAAAGGATTGACCATTTTGACCAAAGTTGACTTTTTAGTTAAAAGTTAATCTATCGGGTAAATGATTGACCATTTTGACCAAAGTTGACTTTTTGGTCAGAGATGTACTTCTGGGGTCAATAATTGGTCATTTGGTCAAAAATTGACTATTTTGACCTAAATTGACTTTTTGGTCAATAGTTGAGTCAAGGATTGAGTCAAGGATTGACCATTTTGACTAAAGTTGACTTTTTGGTCAATAGTTGACCTATTGGGTCAATGAGATGGTCATTGGGTCAAGGATTGAAAATTTTGACCAAAGTTAACTTTTTGGTCAAAAGTTGACTGTATTAGTCAATGGGTTGGTCATTAGGTCGGAAATTGAGCCATTTTGACAGAATAAACTTTTTGGTTCGAATTTTGACTTATTAGGTCAATGGGTGTTTATTAGGTCAAAAATTGACTTTTTGGTAAAAAGTTGACATATGGGGTCAATGGGTTGGTCATTGGGTCAAGGATTGATAATTTTGACCAACGTTGACTTTTTAGTCAAAAGTTGACCATTGGGTTAATGGGTAAGTTAGTGGGTCGAGGATTGAACATTATGAACAAAGCTGGCTTTTTGTCAGAGATTGACTTTTTGTGTCAATAATTGGTGATTTGGTCAAAAATTGGCTACTATTGGGTCAATGAGTTGGTCATTGGGTTAAGTATTGACCACTTTGACCAGAGTTAACTTCTTGGTCAAAAGTTGACCTATTGGGTCAATGGGTTGGTCATTGGGTCACAAACTGACCTTTTTGACCAAAGTTAACTTTTTGGTCAAAAGTTGACCTATTGGGTCAATGGTGTGGTCATTAAGTCAAAAACTTGACTATTTTGACCGAAATTGACTTTTGGTCGAAAAGTTGACCTATTGGTCGATGGGTTTGTCATTCGGTCGAGGATTGACAATTTTGAGCAAAGTTGGATTTTTGGTTAAAAGTTGACTGATTAGGTTGATGGTGTTAGTCATTAGGTTAAGGAATGACCATTTTGACCAAGTTGACTTTTTATCGAGAGATTTACTGTGGGTTGATAATGCATCATTAGTTCGAAGATTGATTTATTTTGACGAAATTAACTTTTTGGTCCAAAGTTGACATATCAGAACAATAGGTTGGTCATTGGATCAAAATTAATCATTTTGACCAGAGTTGACCTATTGGGTCAATAGGTTAGTCATTGGAACAAGGATTGACCATTTTGACCAAAGTTGACTTTTTGGTCGAAGTTGACTTTATTGGGTCGAAGGGTTATTCTTTGGGTCGGATTGACCATTTTGGCTAAAGTTGGCTTTTTGGTCGAATGTTGACCGATTGGTTGATAGGTTGAGTCATTAGATTCGAAGAATTGACCATTTTGATCAAAGTTGTCTTTTGGTCGAAAGTTGATCGTTGGGTTTAGGATTGACCATTTTGACGAAGTTGAGTTTTTGATTAAATTTGACCGATTGGCGAAGATTTGGTCATTGGATGAGTTTGACCATTTTATGAAAGTTGAGCTTTTTGGTCGAAAGTTGACTTATTGGGTCGATGGGTTCGTCATTGGGTCGAAGATTAGCCATTTTGACAGAAGTTGTCTGTTTGGTGAGAGATTGACTTATTGGATTGATAATTTGTCATTAGTTTAAAATTGGTTATTTTAACCAAATTGACTTTTTGAGTCGAAAGTTGACTATCTTAGGATCAATGAGGTTGGTCATTGGGTCGAAATTGATCATTTTGTACGAAGTTGACTTATTAGATTGATAAGTTGATCTAGATCGATGTGGTAACATTAGGTTAATATCCATTTTGACCAAAATTGTCTTTTTAGTAAAAAATTGACTCCTTGGGTTAGAGGGTTACTCTTTGGGTCAAGGATTAACCATTTTGACCAAAGTTGACTTTTTCGTCAAATGTTGACTCTATTAGATTGATGGGTTGGTCATTAGATCGAGAATTGACCATTTTGACTAAAGTTGACTTTTTAGATCGAATGTTAGCTTATTGAGTCGATGGGTTGGTCATTAGGTCAAATTGACCATTTTGACCAAAGTTGACTTTTTGGACGAATGTTGATCTATTAGATTGATGGATTAGCCATTATGACAAAAGTTGACTTTTTCATTAAATGTTGACCGATTAGATCAATGCGGATCAGTTAGATCGAGGTTTGAACATTTTGACAAAAGTTAACTTTTAGTGAAAAGTAGACCTTTTAGGTTAATTGGTTTGTCATTAGATTGAAGATTAATCATTTTGACGAAGTTGACTTTTTGGTCGAGAGATTGACTTATTAGATTGATAATTGGTCGATTAGTTCAATTGTTAATCGACGAAATTGACTTTTTGAGTCGAAAGTTGACTATATCGGATCAATGGGATTGGTCATTTGGTCGAAAATTGAGTCATTTTGACCGAAAGTTGACCTATTGGGTCGATAGGTTAGTCATTGGTCGAGGATTGACCATTTTGACGAAGTTAACTTTTTGGTCGATAGTTGACCTGTTGGGTCGATGGGATGGTCATTGGGTCAAGGATTGGCCATTTTGACCAAAGTTGACTTTTTGGTCAAAAATTGACCTATTGGTCAATGGGTTGGTCATTGGGTCAGAAATTGATCAATTTGACCAAAGCAAACTTTTTGGCTCGAGATTGACTTATTAGGTTAATAATTGGTCATTAGGTCAAAAATTGATTATTTTGACCAAAATTGACTTTTTGAGTTGACTTAATTGACTAAAGAGTTAGTCATTGGGTTCGAGGATTGATTATTTTCACCAAAGTTGACTTTTTAGATCAAAAGTTGATCATATTAGGTCGAAGGGTTGGTTATTGGGTCAGAAATTGACCATTTTAACCGAAGTTGAACTTTTAGTAATTAGTTGACTGTTAGTTGATGGGGTAGATTAGGTTAAAAGTTGGTATGTCGATGATATTTTTTGGTCGAAAGTTGACCAAGTTGTGTCGATGGGTATGTCATTGATCAAAGGATTGACCATTTGATCGAAATTGAACTTTTAGTCGACAAGTTGATCTATTAGATTGATAGGGTAGTCTTTAGGTCGAAATTGACTATTTTGACCAAAATTGACTTTTGGTGAAAAGTTGACTTATTAGGCCGAAAGGGTTGGTCGTTTAGTCGAGGATTGACCATTTTGATCGAAAGTTGAGCCTTTTGGTCAATAAGTTGACTTAATGAGTCGATGGGTTGGTCATTGGGTCGAGGTATTGATCCTTTTTGACCGAAATTTGACTTTTTGGTCGAGTGATTGACTTATTAGAGTTGAATGAAGTGGTCGTTAGGTCAAAGAATTGATTTTTTCGACAAAAAATGACTTTTTAATGTTGATCGATTGATCTTTTAGATTCGAGGTTGACCATTTTGGCCGAAAGTTGACTTTTGGTAGAAAGTTAGCTGTTATTAGATCGATGGGTGTAGTCATTTGGTCTAATGTTGACCATTTTGACCAAAGTTGACTTTTTAGTCGAGAGATTGATCTATTGCATCAATTAGGTTGGTCGTTAGGTCAAAGTTAGCTATTTTGACCAAAATTGACTTTTATTAGTCGGGATTGGTGATTAGTCATTGGGTAGTTGTACCATTGAAGTTGACCGGTAAAGTTGACTGTTTTGGTCGAAAAGTTGACTTATTGGTCGATGAGCTTGGTCATGTTGGTCAAGTTGATGTTATTTTGACGAAAAATTGACTTTTGGTCGAAAGTTGACTATTAGGTTGATGGGTTGGTCGTTTGTCAAAGGTTGACCATTTTGATCAAAGTTGACTTTGGTTAAAAGTTAACTTTATTGGGTGGTAAATTGAGGATTGACCATTTTGACAAAAGTTAATTTTTTGGTTAGAGATTGACTTATTGGGTCGATAGAATTGGTCGTGTAGTCGAAAATTGGTAATTTTGACTAAAATTGACCTGTTGGTTCAAAGTTGAACTGTCAGATCGATGAGTTATGTCATTGGGTCGTAGATTGACCATTTGGACTAAAGTTGACTTTTGGTCGAAAAGTTGCACTATTGGGTTAATGGGTTGGTCATTATGGTTGAACATTGGATGCATTTTGACCAAAGTTGACTTTTTGGTCAAAAGTTTACTTATTGGATTGATAGGTTCGTCATTGGGTCGAAGAATTGACCATTTTGACCAGAAGTAACTTTTAGGTCGAAGTTGACTTTAATAGGTCGATGAGTTGGTCATTAGGTCGACATTGAACATTTTGACCAAAGTTGACTTTTTGTTCAAAGTTGACTTAATGGGTCGATGAGTTGGTCATTGAGATCAGAATTGACGTTTTTGACCAAGTTGACTTTTTGGTCGTAAGATGGCTATTGATGTTAATAGGTTGGTCAATTAGGTCGAGAAATTGACCATTTTGAACAAAGTTGATTTTTGGTCGAAAGTTGACCTATTTGAGGTCGATGAGTGTTAATGGCTCGAAAATTATTAATTTTGACCAAAAGTTGACTTTTTGGTCATGAAAGTTGACATGTTAGGTCAATGGGTTGGTCATTAGGGTCGAAAGTTGGTCATTATGACAAAAGTTGACTTTTTCGGTCGAAAGTTGACTTTGTGAGTCGATGATTGATCATTAGGTCGAGATTGGCCATTTTGACCAAAGTTAACTTTTTGGTCGGAAGTTGACTTATTAGATTGATAGGTTAGTCAGTTGGGTTGAAATTGATCATTTTGACGAAGTTGACTTTTTAATTGACGTTGACTGTGAGATTGTGGGATTGTCATTAGGTGAAAAAGTTATTATTTTGACCAAAATATGCTACGGTTAGTGGCTATTGGATCGAAATGTTGATCATTGGGTCGAGGTTTAGCCATTTTATACGAGATTGACTTTTTGGTCGAAAGTAGACTATTAGGTCATTTGGTTTGCCATTAGGTCAAGGATTGGTCATTTTGACCAAAGTTGACTTTTTGGTCGAAGAGATTGACTTATTGGGTCGATAATTGGTCATTAGTTCGAAAATTGCTATTTTGATCGAAATTGACTTTTGGTCGAAAGTTGACATGTCAGATCGATAGGTTAGTCATTGGGTCGAAGGATTGATCATTTTGACCAAAGTTGACTATTAGATTGATAGGTTGGTCGTATTGGATCGATGGATTGACCATTTTGGTGAAAAGTTGTCTTTATGGTCAAAAGTTGACATATTGGGTTGAACGGGTTACTCATTGGGTCAAGGATTGACCATTTTGACCAAAGTTGACTTTTTCATTAAAAGTTGACCTATTGGGTCAATGAGTTGGTCAAACTTTTTGGTCACATATTGACTTGTTGGGTTAATAATTGGTCATTAGGTCAAAAATTGACTATTTTAACCAAAATTGACTTTTTGGTCAAAATTAACCTATTGGGTCATTGAATCAAGGATTGATCATTTTGACAAAAGTTGACTTTTTGGTCAAAAGTTGACATATTGGGTCAATGGGTTAGTTATTTGGTCAGAAATTGAACATTTTAACAAAAGTTGATTTATTGGTCAAAAGTTGACCTATTGGGTCAATGGGGTAGTTGTTAGGTTAAAAATTGACTATTCTGACCACTATTTACTTTTTTGTCAAAAGTTGACCAATTGGGTCAATGGTTATATCATTGTGAAAAGGATTGACCAATTTAACCAAAATTGACATTTTGGACAAAAGTGACCCATTGGGTCAATGGAGAGGTTATTAGGTCAGAAGTTGACTATTTTGACCAAAATTGACTTTTTGGTCAAAAGTTTACTTATTCGATCAAAAGGGTTGGTCATTCGGCAAAGGATTAACCATTTTGACCAAAGCTGACTTTTTGGTAATAACACTTATTGGGTCAATGGATTGTTCATTGGGTTAAGGATTGACCATTTTTTACCAAAGTTAACTTTTTTGTCAGTGATTGACTTTTTAGGTCAAAATGGTCATTAGGTCGAAAATTGAATATTTCTGACGAAATTAATTTGTATTGTCGAAAGTTGACTGTTGGGTCGAGGGTTGACCATTTTGACCAAAGTTGATTTTTTGGCCAAAAGTTGACCTATTAGGTCAATGGGATAGTCATTTGGTGAAGGATTGACCATTTTGAGCAAAGTTGACTTTTTGATCAAAGATTGATTTATTGGGTCAATTATTGGTCATTATGTCAAAAATTAACTTTTTGACCAAAATTGACTTTTTAATCAAAAGTTGACCTGTTAGAGTCGAGGGTTGGTCATTAGGTCGATGATTGATCATTTTGACCAAAGTTGACTTTTGGTCGAAAGTTGACTGTTGAGTCGATGTGTTGGTCATTAGAGTCGAGTTGACCATTTTGACCAAAGTTGACTTTTTGATCGAGATTGACTTATTAGGTCAAGATAATTGGTCATTTGGTCGAAAATTAACTATTTTGACCAAAATTGACTTTTGGTCAAAAGTTGACCTATTAGGCCATTTTCTCAAGGATTGATCATTTTGACCAAAGTTGATTTTTTTGTTAAAAGTTAACCTATTGGGTAAATGATTGACCATTTTGACCAATGTTGACTTTTTAGTTAGAGATTGACTTATTGGGTCAATAATTAGTCATTATGTCAAAAATTGACTACTTTGATCTAAATTGACTTCTTGGTCCAAAGTTGACCTATTGGGTTAATGGGTTAGTGTCATTGGGTTAAGGATTGACAATTTTGACCAAAGTTGACTTTTTGGTCAAAAGTTGACCTATTGGGTCAGGGTTGGTCATTGGGTCAGGGATTAATCATTTTGACCGAAAGTTAACTTTAGTTGGTTGACTATTAGGTCAATGGGTTGATCATTAGTTAGAATTGCCATTATGACAAAGTTGAATTTTTGGTCGAAGATTGAATTTTGGTTATTTTGGCAAAAATTGACTTTTTGTTCGAAGTTGACTATTAGATTGATGAGTTGGTCATTAGGTTAAGAATTGATGATTTTGACCAAAGTTAACTTTTTGATCGAAAAGTTGACTGTATTTGAGTCGATGGGTTGGTCATTGGGTCGAAATTTGATCATTTTGACCGAAGTTGACTTTTTGGTCGATAGTTGAACTGTTGGGTCGATGAGTGGTCATTAGCTTCGAAAATTAACCATTTTGACCAAAATTGACTTTTTGGTCAAAATTTGAGCTATTGGGCCATTGGGTTGGTCATTGGGTCAAGGATTGACCATTTTGACCAAAGTTGACTTCTTGGTCCAAAGTTGACCTATTGGGTCGATGGCTTAGTCATTAGGTCGAAGATTGACCATTTTGACGCAACAAGTTGACTTTTTGGTGGTGACTTGATTGTGTCGATGGGTTTGTCATTGGGTCGAGGATTGACCATTATGACCAAAGTTGACTTATTGGTCAGATATTGACTTTTTGTGTCAATAATGTCTTTAGGTAAAAAATGGCTATTTTGATCAAAATTAACTTTTTGTTCAAAAGTTGACCTATTGGGTCAATGAGTTGGTCTTTGGATTAAGAATTAACCATTTTAACTAAAGTTAATTTTTTGGTCAAAAGTTGACATATTGGGTCAATGGGTTGGTCTTTGGGTCGATGATTGACCATAATGACCAAAGTTGACTTTTTGGTCAGAGGTTGACTTTTGTGTCAATAATTGATCATTAGGTCAAAAATTGACTATTTTGACCAAAATTAACTTTTAGGTCAAAAGTTTACATATTGGGTCAATGAGTTGGACTTTGTGTCAAGGATTGATCATTTTGACCAAAGTTGACTTTTTGGTCAAATGTTGACCTATTGTGTAAATGGGTTGGTCATTGAGTTAGAAATTGAGCATTTTGACAAAGTTGACTTTTTGGTCCAAAGTTGACTTGTTGGGTCAATGAGTGGTCATTAGGTCAAAAATTGACTATATCGACCAAAATTGACTTTTTGGTCAAAAGTTGACCTATTAGGTCAATGGGTTGGTCATTGGGTTATGGATTGACCATTTTCACCAAAATTGACTTTTTTGTCAAAGGTTGACCTATTAGGTCAATGGGTTGGTCATTGGTTCAAGGATTGACCATTTTGACAAAAGTTGGCATTTTAGTCAGAGATTGATTTTTTCTGTCAATAATTGGTCATTGAGCCGAGGATTGACCATTTTGAACAAGTTGACTTTTTGGTCGAAGTTGACTTAGTGAGATTGATAATTGGTCATTTGGTCGAAAATTAGCTATTTTGACCAAAATTGACTTTTTGCTCGAAAAGTTGACTGATTGGAGTCGATGTGTTGGTCGATTGGGTCGAGGATTGATCATTTTGACTGAAGTTGACTTTTTGGTCGAAAGTTAACCTATTGAGTTAATGGGTTGGTCATTGGGTCAAGGATTGGCCATTTTCGCCAAAGTTGACCTTTTGATCAAAGTTGAACTATTGTGTCAATGGGTTGGCCATTTGGTCATGGATTGACCATTTTGAACAAGTTGACTTTTTAGTCAAAGATTGACTTATTGGGTGAATAATTGGTCATTAAGTTAAAAATTGACTATTTTGACCAAAATTGACTTTTTGCTCAAAAGTTGACCAATTGGGTCAATGGGTCAATGATTGATCATTTTGACCAAAGTTGACTTTTTGGTCAAAAGTTGACCTATTGGGTCAATAGGTTGGTCATTGGGTCAGAAATTTACCATTTTAACTAAAGTTGACTTTTGGGTCAAAAGTTGACCAATTGGATCCATGGGGTGGTCATTAGTTTAAAAATTGACTATTATGACCAAAATTGTCTCTTTGGTCAAAAGTTGACATATTAGGTTAATGGGTTGGTCACTGGGTCAAGGATTGACCATTTTGACCAAAGTTGATTTTTTGTTCAAAAGTTGATTTATTTGGTTAATGGGTTGGTCATTAAGTCAAGGATTGACCATTTTGAGCAAAGTTGACTTTTGGTCATTGGGTCAGAAATTAACCATTTTGACCAAAGTTGACTTTTCGGTCAAAAGTTGTCCTTTTGGGTCAATGGGGTGGTAATTAGGTCATAAACAAACTATTTTGACCAAATTGACTTTTTGGCAAAATGTTGACCGATTGGGATGATCATTGGGTCAGAAATTCACCATTTTAACCAAGTTAACATATTGGGTCAATGGGGTGGTCATTAGGTTAAATTTGACTATTTTGACCAAAATAGACTTTTTGGTCAAAAGTTGACCGATTTGGTCAATGGGTTGGTCATTGGGTCAAGGATTGACCATTTTGACGAAAGTTGACTTTATGGTCAAAATTTGATCTATTGGGACAATGGGTCAAGCATTGGGTCAAGGATTGACCTTTTTGACCAAAGTTAACTTAGTGGTCAGAGATTGACTTATTGGGTTAGTAATTGGTCATTAGATCACAAATTGACTATTTTGACCAAAAAGTCAATTTTGACCAAAAAGTCAGTTTTGACCAAAATTGATTTTTTGGTCAAAATTGACCTATTGGATTATTGGGTCAAGAATTGACCATTTTGACCAAAGTTGGGTTTTTGGTCAAAAGTTGACATGTTGGGTCAATGGATTGGTAATTGGGTCAGAAATTGACCATTTTAACCAAAGTTGACTTTTTGGTCAAAAGTTAACCTATTGGGTCAATGGGTAGTTGTGAGGTTAAAAATTGAATATTTTGAACAATTTTTATTTTTTTGTCAAAAGTTGACCAATTTGGTCAATGGGTATGTCACTATGAAAAGGATTGACCATTTTGACCAAAATTGACATTTTGGTCAAAAGTTGGCACATTGGGTCAATGGTGATGTCATTAGGTCAGAAGTTGACTATTTTGACCAAAATTGACTTTTAGGTCAAAAGTTCACCTATTGGGTCAAAGGGTTGGTCAATTGGTCAAGGATTGACCATTTCGACCAAAGTTGACTTTTTGGTAATAAGTTGACTTATTGGGTTAATGGGTTGGTCATTGGGTCGAGATTAGTATTTTTTACCAAAGTTGACATTTTGGTCAGTGATTTAGTTATTGTGTCAATAAATGGTCATTAGGTAAAAATTGCCTATTTCGACCAAAATTGACTTTTTGCTCAAAAGTTTACCTTGGGTCAAGGAGTGGCCATTTTGACCAAAGTTGACTTTTTGGCCAAAAGTTGACCTATTGGGTCAATGGGGTAGTCATTTGGTCAAGGATTGACCATTTTGACCAAAGTTGACTTTTTGGTCAGAGATTGATTTATTGGATCAATTATTGGTCATTATGTCAAAAATTAACTTTTTTGACCAAAATTGACTTTTTGGACAAAAGTTGACCTATCAGGTCAAGGGGTTGGTCATTAGGTCAAGGATTAATCATTTTGACGAAAGTTGACTTTTTTTGGTCAAAAGTTGACCTATTGTGTCAATGGGTTGGTCATTGGGTCAAGGTTGACTATTTTGACCATAGTTGACTTTTTGGTCAGAGATTGACTTATTGAGTCAATAATTGGTCATTTGGTCAAAAATTAACTATTTTGACCAAAATTTACTTTTGATCAAAAGTTGACCTATTTGGTCATTTGCTCAAGGATTGACCATTTTGACCAAAGTTGACTTTTTAGTTAAAAGTTAATCTATTGGGTAAATGATTGACCATTTTGACCAAAGTTGACTTTTTTGTTAGAGATGTACTTATGGGGTCAATAACTGGTCATTAGTTCAAAAATTGACTATTTTGACCTAAATTGACTTTTTGGCCAAAGTTGACCTATTGGGTTAATGGGTTGGTCATTGGGTCAAGGATTGACCATTTTGACCAAAGTTGACTTTTTGGTCAATAGTTGACCTATTGGATCGATGGGATGGTCATTGGGTCGAGAGTTGACCATTTATGACCAAAGTTGACTTTTTAGTCGAAAGTTGACTGTTGGTCGATGGGTTGGTCATTAGGTCGGGAATTTGACCATTTTGACCGAAAGTTAACTTTTTGGTCGAAAGTTGACTATTGGGTCGATAGGGTGTTCATTAGGTCGAAAATTGAGTTTTTGGTCGAAAAGTTGACATATGGGGTCAACGGGTTGGTCATTGAGTCAAGGATTGACCATTTTGACCAAAGTTGACTTTTTGGTCAAAAGTTAACCTATTGGGTTAATGGGTTGGTCATTGGGTCAAGGATTGACCATTATGACCAAAGCTTGCTTTTTGTCAGAGATTGACTTTTTGTGTCAATAATTGGTCATTAGGTCAAAAATTGACTATTTTGACCAAATTTAACTATTTGTTTAAAGTTTGACCTATTAGGTTAATGAGTTGGTCATTGGGTTAAGTATTGACCACTTTGACCAGAGTTAACTCTTTAGTTAAAAGTTGAACTATTGGGTCAATGGGTTGGTCATTGGGTCAGAAACTGATCTTTTTTTATCAAAGTTGACTTTTTGGTCAAAAGTTGACCTTTGCGTCAATGAGGTGGTCATTAGGTCAAAAACTTGACTATTTTGACCAAAATTGACTTTTTGGTCAAAAGTTGACCTATTGGGCCGATGGGTTGGTCTTTCGGTCAAGGATTGACAATTTTGAGCAAAGTTGGATTTTTGGTTAAAAGTTGACCTATTGGGTCAATGGGTTGGTCATTGGGTCAAGGATTGACCATTTTGACCAAACTTGACTTTTTGGTCAGAGATTGACTTACTGGTGCAATAATTGGTCATTAGTTCAAAAATTGACTATTTTGACCAAAATTGACTTTTTGGTCCAAAGTTAACATATCAGAACAATAGGTTGGTCACTGGGTCAAAATTGATCATTTTGACCAAAGTTGACATATTGGATCAATAGGTTGGTCATTGGAATAAGGATTGACCATTTTGACCAAAGTTGTCTTTTTGGTCAAAAGTTGACCTTTTGGGTCAGAGGGTTACTCTTTGGGTCAAGATTTGACCATTTTGGCCAAAGTTGACTTTTTCTTCAAATGTTGACAAATTTGATCAATGGGTTGGTCATTGGGTCAAGAATTGACCATTTTTATCAAAGTTGACTTTTTTGTCAAAAGTTGAACTATTGGGTTAAGGATACGACCATTTTAACCAAAGTTGACTTTTTCATTAAACTTTGACCAATTGGGTCAAACGGCTGGTCATTGGGTCAAGGTTTGACCATTTTTACAAAAGTTGACTTTTTGGTCAAAAGTAGACTTATTGGGTCAATTGCTTTGTCATTGGTTCAAAGATTAACCATTTTGACCAAAGTTGACGTTTTGGTCAGAGATTGACTTATTGGGTCAATAATTGGTCATTAGTTCAAAAATTGACTATTTTGACCAAAATTGACTTTTTGATCCAAAGTTGACATATCAGATCAATAGGTTGGTCATTAAAACAAGGATTAACCATTTTGATCAAAGTTATCTTTTCGGTAAAAAGTTGACTCATTGGGTCAGAGGGTTACTCTTTGGGTCAAGGATTGACCATTTTGACCAAAATTAACTTTTTCGTCAAATGTTGACCTATTGGGTCAATGGGTTGGTCATTGGGTCAAGAATTGACCATTTTGACCAAAGTTGACTTTTGGTCAAAAGTTGATCTGTTGGGTCAAGGATTGACCATTTTGACCAAAGTTGACTTTTTCATTAAATTTTGACCAATTTGGTCAAAATGTTGGTCATTGTGTCAAGGTTTGACCATTTTTACAAAAGTTAACCTTTTGGTCAAAATTAGACCTATTGGGTCAATTGGTTTGTCATTGGGTCAAAGATTAACTATTTTGACCAAAGTTGATTTTTTTGGTCGGAGATTGACTTATTGGGTCAATAATTGGTCATTAGTTCAAAAATTGACTATTTTGAGCAAAATTTACTTTTTGGTCCAAAGTTGAAATATTGGATCAATAGGTTGGTCATTGGGTAAAAAATTGATCATTTTGACCAGAGTTGACCTATTGGGTAAATAGGTTGGTCATTGGGTCAAGGATTGACCATTTTGACCAAAGTTGTCTTTTTGGTCAAAAGTTGACTCATTGGGTCAGAGGGTTACTCTTTGGGTCAAGGATTGACCATTTTGACCAAAGTTGACTTTTTCGTCAAATGTTGACCTATTGGGTCAATGGATTGGTCATTGGGTCAAGAATTGACCATTTTGACCAAAGTTGACTTTTTGGTCAAAAGTTGATCTGTTGGGTCAAGGATTGACCATTTTGACCAAAGTTGACTTTTGCATTAAAATTTGACCAATTGGGTCAAAGGGCGGTCATTGGGTCAAGGTTTGACCATTTTTACGAAAGTTAACTCTTTGGTCAAAAGTAGACCTATGGGTCAATTGGTTTGTCATTGGGTCAAAGATTAACCATTTTGACCAAAGTTGACTTTTTGGTCAGAGATTAACTTATTGGGTCAATAATTGGTCATTAGTTCAAAAATTGACTATTTTGACCAAAATTGACTTTTTGGTCCGAAGTTGACATATCGGATCAATATGTTGGTCATTGGGTCAAAAATTGATCATTTTGAGCAAAGTTGACATATTGGGTCAATAGGTTAGCCATTGGGTCAAGGATTGACCATTTTGATCAAAGTTGTCTTTTTGGTCAAAAGTTGACCTTTTAGGTCAATAAGTTACTCATTGGGTCAAGGATTGACCATTTTGACCAAAGTTGATTATTTTATTAAAAGTTGACCTATTGGGTTAATGGGTTGGTCATTGCCGCAAGAATTGACCAATTTGACCAAATTTGACTTTTTGATCAGAGATTGACTTATTGGGTTAATAATTGGTCATTAGGTCAAAAATTGACTATTTTGGCCAAAATTGACTTTTTGGTCTAAAGTTGACATATCAGATCATTGGGTCAAGGATTGACTATTTTCACCAAAGTTGACTTTTTCGTCAAAAGTTGACTTATTGGGTCAATGGGTTGGTTATTGGGTCAGAAATTGACCATTTTAACCAAAGTTGACTTTTTAGTCAAAAGTTGACCTATTGGTTCAATGGGGTAGTTGTTAGGTTAAAAATTGACTATGCTAACCAATATTTTTTTTTTCAAAAGTTGACAAATTGGGTCAATGGGTATGTCATTGTAAAAAGGATTGACCATTTTGACCAAATTCGACATTTTGGTCAAAAGTTGACCCATGGGTCAATGGGGAGGCCATTAGGTCAGAAGTTGAGTGTTTTGACCAAAATTGACTTTTTGGTCAAAATTTTACCTATCGGGTCAAAGGGTTGGTTATTTGGTCAAGGATTGACCATTTTGACCCAAGTTGACTTTTTGGCAAGAAGTTGACCTATTGAGTCAATGGGTTGGTCATTGGGTCAAGGATTGATCATTTTTTACCAAATTTGACTTTTTGATCAGTGATCGACTTATTGGGTCAATAAATGGTCATTAGGTTAAAATTTAACTTTTTCGACCAAAATTGACTTTTTGGTCAAAAGTTGACCTATTGGGTCAAGGAGTGACCATTTTGACAAAAGTTGACTTTTTGGCCAATCGGGTCAATGGGGTAGTCATTTGGTTAATGATTGACCATTTTGACCAAAGTGGACTTTTTGGGCCGAGATTGATTTATTGGGTCAATTATTGGTCATTATGTCAAAAATTATCTTTTTTTGACCAAAATTGACTTTTTGGTCAAAAGTTGACTGTTAGGTCGATGAGTTGGTCATTGGGTCGATGATTAATCATTTTGACTGAAGTTGACTTTTTGGTGAAAAGTTGATTATTGGGTCGAGGTTGACCATTTTGACCAAAGTTGACTTTTTGGTCAGAGATTGACTTATTGAGTCAATAATTAGTCATTTGGTCAAAAATTAACTATTTTGACCAAAATTGACTTTTGGTCAAAAGTTGACCTATTGGGTTATATTCCCAATGATTGACCATTTTGACCAAAGTTGATTTTCTGGTTAAAAGTTAACATATTGGGTAAATGATTGACCATTTTGACAAAAGTTAACTTTTTGGTTAGAGATTAACTTATTGGGTTAATAACTGGTCATTAGGGCAAAAATTGACTATTTTGACCTAAATTGACTTTTTTTGGCCAAAGTTGACCTATTAGGTTAATGGGTTGGTCATTGGGTCATGGATTGACAATTTTAACTAAAGTTGACTTCTTGGTCAAAAGTTCACCTATTGGGTTAATGGGTTGATCATTGGGTCAAGGATTGACCATTTTGATCAAAGTTGACTTTTTGGTCAAAAGTTGACCTATTAGGTTAATGGGTTCGTCATTGGGTCTAGAATTGACCATTTTGATCAAAGTTGACTTTTGGGTCAAAGGTTGACCTATTAGGTTAATGGGTTCGTCATTGGG
Source organism: Papilionanthe hookeriana x Papilionanthe teres (assembly GCA_022702705.1). Taxonomy (NCBI): domain Eukaryota; kingdom Viridiplantae; phylum Streptophyta; class Magnoliopsida; order Asparagales; family Orchidaceae; genus Papilionanthe; species Papilionanthe hookeriana x Papilionanthe teres. The sequence goes on along the minus strand of CM040438.1, from coordinate 60,760,970 downwards.
TCTAGAATTGACCATTATGACCAAAGATGACTTTTGGGTCAAAGATTGACTTATTGTGTCAATAATTGGTCATTAGGTCAAAAATTAGCTCTTTTGACCAAAATGACTTTTTGTTCAAAAGTTGACCTATTGGATCAATAAGTTTGTCATTAGGATAAGAATTGACGATTTTGACCAAAGTTAACTTTTTGGTCAAAAGTTGACCTATTGTGTCAAGGGGCTGGTCGTTGGGTTAAGAATTGATTATTTTGGCCAAAGTTAACTTTTGGTCAAAAGTTGACCTATTAGGTCAATGGATTGGTCATTGGGTCAAAAATTTAGCATTTTAAAAAAAAATTGACTTTTTGGTCAAAAGTTGACATATTGGGTCAACGGGTGTTCTTTAGGTCAAAAAATTGACTATTTTGACCGAAATTGACTTTTTGGTCAAAAGTTAACTTATTGGGTCAATGGGTTGGTCATTCGGTCAAGGATTGACCATTTTGACTAAAGTTGACTTTTTGGTCAAAAGTTGACCTATTGGGTCAATGGGTTGGTCATTGGGTCGAGAATTTACCATTATGACCAAAGTTAACATTTTGGTCAGAGATTGACTTTTTGTGTCAATAATTGGTCATTGAGTAAAAAATTGGCTATTTTGACCAAAATTGACTTTTTGTTCAAAAGTTGACCTTTTGGGTCAATGAGTTGGTCATTGGATTAAGAATTGACCAATTTGATCAAAGTTAACTTTTTGGTCAAAAGTTGACCTATTGGGTCAATGGGTTGGTAATTGGGTCAGAAATTGACCATTTTGACCAAAGTTGACTTTTTGGTCAAAACATAACATATTGGGTCAATGGGGTGGTCATTAGGTCAAAAAATTGACTATTTTGACCAAAATTTACTTTTTGGTCAAAAGTTAACCAATTATGCCAATGAGTTAGTCATTGGGTCAAAGTATTGACCATTTTGACCAAAGTTGACTTTTTGGTTAAAAGTTGACATATTGGGTCAATGGGTTGGTGATTGGATCAAGGATTAAACATTTTGACCAAAGTTGACTTTTTGATCATAGATTGACTTATTGGGTCAATAATTGGTCATTAGTTCAAAAATTGACTTTTTGGTCCAAAGTTAACATATCATATCAATAGGATGGTCATTGGGTCAAAAATTGATCATTTTAACCAAAGTTGACCTATTAGGTCAATAGGTTGGTCATTGGGTCAAGGATTTACCATTTTGACCAAAGTTGTCTTTTTGGTCAAACGTTGACCTATTGGGTCAAAGGGTTACTCATTGGGTCAATGATTGACCATTTTGAACAAAGTTAAATTTTTCGTTAAAAGTTGACCAATTGGGTCAATGAGTTGGTCATTGGGTCAAGAATTGACCATTTTGACCAAAGTTGACTTTTTGGTCAAAAGTTTACCTATCAGGTCAAGGATTGACCATTTTGACCAAAATAGACTTTTTCGTTAAAAGATGACTTATTCTATCAATGGGCTGGTCATTGGGTCAAGGTTTGACCATTTTGACGAAAATTGACTTTTTGGTCAAAAGTTGAACTGTTAGGTCATTGGGTTAAAGATTGACCATTTTGAACAAGTTGACTTTCTGGTTAGAGATTGACTTATTGGGTCAATAATTGGCCATTAGGTCAAGAATTGACTATTTTGACCAAAATTGACTTTTTGCTCAAAAGTTGACCAATTGGGTCAATGGGTTGGTCAATAGGTCAAGGATTGATCATTTTGACTGAAAACTATTTGGTCAAAAGTTGACCTATTGGGTTAATGGGTTTGTTATTTGGTCAAAGATTGACCATTTTGGCTAAAGTTGACTTTTTGGTCAAGAGTTGAACTATTGGATCGATGGGTTGGTCATTGGGTTAAGGATTGACCATTTTGAACAAGTTAACTTTTTAGTCATATTAGGCTAATAATTGGTCATTAGGTCAAAAATTGACTTTTTTGATGAAAAATTGACCAACTGGGTCAGTGGGTCAATGATTGATCATTTTTACCAAAATTGACTTTTTGGTTAAAAGTTGATCTCTTGGGTCAATAGGTTGGTCATTGGGTCAGAAATTTACCATTTTAACTAAAGTCGACTTTTGAGTCAAAAGTTGACCTATTGGGTCAATGGGGTGGTCATTAGTTAAAAAATTGAATATTATGACCAAAATTGACTTTTTGGTCAAAAGTTCACATATTGGGTCGATGGGTTGGTCATTGGGTCAAGGATTGACCCTTTTGACCAAAGTTGATTTTTTTTTGAAAGTTGATCTATTTAGTCAATGGGTTGGTCATTGGGTCAAGGATTGACCATTTTGACCAAAGTTGACTTTTGGTCATTGAGTCAGAAATTAACCATTTTGACGAAAATTGACTTTTTGGTCAAAAGTTGTCCCATTTGGTAAATGGGGTAGTCATTAGGTCAAAAATTGACATATTTTGACCAAAATTATCTTTTTGGTCAAAAGTTGACTTATTTGGTCAATGGGTTGAACATTGGTTCAATGATTTACCATTTTGACCAAAGTTGTCTTTTTAGTCAAAAGTTGGGATGAAGGGTTGTTCATTGCGTTAATGATTGACCATTTTGACCAAAGTTGACTTTTGGTCAGAGATTGACTTATTGGGTCAATAATTGATTGGGTCAATAATTGACCAATAGGTCAAAAATTGACTATTTTGACGAAAATTGACTTTTTGGTCAAAAGTTGACCTATAGGATCAATATGTTTGGGTCAAAAATTGATCATTTTGACCAAAGTTGACTATTTGGTAAAAAGTTGACCTATTGGGTTAATGGGTATGTCATTGGGTCAGAAATTGACCATTTTAACCAAAGTTAACATATTGGGGTCAATGGGGTGGTCATTAGGTCAAAAATTGACTATTTTGACCAAAATTGACTTTTTCGTCAAAAGTTGACCGATTGGGTCAATAGGTTGGTCATTGGGTCAAGGATTGACCATTTTGACCAAAGTTGACATTATGGTCAAACGTTGACCTATTAGGTCAATGGGTTAAGCAATTGGTCAAGAATTGACCATTTTAACCAAAGTTGACTTTTTGGTCAGAGATTGACTTATTGGGTTAATAATTTGTCATTAGGTCAAAAATTGATTATTTTGACCAAAATTGACTTTTTAGTCAAAATTATCTTATTGGTTCAGAGGGTCAAGAATTGACCATTTTAACTAAAGTTGACTTTTGGTCGAAAAGTTGAAATATTGGGTCGATGGGTTGGTTATTGAGTCGAAATTGACCATTTTAACGAAGTTAACTTTTTGTCGAAAGTTGACTATTAGATTGATTAGGTAGTTGTTAGGTTAAAAATTGACTATTTTGACAATTATTTAACTTTTTGTCAAAAGTTGACCAATTGGGTCAAAGGGTATGTCATTGTGAAAAGGATTGACCATTTTGACCAAAATTGACATTTTGGTCAAAAGTTGACCCATTGGATCAATGGGGATGTCATTAGGTCAGAAGTTGACTATTTTGACTAAAATTGACTTTTTGGTCAAAAGTTTACCTATTGGGTCAATGGGTTGGTCATTTGGTCAAGAATTGACCATTTTGACCAAAGTTGACTTTTTGGTAATAGGTTGACCTATTGGGTCAATGGGTTGGACATCGGGTTAATGATTGACCATTTTTTACCAAAGTTCACTTTTTGGTCAGTGATTGACTTATTAGGTCAAAAATTGCCTATTTCGACCAAAATTGACTTTTTGGTCAAAAGTTGACCTATTAGGTCAGGAAGTGACCATTTTGACCAAAGTTGACTTTTTGGCCAAAAGTTGACATATTGGGTCAATGGAGTAGTCATTTGGTCAAGGATTGACCATTTTAACCAAAGTTGACTTTTTGGTCAAAAATTTATTTTTTGGGCCAATTATTGGTCATTATGTCAAAAATTGACTTTTTTTACCAAAATTGACTTTTTGGTCAAAAGTTGACCTGTTGGGTCAAGGGGTTGGTCATTGGGTCAAGGATTAAGCATTTTGACCAAAGTTGACTTTTTGGTCAAAAATTAACCTATTGGGTCAATGGGTCAAGGTTGACAAGTTTGACCATAGTTGACTTTTTGGTCAGAGATTATTGGGTCAATAATTGGTCATTTTGTCAAAATTAACTATTTTGAGAAAAATTGATTTTTGGTCAAAAGTTGACCTATTGGGCAATCTGCTCAATGATTGACCATTCTAACCAAATTTGACTTTTTGGTTTAAAAGTTAACATATGACCAAAGTTAACATTTTGGTTAGAGAATGACTTATTGGGTCAATAATTGGTCATTAGGTCAAAAATTGACAATTTTGACCTAAATTGACTTTTTGGTCAAAAGTGGCCAATTAGGTCAAAGGGTTAGTCATTAGGTCAAGAATTGACCATTTTGACCACAGTTGACTTTTTGGTCAATAGTTGACCTATTGGGTCAAAGGGTTGGTCATTGGGTCAAGGATTGACCATTTTGACTAAATTGACTTTTTGGTCGAAAATTGACCTGTTGTGTCAATGGGTTGGTCATTGGGTCGAGGATTGACCATTATGACCAAAGTTGACTTTTTGGTCACAGATTGAGTTTTTGTGTCAATAATTAGTCATTTGGTCAAAAATTGGCTATTTTGACCAAAATTGTCTTTTTGTAAAAGTTGACCTATTGGGTCAATGAGTTGATCATTGGGTTAAGAATTGATCATTTTGACCAAAGTTACTTTTTGGTCAAAAGTTGACCTGTTTGGTCAATGGGTTGGTCATTAGGTCAGAAATTTAGCATGATGACCAAAGTTGACTTTTTGGTCAAAAGTTGACCTATTGGGTCAATGGGGTGGTCATTAGGTCAAAAAATTGACTACTTTGACCAAAATTGACTTTTTTGGTCAAAAGTTGACTTATTGGGCCAATGGGTTGGTCATTGTGTCAAGGATTTACCATTTTGAGCAAAGTTAACTTTTTGGTTAAAAGTTGACATATTGGGTCAATGGGTTGGTCATTGGGTCAAGGATTAACCTATTTGACCAAAGTTGACGTTTTGGTCAGAGATTGACTTATTGGGTCAATAATTGGTCATTAGTTCAAAAATTAACTATTTTGACCAAAATTGACTTTTTGGTCCAAAGTTGACATATCGGATCAATAGGTTGGTCATTGGGTCAAAAATTGATCATTTTGACCAAAGTTGACATATTGGATCAACTGGAGTTAGTCATTAGATCAAGATTGACCATTTTGACCAAATTGACTTTTTGTCGAAAGTTGACTATTAGTATCGATGGGTTGGTCATTAGATGGTCGAGATTAACCATTATGACCAAAGTTAACTTTTTGGTCACAGATTGAGTTTTTGTGTCAATAATTAGTCATTTGGTCAAAAATTGGCTATTTTGATCAAAATTGACTTTTTGTTCAAAAGACCTATTGTGTTAATGAGTTGGTCATTGGGTTAAGAATTGAACATTTTAACCAAAGTTACTTTTTGGTCAAAAGTTGACCTATTGGGTTAATGAGTTGGTCATTGGGTTAAGAATTGAACATTTTAACCGAAGTTACTTTTTGGTCAAAAGTTGACCTATTTGGTCAATGGGTTGGTCATTAGGTCAGAAATTTAGCATTATGACCAAAGTTGACCTATTGGGTCAATGGGGTGGTCATTAGGTCAAAAAATTGACTACTTTGACCAAAATTGACTTTTTGGTCAAAAGTAGACTTATTGGGCCAATGGGTTGGTCATTGTGTCAAGGATTGACCATTTTGAGCAAAGTTGAATTTTTTGTTAAAAGTTGACCTATTGGGTCAATGGGTTGGTCATTGGGTCAATGGGTTGGTCATTGGGTCGATGGGTTGGTCATTGGGTCAAGGATTAACTATTTTGACCAAAGTTGACGTTTTGGTCAGAGATTGACTTATTGGGTCAATAATTGGTCATTAGTTTAAAAATTAACTATTTTGACCAAAATTGACTTTTTGGTCCAAAGTTGACATATCAGATCAATAGGTTGGTCATTAGTTTAAAAATTGATCATTTTGACCAAAGTTGACCTATTGGGTCAACAAGTTGGTCATTGGGTCAAGGATTGACCATTTTGACCAAAGTTGTCTTTTTTGTCAAAAGTCGACCTATCGAGTTAAAGGGATACTCTTTGGGTCAAGGATTAACCATTTTGACCAAAGTTTACTTTTTCGTCCAATGTTGACATATATCAGATCAATAGGTTGGTCATTGGGTCAAAAATAGATCATTTTGACCAAAGTTGACCTATTGGGTCAATAAGTTGGTCATTGGGTCAAGGATTGACCATTTTGACCAAAGTTGTCTTTTTGGTCAAAGGTTGACCTGTTAGGTCAAAGGGTTACTCAATGGTCAAGGATTCACCATTTTGACCAAAGTTGACTTTTTCATTAAAAGTTGACATATTAGGTCAATGGGTTGGTCATTGGATCAAGAATTGATCATTTTGACCAAAGTTGACTTTTTGGTCAGAGATCGACTTATTGGGTTAATAATTGGTCATTAGGACAAAAATTGAATATTTAGACCAAAATTAACTTTTTTGTCAAAATTGACTGTTAGTGATTCAGTTAGATTGACGATTGACCATTTTGACCGAAGTTGACTTTTTGGTCGAAAAGTTGACCTATTGGGCCAATGGATTGGTTATTTGGTCAGAAATTGACCATTTTAACCAAAGTTGACTTTTTGGTCAAAAGTTGACCTATTGGGTTAATGAGGTAGTTAGTTTAAAAATTGACTATTTTGACCAATCTTTACTTTTTTGTCAAAAGTTGACCAATTGTGAAAAGGATTGTGAAAAGGATTGTCCATTTTTACCAAAATTGACATTTTGGTCAAAAGTTGACCCATTGGGTCAATAGGGAGGTCAACAGGTCAGAAGTTAACTATTTTGACCAAAATTGACTTTTTTGTCAAAAGTTCACCTATTGGGTCAAAGGGTTGGTCATTTAGTCAAAGATTGACCATTTTGACCAAAGTTGACTTTTGGGTAATAAGTTGACCTATTAGTTCAATGGGTTGGTCATTGGGTCAAGGATTGACCATTTTTTACCAAAGTTGACTTTTTGGTCAGTGATTGACTTATTGGGTCAATAAATGGTCATTAGGTCAAAAATTGACTATTTCGACCAAAATTGACTTTTTGGTCAAAAGTTGACCTATTGGGTCAAGGAGTGACCATTTTGACCAAAGTTGACTTTTTGGCCAAAAGTTGACCTATTGGGTCAATGGGGTAGTCATTTGGTCAAGGATTGACCATTTTGACCAAAGTTGACTTTTTGATCAGAGATTGATTTATTTGGTCAATTATTGGTCAATATGTCAAAAATTGACTTTTTTTACCAAAATTGACTTTTTGGTCAAAAGTTGACTTATTGGGTCAAGAGGTTGGTTATTGGGTCGAGATTTGATCATTTTGACGAAGTTGACTTTTTGGTCGAAAGTTGACTTATTAAGTCGATGGGTTGATCATTAGATCGAGTTGACCATTTTGACCAAAGTTGAGTTTTTTCAGAGATGAATTATTGAGTCGATAATTGGTCATTTAGTCAAAAATTAACTATTTTGACCAAAATTGACATTTGGTCAAAAGTTGACCTTTTAGGTCATTCTGCTCAGGATTTGACCATTCGACCAAAGTTAACTTTTTGGTTAAAAGTTAACATATTAGATTCGATGATTAACCATTTTGACCAAAGTTGACTTTTTGGTTAGAGATTGACTTATTGGGTCAATAATTGGTCATTAAGTCAAATATTGACAATTTTGACCTAAATTAACTTTTTGGTCAAAAGTTGACCAACTATATTAATGGGTTGGTTATTAGGTCAAGGATTGACCATTTTGACCAAGCTTGACTTTTTGGTCAAAAGTTAACATATTGGGTCAATGGGTTGGCCATTGGGTCAAGGATTGACCATTTTGACCAAAGTTAACTTTGTGGTCAAAGGTTGACCTATTGGGTCAATGGGTTGGTCATTGGGTCGAGGATTGACTATTATGACGAAATTTAACTTTTTGGTCAGAGATTGACTTTTTGTGTCAATAATTGGTCATTAGGTCAAAAATTGACTATTTTGACCAAAATTGACTTTTTTGGTAAAGTTGACCTATTGGGTCAATGAGTTGGTCATTGGGTTAAGAATTGACCATTTTGATCAAAGTTAACTTTTTGGTCAAAAGTTGACCTATTGGGTCACAGGGTTGGACATTAGGTTAGAAATTAAGCATTTTGACCAAAATTGACTTTTTGTTCAAAAATTGACCTATTGGGTCAATGGGTGTTCATTAGGTCAAAAATTGACTATTATTACCAAAATTGACTTTTTGGTCAAAAGTTGATCTATTGGGTCAATGAGTTGGTCATTGGGTCAATGATTGACTATTTTGACAAAATTAACTTTTTGTTTAAAAGTTGACATATTGAGTCAATGGGTTGGTCATTTGGTCAAGGATTGACCATTTTGACCAAATTGACTTTTTGGTCAAAAGTTGACCTGTTATGTCAATGGGATGGTCATTGGGTCGAGGATTGACCATTATGACCAAAGTTGACTTTTTGGTCACAGATTGAGTTTTTGTGTCAATAATTAGTCATTTGGTCAAAAATTGGCTATTTTGACCAAAATTGACTTTTAGTTCAAAAGTTGACCTATTGGGTCAATGTGTTGGTCATTGGGTTAAGAATTGACCATTTTGACGAAAGTTACTTTTTGGTCAAAAGTTGACCTATTGGGTGAATGGGTTGGTCATTAGGTCAGAAATTTAGCATTTTGACCAAAGTTGACTTTTTGGTCAAAAGTTGACCTATTGGGTCAATGGGTGGTCATTAGGTCAAAAAATTGACTACTTTGACCAAAATTGACTTTTTAGTCAAAAGTTGACTTATTGGGCCAATGGGTTGGTCATTGCGTCAAGAATTGACCATTTTGAGCAAAGTTGACTTTTTGGTTAAAAGTTGACCTATTGGGTCAATGGGTTGGTCATTAGGTCAAGAATTAACCTATTTGACCAAAGTTGACGTTCTGGTCAGAGATTGATTTTTTGGGTCAATAATTGGTCATTAGTTCAAAAATTAACTATTTTAACCAAAATTGACTTTTTGGTCCAAAGTTGACATATCGGATCAATAGGTTGGTCATTGGTTCAAAAATTGATCATTTTGACCAAAGTTGACATATTGGGTCAACAGGTTGGTCATTGGGTCAAGGATTGACCATTTTGACCAAATTGACTTTTTTGTCAAAAGTTGACCTATCGGGTTAAAGGGATACTCTTTGGGTCAAGGATTAACCATTTTGACCAAAGTTTACTTTTTCGTCCAATGTTGACATATCAGACCAATAGGTTGGTCATTGGGTCAAAAATTGATCATTTTGACCAAAGTTGACATATTGGGTCAATAAGTTGGTCATTGGGTCAAGGATTGACCATTTTGACCAAAATTGTCTTTTTGGTCAAATGTTGACCTATTAGGTCAAAAGGTTACTCAATGATCAAGGATTCACTATTTTGACCAAAGTTGACTTTTTCATTAAAAGTTGATCTATTGGGTTAATGGGTTGGTCATTGGATCAAGAATTGATCATTTTGACCAAAGTTGACTTTTTGGTCAGAGATTGACATATTGGGTTAATAATTGGTCATTAAGACAAAAATTGAATATTTGGATCAAAATTAACTTTTTGGTCAAAATTGACCAATTGGGTCATTGGGTCAAGGATTGACCATTTTGACCAAAGTTGACTTTTTGGTCAAAAGTTGACATATTGGGCCAATGGATTGGTTATTTGGTCAGAAATTGATCATTTTAACCAAAGTTGACTTTTTGGTCAAAAGTTGACCTATTGGGTTAATGGGGTAGTTGTTAGGTTAAAAATTGATTATTTTGACCAATCTTTACTTTTTTATCAAAAGTTGACAAATTGGTTCAATGGGTATGTCATTGTGAAAAGGATTGTCAATTTTTACCAAAATTGACATTTTGGTCAAAAGTTGACCCATTGGTTCAATAGGGAGGTCATTAGGTCAGAAGTTGACTATTTTGACCAAAATTGACTTTTTTGTCAAAAGTTCACCTATTGGGTCAAAGGGTTGGTCATTTGGTCAAAGATTGACCATTTTGACCAAAGTTGACTTTTTGGTAATAGGTTGACCTATTAGTTCAATGGGTTGGTCATTGGGTCAAGGATTGACCATTTTTTACCAAAGTTGACTTTTTGGTCAGTGATTGACTTATTTGTTCAATAAATGGTCATTAGGTCAAAAATTGACTTTTTCGATCAAAATTGACTTTTTGGTCAAAAGTAGACCTATTGGATCAAGGAGTGACCATTTTGACCAAAGTTGACTTTTTGGCCAAAAGTTGACCTATTGGGTCAATGGGGTAGTAATTTTGTCAAGGATTGGCCATTTTGGCCAAAGTTGACTTTTTGATGAGAGATTGATTTAATTGGTCAATTATTGGTCATTATGTCAAAAATTGACTTTTTTTACCAAAATTGACTTTTTGGTTAAAAGTTGACTTATTGGGTCAATGGGTTGGTCATTGGGTCAAGATTTGATCATTTTGACCAAAGTTGACTTTTTGGTCAAAGGTTGACCTATTAGGTCAATGGGTTGGTCATTGGGTCAAGGTTGACCATTTTGACAAATGTTGAGTTTTTGGTCAAAGATGAATTATTGAGTCAATAATTGGTCATTTAGTCAAAAATTAACTATTTTGACTAAAATTGACATTTGGTCAAAGTTGACCTATTAGGTCATTTGCTCAAGGATTTGACCATTCTGACCAAAGTTAACTTTTTGGTTAAAAGTTAACCTATTGGGTCAATGATTAACCATTTTGACCAAAGTTGACTTTTTGGTTAGAGATTGACTTATTGGGTCAATAATTGGTCATTAGGTCAAAAATTGACAATTTTGACCTAAATTAACTTTTTGGTCAAAAGTTGACCAACTGTATTAATGGGTTGGTCATTAGGTCAAGCATTGACCATTTTGACCAAAGTCGACTTTTTGGTCAAAAGTTATCCTATTGAGTCAATGGGTTGGTCATTGGGTCAATGATCACAGAAAAATTCATTAAGAAATTATTATCTATTTTTTGATGAAATTGCACTTTAAAGAAAGGTATTTTCTTTATTTTACTGCAAGAATGAAGATTTATAAGTGATTAAAGCAAAAAGCATGAAATTGAGCGAATTTGGATCAAAAAGGAAGAAATTCATGCAAATTGAACTAAGTCGCCGACGGCGAGATCGAGAGCGCCGACGGCGAGATCATGAGGAGAATTTCGAAAGAATTATAACTACCTCGCCGACAATGAGCCCGAGCCCGCCGACGGCGATGAATCGCGCGGTTTGAAGACCTTCAGAAGCCCCGTGACGGCGATGTCGTTTCCGCCGACGGCGAGATGAGTTAAAATGCAAATACTTTGAACCTGGACACTTTTTGAAGAGGTGTTTAAGCACCCCTTGGACCTTTGCCTACCTCTATAAATAGAGACCGAATTCTAGTGTCTAGGTGTGTCTATTTTAGAGAGTCTGAGTCTCCTTTTGGTGTATTAAGTGTGTCTGTTGTTCGTCATTAGTGAGTTTCTTTAGTTTATTTGAGTGTTATTTAGAAGTTTCTTGTATCTAGAAGGAAAAGTCGAAGGAACTTGAGGAGTACGCTTGGAGAGGAAATTAAGATAAGTATTTTTGTTTATTGTTGTTGTTAACTTTAAATGAAATCCATGCTTTGTTTTATTTCCATGCATTCTGAGTATTTTCTTTGTCTTTCTCCTTGTTTATGAAAATTATGCGGATTGATGAAATTAAATAGAAATACCTAATATATTAAAATAAATTGTGATAATTTTTACTTAAAACTTAATTTACTTTCGATACGGCGATTGAGTTGTTAAAATATGTTGAATTATCAACTATAGTAAAAATTACATCCGATATTCGGGAAGTCGAAAACCTTGGAAGGAGGGTGCAAATAGATAGGTAAATATTATATATCGGACGTAGAATTGGACATTTTAGTGTGACGGACTAAAATATTCAATTTGGTCCTATTGTTTGAAAGCTTGAAGTGTAGATGTTAGCCCTCGAGTGAGGGAACGTGGGAGCTACGAAGTGGCGACGAGTATCCTCCTAGCCTAGCCGCAGATTCAGTAATCAAACATAGGATTAGTCAATATTCTTTGCACCTGGACCAAAGGATAAAGAATAGGAATGCTCTTATTTATCACAATACAATTCAAGAATTATATTTAGTTTCATGATTCACTTAATTTTCCAGAAATAAGGAGAATGATACTTTTTCTGAATTATTTAAATCAACTTATTTCAAGCATTAGTTTACTTTGGTTTGCTGTAGTTACTTTAAATTTCCGTTTACTATATTAGTAAGTAATTCCTTTAAATTTTAGGCGATAACAAATCCGTTAAAAACTTCACTGTGGGATCGATAACTGAGGACTCCGCTAGAGCCCTGTATTACTTGATACGATACGTATACTTGCGTAGAATCCACATTATACATTTCATCATTAAATCATATATATATATTTAAAAGCGGGATCAAGTTTTTGGTGTCGTTGCTATAAACATAAATTGCGAACATAATAAAAAGTAGGTCGAGTTTTGGCGCCGTTCTTAGGGAAGTAAAGAAATTATTTACTAGAGTAACAGACTATTTTGTTTTATAAAATTGTATGCGAAAATTTGGAAACAAAAATTTAATACCTTACGATTTAGAATTAGAGCGGACAATTAAAAGAATTCGAAAACAAAAAAAGAGAAATTATAAATTTAACACAAATGGCAAATATTCCTGAAAATGAAAATATCAATCAACCAAGACCATTACGAGATTATGCCAATCCTATATTAGATGAAAATCATTTAACTATTCAAAACCACGATGTAAATTGCTAATTCATTTGAACTTAAACACGCAATTATCCAAATGATACAAAATAATCAATTTAGTGGTTCACTACTTGAAGGTCCTAATTTACATCTTGCTAGTTTTTTAGAGCTATGTCTTACTTTCAAATATGAAGGAGTATCTCAACGATGCTTATTAGACTTAAACTTTTCCTTTTTCTTTAAGGGATAAGGCTAAAATGTAGTTAAATTCGTTAGCTTTGGATCTATTAAAACTTGGGGAGAATTATCACAAAAATTTCTATCCGAATATTTTCCACCATCTAAAACTGTTAAGCTTAGAAATGATATAACTTCTTTTAGTCAGTTTGATGGAGAGTCAATATATGAAGCTTGGGAGAGATTTAAAGAACTTCTTAGGAAATGTCCACATCATGCGTTACCAGATTGGTTAATTATCCAAACTTTCTATAATGGATTAATAGGATCTCTAAGATCAATCATCGATGCTGCTGCTGGAGGATAATTAATGTCAAAACCATTTGATGAAGCCTATGCACTAATCGAAGAAATGGCAACCAATAATTTTCGATAGCCTGTGATAGAATGAATCCGAAAAAAATAGCTAGTATTCATGAAAATGATGTAATATCTATGTTAGCTTCGCAAATCGCTTACTGTATCTAAAAAATTAGATCATTTTGGAATGAATTACTCTCCAGCTATATCGAAGAAAATTCATACTGGACAACTTATAGAATCTCGATCTCAATATGAAACTATTAATGCGATTAACAACGGACCGATAATCCTTATGCAAATTATTATAATCTTGGATGGAAAAATCATCCTAATTTTAATTGGAATAATAACATAACTAATCGACCATGGATGAATAATATGACACAACCATTAGGAAATCCATCTAATCGAGGAAATCCTAATTATAAACCTAATTATCCACTGGATTTAATAACCCACAATTTAAAGATAAGAAATTATCTATAGAAGAATTAATATTAAATATGGGTCAACATTTACAAAATCAAGGAAATCAATTACAAATACGAGGAAACCAATTACAAAATCGAGAACAAGCTATCAAAAATATTGAAACTCAACTTGGACATATCGCTACTGCACTTAATAATAAAATACCTGGAACATTTCCTAGTAATGTGGAAATAAATCCCAAAGACAAGGGAAATGAACAAATTAAAGCGATACAATTACGAAGTGGAAAAGAATTGGAACCTCGAATTCATAAAGAACTTGAAAGTCAAAAAGATGAAGTGGAAATTGAAAAGGAAAGGAATCAATAAGATCCAAACTTAGAAAATCCTTTAATACCTATGAAAATTTCTGTTGAAAAACCTCCACCACCAGTTCCTCAACGACTAATTCAACATAAAAAAGACAAACAATTTGCTAAATTCCTTGAAATTTTGAAGAAATTAACGATAAATATTCCTTTCATAGAAGCTTTAGAACAGATGTCAAACTATGTAAAATTCATGAAAGATATTCTAAATAAAAAAAGAAAATTTACCAATAATGAAATGGTCGCACTTAGTGAAGAGTGTAGTCTTTATTATTCGAAAAAACTTCTTGAAAAATTAAAAGATCCTGGTAGTTTCACTATACCCTGCACTATTAGAGAAAAATTCTATGGAAAAGCTTTGTGTGACTTAGGAGCAAGCATCAATCTAATGCCTCTATCAATTTTTAAAAGATTAAGATTGGGAGAAATTTCACCTACTTCGGTAACTCTTCGATTAGTCGATCGTTACATTACATATCCTAAGGGAGTCATTGAAGATGTATTAGTAAAAGTGAACAAATTTATCTTCCCTGTAGATTTTATTGTTTTAGATATGGAAGAAGATAAAGTAATTCCTATCATTTTAGGAAGACCATTTTTAGCTACTGGAAAAGCTATGATTGATGTTCAGAAAGGAGAATTAACTATGAGAGTAAATGACCAAAAAGTAACTTTTAATATTGCTAAATCGATGAAATATCTTGCGGCTAGAAAAAGATGATGAGTGTTTTCGAATGGAAGTACTCGATCATTTACAAAAAGAATATTTTAAGGAATATTATGAAAAAAAAATTAGAAAAAGAAAATATTGAATTAATTGAAAAATCTGAGATAAATGAAGAACTAGATTATATTCAAGAGAAATTTGAATTTTTGGATAACACAGAAAACACTGAAAAAAATATAGTTCCATCGATTATTAAACCTCACGAACTTGAGTTAAAAATGTTACCTAATCATTTAAAGTATGCTTACTTAGGTAATTCTTCGACTCTACCAGTTATTATTTCATGCGAATTAAATGAATCTCGAGAACAAAAACTTTTAGATACATTAAAAAAATATAAGAAAATTTTTGTTGGACTTTAGCAGATATTAAAGGAATTAGTCCTTCGATTTGTATGCATAGAATTATTTTAGATAATGAACATAAACCTAAAGCGGATCCACGAAATGAGATTAAATCCAATAATGAAAGAAGTAGTTAAAAAGAAAATTTTAAAATGGTTAGATAATGGTATTATATATCTTATTTACGACGGTGATTGGGTAAGCCCGATTCATCGTAATACTAAGAAAGGAGGAGTGACCAGTAAAAGCTAATGAAAATAATGATCTTATCCACTATAAGACAAGTCATCTGGATGGCGAATATGTATTGATTATAGAAAATTAAACACGGCCAGCTAGGAAAGATCACTTCCCTTTACCATTTCTAGACCGGATGTTAGATAGATTAGCCGACATAAATATTTTTTTTCTTAGATGGATATACTAGGTTATCATCGAATACAAATTGCTCCGAGGATCGAGATAAAACTACATTTACTAGTCCTTATGGAACTTTCGCTTTTCGAAGAATGCCTTTTGGATTATGTAATGCACTCGTAACATTTCGAAGATGTATGATGTCATATTTAGTAAATTAATTGATAATGGAATAGAAATATTTATGGATGATTTCTACGTATTTGGAACAACATTCGACACATGCTTAAATCATCTTGAAAAAGTATTTGAAGTATGTGAGAAAACTAATTTAGTTCTTAATTGGGAGAAATGTCAATTTATGGTTACAGGCGGCATTGTATTAGGGCATAAAATTTTGGAAAAATGCATGGAAGTAGACCCTGCAAAAATTCAAGTTATAGCTAAATTACCACATCCAACTACGGTAAAAGGGGTAAGAAGTTTTCTTGGACATGCTGGATTCTACAGACGTTATATTAAAGATTTTTCAAAAACTACTAAACCTCTATGACAACTTCTTGAAAAGGACAAGAAATTTGAATTTACAATCGAATGCTCGAATGCTTTCGAATTATTAAAAGATAATTAATTACAACATCTATAATAGTTTCACCTAATTGGGAGAAACCATTTGAGCTTATGTGTGATGCTAGTGATTATCTTATAGGAGCGATTCTTGGGCGAAGATATGATAAGATTTTCAAAGTTATATATTATGCTTAGTAAAACTCTAAATAATCTTTGAAATAAATTATACGATTACTAAAAAGAGAATTATTAGCGATTGTATATGCTTTTAATAAATTTCGACATTATCTAATAGGAACTAAATGTATTGTACATGCCGATCACTCTGCTATAAAATATTTAATGCAAAAGAAAGATACTAAACCAAGATTAATCGGATGGATATTACTAATGCAAGAATTTGATTTTGAGATCATTAACAAAAAGGGCCGATAATCGAATTGCGGATCATTTATCGAGATTAGAAAATCATGAATTATACGATGTCGATAATGAAATTTTAGACGATTTTCTCGATGAACAACTTTATAATATTAATGAGTTGAAAATACCTTGGTATGCTTGATATAGTAAATTATATTGTAAGTGACATTTTACCACCTATGTTAACTTTGCAACAACGAAAAAATTCATTCACGATACTAAAACATACTTTTGGGATAAACCATACTTATATAAGCGATGTAAGGATCTAATCATTAGAAGATGTGTGCCTTATGAAGAAGCGAACCAATTATTCAAAAATGTCATGACTCGATTTTGAAGGACATTTTGAACGGATAAAGCTGCGTATAAAATTCTACGATACGGATTACTATCTGGCCTACTACTATTTAGAGATGTATATAGATATATAAAACCTGCGATAAATGCCAAAGAGTAGGAAACATATCGAGAAAAAATGAAATGTCTCTGAATTTTATATTAGAAGTTTAAATTTTTGATATTTGGGGATTAGATTTCATGGGACCTTTTATTCCTTCATTTAGAAACTCATATATATTAGTAGCTGTTGATTATGTTTCCAAATGGATTGAAGCACAAGCTTTACCTAGGTGTGATGCTAAAAGTGTTTCAAAATTTTTAATGAAAAATATTTTTACTAGATTTGGAATGCGAGAGTGATTATCAGCGACGGAGGAACTCATTTTAGAAACAAATATATTTACAAACTAGTAGAAAAATATAATATTATGCATAAGATATCAATCGCTTATCATCCACAAACTAGTGGATTAGGCGAAGTTTCTAATCGAGAGATTAAGCGTATATTAGAAAAATCGGTAAACCACTAATAGATTAGGTGAGTCCATAAGACTAGACTATCGCATTATGGGCGTACGGGATCGCTTATAAAACTCCGATTGGAATGACTCCTTACAGGCTTATATATGAAAAAACTTACCACTTACCAGTTGAATTAGAACATAAAGCATATTGGGCGATTAAAGACTTTAATTATAATATGAAAGAAGTTGGTGAGAAGAGATTGTTACAATTAAATGAATTAGAAGAATTAATGAATGAATCATATGATAATGATAGGATTTATAAAGAAAGAATGAAATTATAACATTATCGGAAGATTAATCAGAGAAATTTTAAACCAGGACAAGAAGTTTTGCTTTATAATACTAGATTGAAATTATTTCCTGGGAAATTGAAATCTCGATGGTTAGGACCTTTCACCATAACTCAAATATTTTCATATGGAACTATAGAAATTGAAGATCCAAAAACAGGACATAGATTTAAAGTAAACGGACATAGATTAAAATCATATTTCGAAGGTAGAAGACCAAATTTTAAAGAGGTTTTAATGTTTAGTCAACATGATTACTAACTAAATTAGGTCGGGCTGATGACGTTAAACCAAGCGCTTTATGGGAGGCAACCCATAGTAGTCTTTTATTTTTAATTATCTACAAATTAGTGAGTCTATATTATTAAAACAAATCTTACTACTCAAATTTTTAATTAGAATCATCAAAAATTCGAACCTATATGATGAGATCAGAAAATATTCGGACCAGAGCGAAAATGGGCGATTTTTACGAATCTCGCCGACGACGAGCCGAGCCGCTGACGGCGAGATCGTGTGCCATGACTTGAGTCAGTTTTATAACTAGCTCGCCGACGGCGAGAAACTTCCCGCTGACGGCGAGGTAGTTGAAAATTTGGTTTATTAAAGATTTTCGTGCTGTTTTGGACGGATCTAAGCCATATCTTCGTAGGAAATTATCCCAAAACCAAATTTACACTGTTTTCTTCCTTAGGAACGACTAGAGACCAATCCGTTCGATCCGAAATGGCCACCAAACTCTTAGAAACCACAAAAACTGAAGTTTTCAACCAAAGAAAATTCGTCAATTCGGAGGCGCAGCGAATCTTCAACAAAGGCTTGATGAAGAAAAGACTTATTAAAGAAAGAGGATTTGTCAACAGAGGAGTAGAGAATTCCACTACAAAAATCTAAGAAATGATCGCACGGCGGTATTGGGAGGTATTTTGTTATACGACATCCGTTGTAGTTATTCCAGTAGTTAAGGAGTTTTACTCTAATATACATGCGATCAACAATGAAAATGTCTACGTCAGAGGAAGATGGGTAACATTTACTCCTTCAAGGATAAATGAATTATTTTCTATAGAGAATACCTCTGTTTGTCATTATTCCGACTTTGTGCCTTCAAGATACAATATGAACGACATCTATAGATACTCGACCGACTAACTCGATGATTGGGAGTTACGCGAAGACGGGTATGTCAGTTTTCGCATCACTTCTTAACCCTGTCTCGAAGCATTGGCATTTCTTTATATCATCAAAATTATTACCTACTATGAGGGTAAATAAAGTTTCAAAGGAATGCGCTATTTTAAACTACTGTATTCAAATTGGACTACCTATCGATGTTGGATCAATAATAGTAAAGTCTGCATTGGGATTAATTGTGCATAGGTCAGTGCATGGACTTGGACACCCATCGACTATATTTTCTTTATGCAGTCAGTACCAACTTTCTTATGAGGCTTGGGAAAAAGTACTTTTACCATGGAAACCACTGGATCCTACTGATATGTTTCCAACTTTGGATAACAATGATGAGATTACCATTATTTCTGACAAAGCATCATAGAACAATCCTTTAGCAAGACCCTTTACTGATAAAACAAATTTCATTCTGAAGAAGATTAAAGGATTGGAGAAAGAATTGCAAAATGTGATGAATTTCATCGACAATATCTCTGATATGTTTGATCACATTGACTGGAGGATGAAGGAGCACTTTGATCATACTGGACATCTGGAGGCCAGTTTTATTCATCTACTAAGACAGAAAGGATGGATTAATGAAGAATCTCTCGCAGAATTCCCTTTCAGGCCTTTCTACAATTTATTTGTGCACCTGCGTCGCATCGGGAATATCAGAGAAGATGTTAGTTCAGACACTGAAAAGTAAGAAAGATTTCTATGTTTATGTCATATATTTGTGTATATATGTGTTGATTTGGATTTAGGTTTTATTATGAGTCGAACTTTGATTTGATCATCTCAGAATTGATGAGATAATTAGTAATTGTTATGTCTCAGCATTTAGAGTGTTGTGGTGTGGATTGCGATGCTGAGTATTATGTATTTGAACATTTAAGTTAAGTATGTGTTAAGTTGTTAGTGTGAAGTTTGTAAGTCTCATGGATTTCATATATAAAGTTATATTGTTTGTGTTATGTGAACTTTTTGGGAGTTTAAGCATCTAATCTTCATACTATTATTAAATTAAGTGATCGGAAGATTGATTAAGGGCAAATCGAGGTTGAAAATGATTGAAGAATTTCAAAAATTTAAAAATTTTTAGGAAGTCACCGACGGCGAGAATTATCTCGTCGACAGCGAGAAAACCCACTGATAGTGAGACCGAGCTCGCCGACGGCGGATTTTTCCCGAAACTTTTGCCTTTCAAATTAATTAGCTCGCCGACAGCGAGATCGCAAAAAGACCTATATTTGACCGGTCAACCGACACTATTCATCATCCCCTTCCTCAAAACTTTGAAAAAACCGACCTAGGGCTTGAGAGATCTCGGATTTGAGGCGATTTCAACACTTTTTGACACCGGATTTCATCTTCCCTTGGTAAGAGCTTCACTCCTATGCAAAAAATTTTGATTTTCACCATGGATTTCTTCTACATTGGAGAATTTTGAAAAATTTCGAAATGTGTAGAAAATACTTAGAAGAATTTCATGGAAATAGATTTAAATGGATTTTAGATGTTGTAGGAAGCCTTCTTAGTAATATTTTGAATTTTAATTAAGATTTTTGCAAATTTCACAGAGAAATGGCTCCACGACAAAAGCGACGGATAGATTATGACGAAACCCGATTCATTAATGCAAGAGCACAAACTCGATAATTTCAAAACATACAAGCAAGAAAATGCATTCAATATCGAGTTTTCAAGAATCCAGGAGGAGAAGTTGAGCGAATCATTAAGGAGCGAGGATGGGAAAATTTACGTTTCGTGACCAACAGAGCAGCTGTAGAAGTAGTAAAGGAATTTTATGCAAATTTAACACGAGCTGAAGATGCATCGGTTAAGGTTAGAGGATTTTTTGTAGAATTCAACGCTGCTAGAATAAACGCTTATTATGAAGTACGAGACACCTACACCAGCGAGTATGAAACTTTTGGAACTATGGAAGGACCACTTTAGAAGAGGTGATCGACTTTCTCATCGATGGGAAAGGAGTCCGGAAGATAAAGCGGCGGGAACGGGTAAACTTCCCTCTTTATATGCTAAATGCTACATCTAAAGCTCGGCATTATTTTATTTGTTCTACTTTGTTACCTACCTACCACCATAGTGAGGTAACAAGAGATGAAACGATTACGAATTTCGTATTCGGAACCGGAAGAGTATTAATGTGGGAAATGTTATTTATAAAAATATATTAGCCACCGCTAGAAATGAAAGTGGAGGAGGACTAGGACATCCTGGTCTTATCTATGCACTGCGCCAATTATGCGGGGTAGAGGCAAGAGATGATGAGGAATGGGTTGAACCTATGAAACCCCTTACTCGAGCAAATACAAAGAAATATGAATCCCACGAAGGATGGAGATGCGGGACGAGGGATTATGTACCTTCTTCAAGTAGAGATATACCCTCTACTAGTTATGAACCCCCTCAGTACACCACTCATACCCTTCAAGATCTGATGAATGAATTAACCCTGAGTAGAAAGAGTTTTGAGTTATTTAGAGAAAATATGGAAAGAAGATTTGAGCATATAGACCAAAGGATCGGAGGCTTGGAAAGAAGACACGATTATGATAGCGAATATCTCCAGCGACATTCAGAGTATGAAATTGCATACTATGAGGCTGAACGTCGATATAGGAGTGGTGATTTAGATGTTGCCTTTCCTGAGTGCCCCCGCTATTCACAGTACCAGCCTGCTCAGCCTTCTCAGCCTGGAGATCAGGGAGAGGACATAGCTTGGGATTTTGATGCAGAAGATTAGAGCTTTTGTTTAGTTTATTCAGTTTGTTTAGATTTGTTGTTATTTTGGGAAATTTTATTATTTTGGATGTAATTATTCTGTACTTTTTAGAGACTATGGATGTTGGTATATTTGCTTATGCTATGATATTAGACTTCTTATGTGTGTTAAATTAGTTTGCAATTTTTTATATATATAGGATGTTAGTTTAAGTTTTTATAAGTTATGAATGTTAATATTGTTTAGATTGTTTTAATATGTTTTAAAATAGATTAGTTAATTGTATGTGTAGTAATAGATTAAGTTTTCAATTGTTATGTTTGATACTTATTTTAAAATTTCATCCCTGCACTTTCTTTTAAATACTATATGTGGAAAAATACTAACGGTACGGAGTTACGTAAGTAATGAAAAAGCTGCAAAAATTTCAAAGAAAAGAAATACCTAAAGCTCAAAGGTATGATAAATTTTATTATATACTTTCCCTTTTTCACTATTTAGTATAGATAGAAAAATTTAAGTTTGGAGGAAGGTAAAAATACAAATTTAATTATTAAAATTGTTCTAAATTTCTATTTTTAAAAATTATTATTAAATGATTTTTATATAGTAGTTTTTCAATTCAATAAACATGAATTACTTTATTTAATTATTATATAAAGTTAAATAAAATGTTTCTAGTAATTCAATTAAATAATGGAATAAGATATTTGGTTAAAAGGAATAAGAATATAGTAAAGCTTATTTAAAGTAAGGAAAACTATATTCTAAAAATTAAAAATTCTTAAATATTTAAGTGAAAAAGAAAGGATAGAAACTCAATGAAGTAAAGGTTATGAAATATATATAAGCAAGGAAATATTTTAAATTTCAAATTTAGGAAGAGAAATTGAAGTTCAAAATTATTAACGAAGCTATCCAGGATACTGATAATCCTCACTTGAAAAAGAAAAAAAAGAAGAAGGATTGAAAATCATTCCAAAAAAAATAAAAAAAAAACAAAAAAAAACATAAAGTGAGGAGAAGCTTGAGGAGATGCCTTATCAAAAATTGGCTTCAATGAAATCAACCTAAAGGGTAAAACTTAAGTATATTTCTAAACTTATATATATAGATTCGAATTTTACTGAATAGTGCTTTCTTGAACTTTCTATCATCTAAATATCTTAAGAAATTTAGTCTTTTTAAATATAGTCATTCCTGAAATAAATATAAAGCTAGAAATCTTAGACCTGATAACTAAATAATCTTATATCTATAAAGTTAATTTAATTACTCGGAAATATTTGTATTTTACTTATATTATAATGTTATTTAAATTTAATTCATATTATACGAATTAAAAAATTCTATTATAGAAATCATTATTTTTATTTAGTATTAAAATTACTTGAGGACAAGTAATAATTAAGTTTGAGGGATTTTGATCACAGAAAAATTCATTAAGAAATTCTTATCTATTTTTTTGATGAAATTGCACTTTAAAGAAATGTATTTTCTTTATTTTACTGCAGGAATGAAGATTTATAAGTGATTAAAGTAAAAAGCATGAAATGGAGCGAATTTGGATCAAAAAGGAAGAAATTCATGCAAATTGAACTAAGTCGCCGACGGCGAGATCGAGGCCGCCGACGGCGAGATCATGAGGAGAATTTCTGAAGGAATTATAACTACCTCGCCGACAGTGAGCCCGAGCCCGCCGACAGCGAGATCGCGCGGTTTGAAGACCTTCTAGAAGCCCGCTGACGGCGAGGTCGTTTCCGCCGACGAGCGAGACGGTTCAAAATGCAAATACTTTGAACACTGGACACTTTTGAAGAGGTGTTTAAGCACCCCTTGGACCTTTGCCTACCTCTATAAATAGAGGCCGAATTCTAGTGTCTAGGTATGTACATTTTAGAGAGTCCGAGTCTCTTTTTGGTGTATTAAGTGTGTACGTTTGTTCGTCGTTAGTGAGTTTCTTTAGTTTATTTGAGTGCTTATTTAGAACTTTCGTTGTACTAGAAGGAAAAGTCAAAGGAACTTGAGAGTACGCTTGGAGAGGAAATTAAGATAAGTATCTTTGTTTATTATTGTTGTTAACTTTAAATGAAATCCATGCTTTGTTTTATTTCCATGCATTCTGAGTAGTTTTCTTAATCTTTCTCCTTGTTTATGAAAATTATGCGGATTGATGAAATTAAATAGAAGTACCTAATATATTAAAATAAATTGTGATAATTTTTACTTAAAACTTAATTTACTTTCAATCGGTCGATTGAGTTGTTAAAATATGTTGAATTATCAACTATAGTAAAAATTACATCTAATATTCGGGAAGTCAAAAACCTTGGAAGGAGGGTGCAAATAGATAGGGAAATATTATATATCGGACGTAGAATTGGACATTTTAGTGTGACGGACTAAAATATTCAATTTGGTCCTATTGTTTGAAGTTGAAGTGTAGATGTTAGCCCTCGAGTTGAGGGAATGTGGGAGCTACGAAGTGGCGACCGATATCCTCCGGCTAGCCGCGTGATTCGATGATCGAACATAGGATTAGTCGATGTTCTTTGCATCCGGACCAAAGGGTAAAGAATAGGAATGCTCTCTTTGTCACAATACAATTCAAGAATTCTATTTAGATTCATCATTCACTTAATTTTCTAAAAACAAGGAGAAGGATACTTTTTCGAATTATTTAAATCGACTTATTTCAAGCATTAGTTTACTTTAGTTTGTTGTAGTTACTTTAAATTTCTGTTTACTATATTAGTAAGTAATTCCTTTAAATTTTAGCTGATAACAAATCTGTTAAAAACATCCATGTGGGATCGATAACCAGGACTCCACTAGAGTCTTGTATTACTTGATACGATACGTATACTTGCGTAGAATCCACATTATACATTTCATCATTAAATCATATATATATATTTAAAGCGGGATCAAGTTTTTTGTGTCGTTGCTATAAACATAAATTGCAAACATATTAAAAAGTGGGTCAGTCAAGGATTGACCATTTTGACCAAAGTTAACTTTGTGGTTAAAGGTTGACTTATTGGGTCAATGGGTTGGTCATTGGGTCGAGGATTGACTATTATGATGAAAGTTAACTTTTTGGTCAGAGATTGACTTTTTGTGTCAATAATTGGTCATTAGGTCAAAAATTGGCTATTTTGACCAAAATTGACTTTTTGTTAAAGTTGACATATTGGGTCAATGAGTTGGTCATTGGGTTAAGAATTGACCATTTTGACCAAAGTTAACTTTTTGGTCAAAAGTTGACCTATTGGGTCACAAAGTTGGTCATTAGGTCAGAAATTAAGCATTTTGACCAAAATTGATTTTTTGTTCAAAAGTTGACCTATTGGGTCAATGGGTGTTCATTGGGTCAAAAATTGACTATTTTTATCAAAATTGACTTTTTTGTCAAAAGTTGATCTATTGGGTCAATGGGTTGGTCATTGGGTCAAGGATTGACCATTTTGACCAAAGTTAACTTTTTGTTCAAAAGTTGATTTGTTAGATTGATGGATTGGTCATTTGATCGCTGGATTGATCGATTTTGACCAAAGTTGATTTTGGTCAAAGATTGACTTTTTGTGTCAATAATTAGTCATTGGATCGAGGATTGACCATTATGACCACTTTTTTGTCATAGATTGACTTTTTGTGTCAATAATTGGTCATTAGGTCAAAAATTAGCTATTTTAACCAAAATTGATTTTTTGTTCAAAAGTTGACCTATTGGGTCCATGAGTTGGTCATTGGGTTAAGAATTGACCATTTTGACCAGAGTTAACTTTTTGGTCAAAAGTTGACCTATTGGGCCAGTTGGTTGGTCATTGAGTCAAAAATTGACCAATTTGACTAAAGTTGGCTTTTTGATCAAAAGTTGACCAAATGGGTCAATGGGGTGGTCATTCGGTCAAAATATTGACTATTTTGACCAAAATTGACTTTTTTTATCAAAAGTTGACTTATTGGGCCAATGCTTGATCATTGGGTCAAGGATTGACCATTTTGACCAAAGTTGACTTTTTGGTTAAAAGTTGACCTATTGGGTCAATGAGTTGGTCATTGGGTTAACGATTGATCATTTTGACCAAAGTTGACTTTGTGGTCAAAGATTGACTTATTGGGCTAATAATTTGTCATTAGTTTAAAAATTGACTATTTTGACCAAAATTAACATTTTGGTCCAAAGTTGACATATCGGATTAATAGGTTGGTCATTGGGTCAAAAATTAATCATTTTGACCAAAATTGACATATTAGGTCAATAGGTTGGTCATTGGGTCAAGGATTGGTCATTTTGACCAAAGTTGTCTTTTTGGTCAAAAGTTGACCTATTTGGTCAAAGGGTTACTCATTGGGTCAAGGATTGACCATTTTGACAAAAGGATTGCCCATTTTGACCAAAGTTGTCTTTTTGCTCAAAAGTTGACTTATTTGGTCAAAGTGTTACTCATTGTTCAATGATTGACTATTTTGACCAAAGTTGACTTTTTATTTAAAATTTGACCTATTTGGATGGGTTGGTCATTTGGTCAAGAATTGACCATTATGACCAAAGTTAACTTTTTGGTCAAAAGTTGACCTATTGGGATAAGGATTGACCATTTTGACCAAAGTTGACTTTTTGTTAAAAGTTGACATATTGAGTCAATGGGCTAGTCATTGGGTCAAGGTTTGACCATTTTTACGAAAGTTGACTTTTTGGTCAAAAGTAGATCTATTGGGTCAATGTGTTTGTCACTGGGTCAAGGATTAACCATTTTGACCAAAGTTGACTTTTTCGTCAGAGATTGACTTGTTGGGTCAATAATTGGTCATTAGTTCAAAAATTGACCATTTTGACCAAAATTGACTTTTTTAGTCCAAAGTTGATATATCTGATCAATAGGTTTGTCAATGGATCAAAAATTGATCATTTTGACCAAAGTTGACCTATTGGGTCAATAGGTTGGTCATTGGTCAAGGACTGACCATTTTGACCAAAGTTGACTTTTTATCAAAAGTTGACCTATTAGGTCAAAGGGTATATTAACCATTTTGATCAAAGTTGACTTTTTTGTTAAATGTTGACTTATTAGGTCAATGGGTTAAGAATTGAAAGTTGACTTTTTGGTCAAAAATTGACCTATTGGGTCAAGGATTTACCATTTTGACCAAAGTTGACTTTTTCGTTAAAAGTTGACCTATTGGGTCAAGAGCTGGCCATTGGGTCAAGGTTTGACCATTTTGAAGAAAGTTGACTTTTTGGTCAAAAGTAGACCTATTGAGTCAATGGGTTTGTCATTGGGTCAATGATTGAACATTTTGACCAAAGTTGACTTTTAGGTCAAAGATTGACTTATGGGGGTCAATAATTGGTCATTAGGTCAAAAATTGACTATTTTGACCAAAATTGACTTTTTGGTCAAAAGTTAACCTATTGGGTCAATGGGTTGATCACTGGCTCAAGGATTGATCATTTTGACCAAAGTTGATTTTTTGGTCAAAAGTTGGCCTATGGGTCAATGGGTTAGCCGTTGGGTCAGAAATTGACCATTTTAACCAAAGGAGACCTATTAGGTCAATTGGGTGGTCATTAGGTCAAAAATTGACTATTTTGACCAAAATTGACTTTTTGTCAAAAGTTGACATATTGGGTTAATGGGTTGGTCATCGATGTCGAGGATCGACCATTTTCACTAAAGTCGATTTCGTGGTCGAAAGTTAACTATTGGGTCAATGGGTTGGTCATTGGGTCAAGGATTGACCATTTTGAACAAGTTGACTTTTTTGTCAGAGATTGACTTATTGGGTCAATAATTGGTCATTAGGTCAAAACTTGACTATTTTGACCAAAATTGACTTTTTGCTCAAAAGTTGACCAATTGGGTCAAAGTGTTGGTCAATGGGTCAATGATTGATCTTTTTGACCAAAGTTGACTTTTTGGTCCAAAGTTGACCTATCAGATCAATAGGTTGGTCATTGGGTAAAAAATTGATCATTTTGATCAAAGTTGACCATTTTGAACAAGTTGACTTTTTTGTCAGATATTGACTTATTGGGTTAATAATTGGTCATTAGGTCAAAAATTGACTATTCTGACCAAAATTGACTTTTTGCTCAAAAGTTGACCAATTGGCTTAATGAGTTGGTCACGGGTCGATGATTGATCATTTTGATCAAACTTGAGTTTTTGGTCCAAAGTTGACTTATCAGATCAATAAATTGGTCATTAGGTCAAAAATTGATCATTTTGAGCAAAGTTGACCTATTGGGTCAATAGATTAATCATTTGGTCAAGGATTGACCATTTTAACCAAAATTGTCTTTTTGGTCAATATTTGACATATTGGGTCAAAGGGTTGATCATTGGGTCAAGGATTGACCATTTTGACCAAAGTAGAATTTTTCGTTAAAAGTCAATTTATCAGGTCATGAGTTCGGTCATCAGGTCAAGGTTCTGACCATTTTGACTCAAAGTAGAATTTTCGTTAAAAGTCGATCTATTAGATTGATCAATTCAGTCATTCGGTCGAGGTTTGCACCATTTTGACTAAAGTAGAATTTTCGTTAAAAGTTGACCTTATTAGATCGATGAAATTTGTCGTTAGTCGAGGTTTGACCATTTTGATGAGAAGTTGACTTTTTGGTCGAAAGTAGACTATTGGGTCGATGGGTTTGTCATTAGGTCAAGAATTGATCATTTTGATGAAAAGTTGACTTTTTGGTCGAAGATCGACTTATAGAGGTCGATAATTGGTCATTAGGTCAAAAATTAACTATTATGACCAAAATCGGTTTGGTCGAAAGTCGATCTATTAGGTCAATGGGTTGGTCATCGGGTCAGGATTGATCATTTTGACCAA
This sequence comes from Papilionanthe hookeriana x Papilionanthe teres, assembly GCA_022702705.1. Lineage (NCBI taxonomy): Eukaryota > Viridiplantae > Streptophyta > Magnoliopsida > Asparagales > Orchidaceae > Papilionanthe > Papilionanthe hookeriana x Papilionanthe teres. Next base: position 60,732,408 of record CM040438.1, on the reverse strand, counting down.
AGCTAGCTTTTTGGTCAAAAGTTAGCATATGGACTCGATGTCGCTAATCGTTGGTCGAAATTGACCATTTTAACCAAAGTTAACCTATTAGGTCAATTGGGTGGTCATTAGGTCAAAAATTGACTATTTTGACCAAAATTGATTTTTTGTCAAAGGTTGACCTATTGGGTTAATGGGTTGGTCATCGGGTCAAGGATTGACCATTTTTACCAAAATTGACTTTTTAGTCAAAAGTTGAACAGTTGGGTCAATGGGTTGGTCATTGGGTCAAGGATTGACCATTTTTAACAAGTTGATTTTTTGGTCAGAGATTTATTTATTGGGTCAATAATTGGTCATTAGGTAAAAAATTATCTATTTTGACCAAAATTGACTTTTTGCTCAAAAGTTGACCAATTAGGTCAATGGGTCAAGGATTAATCATTTTGATTGAAGTTAACTTTTTGGTCAAAAGTTGACCTATTGGGTTAATGGGTTGGTCGTTGGTCGAGATCGACCAATTTTGACCAAAGTTGACTTTTCGTCAAAAGTTGAACTATTCTGAGTAATGGGTTTGGTCGTTGGTTAAGGATTGACCAATTTTGAACAAGTTGACTTTTTGGTCGGAGATCGACTTATTAGGTCAATAATTGGTCATTAAGTAAAAAAATTGACTATTTTGACCAAAATTAACTTTTTGCTCAAAAGTTGACCAATTGTGTCAATGGGTTAGGGATTGATCATTTTGACAAAAGATGACTTTTTCGTCAAAAGTTGACCTATTGGGTCAATAGTTGGTCATTGGGTCAGAAATTTACCATTTTAACTAAAGTTGAGATTTGGGTCAAAAGTTGACCTATTAGATCAATGGGATGGTCAATGGTTCAAAAATTGACTAGTATGACCAAAATTGACTTTTTGGTCAAAAGTTGACTTATTGGGTCAATGGGTTGGTCATTGTGTCAAGGATTGACTATTTTGACCAACGTTGATTTTTTGTTCAAAAGTTGGGTCAAGGATTTACCATTTTGACCAAAGTTGACTTTTGGTCATTGGGTCGGAAATTAATCATTTTGACGAAAGTTGACTTTTTTGTCAAAAGTTATCCTATTGGGTCAATGGGGTGGTCATTAGGTCAAAAATTGACTATTTTGACCAAATTTGAGTTTTTGGTCAAAAGTTGACTTATTTGGTCAATGGGTTGGTCATCGGTTCAAGATTGACTCATTTTGACCAAAGTTGTCTTTTTGGTCGAAAAGTTGGTCGATTGGTTGTTCATCGCATTAATGATCGACCATTTTGACCTAAAGTCGACTTTTGAGTCCGAGATCGACTTATTAGATTAATAATTGATCATTAGGTCAAAAATTGACTATTTTGACGAAAATTGACTTTTTGGTCAAAAGTTGACCTATTAGATCAATATGTTGGTCATTGGAAAAAAAATTGATCATTTTGATCAAATTTGACTTTTGATAAAAAGATGACCTATTGGGTCAATGGGTTGGTCATTGGGTCAGAAATTGACCATTTTAACTAAAGTTGACATATTGGGTCAATGGGTGGTCATTAAATTAAAAATTTACCATTTTGATCAAAATTGACTTTGTGGTCAAAAGTTGACTTATTGGGTCAATAGGTTGGTCAAAAGTTGACTGATTGGGTCAATTTTGATGAAAGTTTACCTTTTGGTCAAAAGTAGACCTATTGGGTCAATGGGTTAACCATTGGGTCAAGGATTAACCATTTTGACAGTAGTTGACTTTTTAGTCAGAGATTGACTTATTAGGTTAATAATTAGACTTTAAGTCTAAAATTGACTATTTTGACCAAAATTAACTTTTCGGTCAAAATTGACCTATTAGGTCATTGGGGGGGTCAAGGATTAACCATTTTGACCAAAGTTGACTTTTTGGTCAATAGTTGACCTATTGGGTCAATGGGTTGGTTAATGGGTCAGAAATTGACCATTTTAACCAAAGTTGACTTTTTGGTCGAAAGTTGACCTATTGGGTCAATGAGGTAGTTGTTAGATTAAAAACTGACTATTTTGACCAATATTTACTTTTTTTGTCAAAAGTTGTCCAATTAGGTCAATGTGTATGTCATTGTGAAAGGGATTGACCATTTTGACCAAAATTAACATTTTGGTCAAAAGTTGACCAATTGGGTCAATGGGGAGGTCATTATGTCAAAAGTTGACTATTTTGACCAAAATTGACTTTTTGGTCAAAAGTTCACCTATTGGGTCAAAGGGTTGGTCATTTTGTCAAAGATTGACTATTTTGACCAAAGTTGACTTTTTGATAATAAGTTGACCTATTAATTCAATGGGTTGGTCATTGGGTCAAGGATTGACCATTTTTTACCAAAGTTGACTTTTTGGTCAGTGATTGACTTATTAGGTTAATAAATGGTCATTAGGTCAAAAATTGATTATTTTGACCAAAATCGCTTTTAGTCAAGTTTACATTTTGAGGTCAAGGTGCGACCATCGACCAAAGTTGACTTTTTGGCTAAAGTCGACTTATCAGATTGATCGGTAATCATTCGTCAAGGATTGATCTATTTTGACCAAAGTCGACTTTTCGATCGAGATTGATTTATTAGATCAATATTGGTCATTATGTCAAAATCGACTTTTTGACCAAAATTAACTTCTTGGTCAAATGTCGACTTATTGGGATGACGGATTAGTCATTCGGTCGATGATTGATCATTTTGACTAAAGTTGACTTTTTGTCAAAAGTTGATCTATTGGTCAATGAGTTGATCATTAGGTCGAGTTGATCATTTTGACCAAAGTTGACTTTTTGATCAGACATTGACTTATTGAGATAAAATTGGTCATTTGGTCAAAAATTAACTATTTTGACCAAAATTGACTTTTGGTCAAAAGTTGACCTATTGGGTCATTTGCTCAATGTTGACCATTCTGACTAAAGTTGACTTTTTGGTTAAAAGTTAACCTATTGGGTCAATAATTAACCATTTTGACCAAAGTTGATTTTTTGGTTAGAGATTGACTTATTGAGTCAATAATTGGTCGTTAGGTCAAAAATTGACAATTTTGACCTAAATTGACTTTTTGGTCAAAAGTTGACCAATTGGGTTAATGGGTTTCTCATTAGGTCAAGGATTGACCATTTTGACCAAAGTTAACTTGTTGGTCAAAATTTAACCTATTGGGTCAATGGGTTGGTCATTGGGTCAATGATTAACTATTTTGACCAAAGTTGACTTTTTGGTCAAAGGTTGACCTATTGGGTCGATGTGTTGGTCATTGGGTTGAGAATTGACCATTTTGACCAAAGTTGACTTTTTGGTCTGAGATTGACTTTTGTGTCAATAATTGGTCATTAGGTCAAAAATTGACTTTTTGTTCAAAAGTTGACATATTGTGTCAATGAATTGGTCATTGGGTTAAGAATTGACCATTTTGACCAAAGATAACTTTTTGGTCAAAAATTGACCTATTGGGTCAATGGGTTGGTCACTAGGGCAAAAAATGAGCATTTCGACCAAAATCGACTTTTAGTCAAAATTGATCTATCGAGTCAATCGGTGTTCATTAGATCAAAAATTGATTATTTTCGACCAAAATCGACATTTTGGTCAAAAGTCGACCTAATCGATCGATGGCTTAGTCATTAGGTCAAGGAATGACCATTTTGATCGAAGTTCACTTTTCGTCAAAAGTCGACATATCGGATCAATGAGTTGATCATCAGGTCAACGATAGATCATTTCGATCGAAGTTGACTTTTGGTCAGAGATCGACTTTATTAGATCAATAATCGATCATCGGTTCAAAAACGATTTTTTCGACCATAATCGACTTTTTGATCCAAAGTCGACATATCTGGATTAATAGGTTAGTCATCGGGTAAAAATCGATCATTTCGACCAAAGTTGATATATCAGGTCAATAGGTTTATTATCGGATCAAGGATCTGACTATTTCGACTAAAGTCATCTTTTGGTCAGAAAGTTAACTCTATTAGGTCAATAGTTCAGTAATCGGGTCGAAGATTAGCTCATTTTGACCAAAGTTGACTTTTTAGTCAAATTGGCGATATATCGGAGTCATATGATCGGTCATTTTAACCAAAGTTGACTTTTTCGTTAAAAGTTCACATATTTGGTCAATGAGGGTTATTATCTGTTACGGTTTGATCATTAGGTCAAGGTTCGACCATTTCGACGAAAGTCGACTTTTTGGTCAAAAGTAGACCCATCGGTTAATGGGTCCGTCTGTCAGTCGAGGATCGACTTCATTTCGACCAAAGTCGACTTTTTATTCGCAGATCGACTTATCGAGGTTAATAATCGGTCATTGGGTCAAAAATCGATCATTTCGATCTAAAATTGATTTTTCGATCAAAAGTCGATCTATCGGGTCAATGGGTCGGTTATCGGGTCAAGGATCGATCATTTCGACCAAAGTCGACTTTTTGTCAGAAGTTGGCACTATGGTCATGCGGTTATGCGTTGAGTCAGAAATTGACCATTTTAACAAAAGCTTGACCTATTGGGTCAATTGGGTAGTCATTAGGTCAAAAATTGACTATTTTAGCTAATTTTAGAAAATTTGGGGTGAATTTGAGCCATTTTAATAATATTGAGTGGTTTAGAATGATTTTTGATAAAATCTTAGGAATTTGGAAATTTTTTTGTTTTTTAGGGTTTTAAGAGAATTTTGATAATTTTGGAGAATTTGAATGAAAATTGGGTTATTTTGGTAGTTTTGGAGAATATAGGGAAATATAACTAGTTTTAAGGAATGTGGAGTATTTTTAATCAATTGGGTAACTTGGGGAGGTTTAAAATAATTTTGGCGAAGAATTAAGAATTTTTTAGCTACAGAGGCATTTTGAGAATTGTTTTCTATTTTAGCTAATTTTAGAAGATTTGGGTTGAATTTAGGTAATTTAAATAATTTGAAGTGATTTAGAATAATTTTTTGGATAAATCTTACGAATTCAGAGATTTTTTCGGTTTTAAGGATTTTAAGGATTTTTTGGTAATTTTGGAGAATTTTGATAAAAATTAGGTTATTTCAGTAGTTCTAGAGAATTTAGTGCAATGTGGCTAGATTTAAGAAATGTGGAGTATTTTAGATCAATTGTATAATTTGGAGAGATTTAAAATGAGTTTGGAGAAGAAATGAGAATTTTTTTGGCCTTAGAGGCATTTTAATATTTTTTTAGATTTTGGCTAATTTTTGAAGTTTTTTAGTGAATTTGAGCAATTTGAATAATTTGGAGTGTTTTAGAATGATTTTTTATGAAATCATAAGAATTTGGAGATTTTTTAGATTTCTAGGGTTTTAATGGGATTTTAGTAATTTTGGGAAATTAAGGTAAAAATTGGGTTTAGGTTATTTTGGTAGTTTGGCAGAATTTGAACAATTTGAATAATTTGGGGTGAATGTGGAATATTTTAGATCATTTGGATAATTTGGACATGCATAAAAATTCAGAATTTTGTGCCACAGGGGCATTTTGAGAATTTTTTGGATTTTGGCTAATTTTGGGAGATTTGAGGTGAATTTGGGCAGTATGAATTATTTGAAGTGGTCTAGAATAATTTTTTATAAAATCTTAGGAATTTGGAGATTTTTTGGGTTTTAAGGGGTTTAAGGGCATTTTGTAATTTTAGAGAATTTTAGTAAAAATTTGGTTATTGAAATAGTTTTGGAGAATTTAGGGCAATTTTGCTAGATTTAACGAATGTGAAGTATTTTAGATCAATTGTGTCATTTGAAGAGATTTAAAATGATTTTTGTGAAGAAAAGGACATTCTTTGGGCCATCGAGGCATTTTGAAAATTTTTGAGATTTTGGCTAATTTTTTGAGAATTGGGGTGAATTTGAGCAATTCAAATATTTGGAGTGGTTTAGAATGATTTTTTGTGAAATCTTAGGAATTTGGAGGTCTTTTAAATTTTTAGTGTTTTAAGAGCATTTTGGTAATTTTGGAGATTTTTGGGGAAAATTAAGTTATTTTGGTAGATTGAGAGAATTTAGGGTAATATCGCTAGTTTTATGAAATGTGGAGTATTTTGGATGAGTGTCAGCCATTTTTATTTTTGAAAATAAAATTTAAAATTTAAAATTTAATATAATATGTAATGTAGTTTTGATTTTTAAAAAATGCGAGTACTTTTTATTTTTGAAAATAACAAAATTGAATATATCTCATATATCTAATAGTTTAAATAGTTGAACATGATAGCACAAGTGATATATTATCTTGAAAGATAAGCATACCACTTGTTAGTATGCTTAACTATTTAAATTTAAGAGTTTATGACTCTATTTTGGTCAGCAATTTTTATAGCTGACAAATTTCCCTAACACGCTGATTAGTTAGGGTTTTCATTAATCTGGGTTCTTAATTCCCTATAAAGGCAAGCCCTTATAGTTAATTACAACTTAGGCAACAAAAATCACTTAAGAAAACTTTTAATTAAAATCATGAGCTTCAACTTCAGGAATATTAACATTTAGAGTTTCACGATTACTTATAAGAAATTCAAATGGGAATGACTTAATGTGGAACATTTCTTTTTTAGAATTAAATGGAGTGAAAAGTAAGAGATGTCGAAAATACTAAAAAAGCTTCAGTGACATCTCAACTAACCTAGATTGGACTTTACATCTTAGAAAGGGGACTTATGTTTATATTTTAGTCCTGAAAATTGGTTAGATATTCGGGACTTATGTCTGCTTATCATGTGCATGTAGCCCGAGAATATAGGAGAATTTATGTCGTGTCAAACGACTACCTTAAAATCTGAAACAGTTTAGGACTTGTTTCGTACTAAGTCCTAAAAGATAGTGTGAGGATTTACGTCGTACTAGACGAACCACCTCGATGTCCTATGGGTGTATGTTAGTTATGTCTACGAAAGTTCAGTTATAGTTCTTCCTTCTTCCTTCTATGATCCAACTCATCCTCTACACGAAGATGAATTGTCGCTCGATCACATCGTCATCTCGTCTAGAGAAGAAGGGAGATATGAGAGAGAAAAGAGAAACCATGCCTCGAACGGCTTATCCTAAGGTTATGTACAAACGTGCCATAAATGTAATAACTAGAAACATGAATACAAGTAGATATGTACACTAATGAAAAGGAAAGAGCTATGCAGTAGAATACAGTAAAGAAAGAAGTTGTGTGCAAGAAGGTATTGTCATAAACTAGTTGTAAACCTGCTTTTGCAATCGATCGTTCTCCTCCATCAGAAGTTTGTTCATTGCAGTGAGCTTTCTATTAACAATCTGCAGATTAGAAGTTTCCTTTGTTTATCCCAATATCTAACTGATTCTGTTTGTGTGACACGAAGTTTGATGTCGTTAATTTCGTTCACCTCGAAGTAGCTTTTACGATCCTCCAATGTCTTAACAATAATTGAGTTTACCTCGCAAAAGGCACATAGAGAAATTTGTATGAGAATTAAGTGTATTACTATCCATGCTGCGTAATAAGAGAAAGCAGTAGCACATACCTGTTCTTTCTGACGATGCTCCAAACACATTCTAGTTGTATAACATCAACGTCTATAAGAGAAAAAGGATATGCTATTTAAATAAAGAAACTTGAGCATGTATATTTTCATAAAGGATTAAGTGGTATGCATATGAAAGATCAAAAGGGGTATAAGAATTTAAATTGGAGATAGACTCAGTTATAGACTTCTTATTTATCACAATCCACGGGAAACTTGAAGTATTGAAGTCTATATATTAATATCAATTAAAAAAATAGCAAATCGTCCTAGAGTTGGGCAGTCCTAAACCCTACCACTTAATCGATGATTGAATAAATACGTAGTATTTGAACTTTTAGAAGTGTAGTATATGCATGTAGTATCTGAATTCTTAAAAAGTGAAATATCTTATGTGAGTATCTGGCGTGTGATGTTTGATGTGTTGTAGCTAGTGTATAGTGTGTTGTGTATAGTGTTCAGTATGTGGTGTTCGTTGTATAGCATTTATATATGGTGTTTGATATGTAGTGTTTGATGTGTAGTGTTTGATGTGTTGTATTTGATGTGTTATGATGTGTTTGTTGTGCTTGTTCTGTCATATGTGTTGTGATGTGCTTGTTGTATTTGTCTATTCTTTGATGAATGTGATAGATAGTGTGGTACAAGTGTGGTACCTATTATTATTGTGCAGTGTAATATCTGTTGTAGTATTCGTTATTACAATATCTATTGTTGTTTAGGTGTAGTATTTTTTGTTGTGCAGGTGTAATATCTGTTGTCGTGAAAGTGTAATATCTATTGTCGTGCAGGTGTAGTATCAATTACTTTACCAGTGTAGTACCTATTATTGAAGTATCTGTTAACGTAGTATCTGTTAATGGTTCACAAATCTTTTAAGGGTAGGGATAAAACTACCTACAACTCAATTGGTGAAAATGGCATCTATAGTTGATTATTGATTTAGAATTTTCAGCTATAAAAGCATGGTCTATGATTTTGTGCATCATTGTCTTTATCCCTCATATCCCAACTTATAAGCCACTTTGATGTTCCAAATGAATCTTTCAATAACTAAGGCATCTCATGTTATGAAATTTGAGGAGATGAATGTCTATATAGCTTTATAACATCAACCAGTTACATTTCAAGTTTAACTTCAGACTTTGTATATGATCATTACACACAATTCATTCCAAGAGTACATTTTATCTTCATATTTATAATGCCTGAATTCTTTAAAACAATTAAATAAATAATTAATCATAAATAATGCTTTTCAAGGATAAAGAAAGTGATTCATATGTAATGAATAGATGAATATCAACTATTTAAGATACATTTTGCATAGAAACCATAGAGTATGCCTATAAGTATTCCTAAACCAAAATAAAAAGTAGAGCCTTCCATTAAAGAAAAAATGTATAGGATATTAACAATATATAAGGCAGACAGGGAAATAACAATTGAATGCCTGTTGTTACTAAATTAATTAGGCCTAACAGCCTTCCACAATGTATAGCCATCGAGAGTAATGACAGCGAACCAAGCACTAATAACATCGACATTAAAAAAAAGAAATTTGAAGCATTAAAAATACTCATCTAATAGCTTCCATTCATGTTAGAATTCAGAAGAACATTGATGATCTTTGCTACCAGGGGAGATCCTTAAAGCTTTTAATTATTAAATTAACAATCAATGTTAACTTTTTATGAGCACCAGCGTTCTCTACTTCAGCAAGTGCAGGGTAAATGCAGCAAATAAAAAAATGAGTCCAATAATTAAAAGCAAATTATACAATCGAATCCAATTTCAGCAAATCAAGAAGTTAATAAACTTGCTCACAAATAGTTGTTCAAGTAATGCAAGACAATTCCTCTTAAACATTCTGTTCCAAAATTTGTCTGCAGCGACCGAAACAAAAGAAATTACCAAAGTTGTGAAATTCAGCTTTATTGAACCAAAGCAAAGGAACCTTCAATATTTCCAAAAATTTGGCTCCAACAAACCAAATAAAAGAAACTTCTAAAGTTGAATCTGATTGCTGCTAGGGAAGGAAAAGTCACAAACATACTACCTAATTCTCATTTATCTACATACATACAACTTAATAATTTTAATATGACGTGAAAGATTTGGGTGGTATAAATGTGAAAATTTGAATTGAGGTGTTGTATATTTAAATACATAAGAATCGGGTAGTATTTATATAAATCTTCCATTAAAGAGTAGACATTGTCACTCTAGATTATAAGCTAAAATATATCAGATCTTGTATAAACCATACATAATTTCATCAAAGATTTAAAAAAAGTTTGTACGAAAATGAGAGAAATATAACCAAACTGTTGTAACAAGCAAAATGAAACATGGGATAAAAGATCATCCATCGTTATTTCGTTACTGATTCTTTTAGCCAAATTTCACATGGTAATCTAATCATTTAACTCACAAATATTGTGAAATACAAGTATTTATGTTTCACCCACCAAGATTCCATTCTGATTTGGACAAGATTCCAAGAATATTTAAATGAGAATAAAAATAAAAAAAACTAGGCTAATCTAACTTTGATAACATTTTTAACGAATCTTAGGAGAAGATGAAATGACATATATAAGTATCAAGTAGTCGAAAAAGACCTCTAAAATTTCATATTGTTCTGATGTCATCTTGGCCAAATTCCGTTCGTACATAACTACAACTAATTAATAACTTAATTCGAACTTCTACACTTTAAAGTTTGACTACATAAGTTATAAATGGCATTTTTTCCTTAGCGCTTCTGCAATAATTAACCCAAGAAAACATGCTTTCATTTCAAGAACAATTAATTCTTCCACTATAAAAGAAATAAGAGGATAAACATCAATCTGAAGAGGTATTTTGATGTAAAAGCAAACTCATCTATCCTTACGGAAAGATCAATTCCTCCAGTTTTTAAAGAACAGAATCATACTCTATGTTCAAGAATTGTAAATTACATAAGATAAAACATGGATCCTTGAAAAGAAACTTATCCCACAAATTCATTAACCAATAGTCAAGGAAAATCCACTCACAATCCATACGGGCCAGGACAAACTTAAAATTTACATTCACTGATTCCAAATAAAAGAAGATGTGATAATGAATTCTTGATTCTACTAATCCAGCTCTCATCCATAACATAGTAATCAATTAGTCATCATAAAACGGATGTATCAATCAGGAAAAATAGAATGTATAAGCTATGCATAAGATTCTCTTCTTTTTATGAAAAGAAAAAAAAAATAATAAAATAAAATAAATAAAATATCAAACTAAAGTGTATAACCTGTAATTCAAAATCACAAGGAACTGTTAGAACATCTGGCTCATAACTAAGAATTTCCACCTCTTATTATCAAATCATATGACTATAATTCATAAAATGACTAACGAAAAATAATAATAATAATAATAAAAGAAAGGCTTACCTCCAAAAGAAGTGTATAGATTTAAATCAGTAACAAGCAAAAAAATGATTCCAAATCCACGGATTGATGAAATGAAAGAAGCCTAATTTCTTTTGAAATGTTAAATCTCGGAAGTAGTAACAGACAAGAATTCCTAAGTCGCAGAATGAATTGCAAAAATTCACCACAAACTTTCCCCCGAAGGAGATACTTATAGGCATCGAAAGGGAGAGGAAACTTACCGGTGGTGAGAATCGGGGTGGTGAGGAGAAACATCCAAAATGAAGAAAATCAGATAGGTTTTTTTAAATAGGAAGGTGACCCTATGCACTTAGGCGGGAAAATTTCATCACCTGCGATGAGGGTCTATTAGGGCACAAGAATTGAGAAGGGAACCGGCCAAGCCGGTCGAGAGAGAGGGATAAAGAAGAATCTTCGCAAAGAGGAATTTCACACTGAGAGGAGTCGTGAGAGCCCTCTTAGGGCCTTCGAGTGAGAGGGGCATGAATCAAGGCAAGGGTTTTCGAAGAGGAGGCAGCTAGTGTGCGTGAGTTTTATATTTTTTTAATAAGAAAACTTTTTTTATTTAAATTTTATTGTTTTATTTAAATTCATCAATTTACGCACAATTTGGCCCCAAATTGAAACCCTAATGAATTATATGTCCTTCCTGGCTAAAATCAACGTCCCAGACGCAACAGCGCAATCTGTTCAGTCATCCAGGGTCATCCGGATAAGTTCACCGATGGTCATACCAATTTAAATCCAATTTGCACTACATGGCAAAAATAAATTTATTTTAGTCCGATCGGGGCCATATAACAAGCAAGTTAATGACCGGTCCTCGCCTAAATGACAATCATAGTCAAACATATTGCTCTCGGCAGTAAGACAAACGTCGCGTCGTGGAGTCCGCTTATGGCTTCCAAATCCCTTTAAGAACTCAACGAGAGCTTCAATACGTCGGCTTTGAATCAACTCAACTAAACGTTGAGGATTTAGAACCTTTTATATGAAACTTCAAGGAGCGTAGAATTGGCTTGAATTTCTAAATTATGTGTGTCCCGATCTAGTCCTCTAGGAGAGTTAAAATAAGAAAATCCTAGAGCTAGATCCAAGGATTTAAAGTGAGAGGAAAGAAAGACCTCAAAATTGAGGTCAACAAATGGACCCCCAATAGGTGTATTGTGCGGTACAAGCACGCTGCACCTATTGGCGTTGACCGAAACGATCAACACAATCCCGAAAGAATGTTCAAGTAACCATACATGGGACAAATCAAAGATCGAATTAGAGTTGAAGTGAAGTTAAGTTCTCGTTGCGGATCAGCAGGTGTGTCTTCAATTGTTATTGTGAATTTGAAATTTCAAATGTAAATGTCAATTTTCAAAATATGTGCAGAGAGAAAAGATTCAAAAGAATATGTGGTTTTGGTTTCAAAGAATGTGCAGAGAAGGATTCAGAAATATGACTTTGATTCCGAAAGATGGTGAAATTCCGTACATATAGCTCGAGGTTGGAGTCGGAAATATAACTCCTGTCCCCGAAAAAGGTGAAATGTCGGAGATGTAACTCCGGGTAGGACTCAGAAATATAACTCCTTTCCCCAAAAAGGTGAAATCTCAGACAAATAACTTCGGGTAGGACTCGGAAGTATAACTACTGTCCACGAAAAGGTGAAACGTCGAACATACAACTCAGAGTAGGACTCGAAATTATAACTCGTCCCTGAAGGGGTGAAATCTCGAACAAATAACTACTGGTAGGACTCAAAAATATAACTTCTGTCCCCGAAAAGGTGAAATCCCAGACATATAACTTTGGGTAGGACTCGAAATATAACTCTTGTCCCCGAAAAGGTGAGATCCCGGACATATAACTCCAGGTAGGAATCAGAAGTATTACTCCTGTCCTCAAAAAGGTGAGCTCCCGGACATATAACTCCAGGTAGAACTCCGAAGAATAACTTCTGTCCACAAAAGGTGAGATCCCATACAGATAACTCCTGGTAGGACTCAGAAATATAACTCTTGTCCCCAAAAGGTGAGATCTTGGACATATAACTCCAGGTAGGACTTGGAAATATCACTCCTATCCCCAAATTCACCCCGGACATAAATCTCCAGGTAGGACTCGAAAGTATAACTCCTGTCCCCTAAAAGGTGAGATCTCGGTCATATAACTTCAGGTAGGACTCAAAAATATAACTCCTGTCCCCAAAAGATGAGATCCCGAACATATAACTCCTGGTAGGACTCGGAAATATAACTCTTGTCCCCAAAGGATGAGATCCTGGACATATAACTCCGGGTAGGACTCGGAAGTATAACTCCCGTCCCCATAAAGGTGAAATCTCAGACATATAACTCCGGGTAGGACTCGGAAGTATAACTCATGTACCTTAAAAGGTGAAATCTCAAACATATAACTCGGATAGGACTTGGAAATATAACTCTTGTCCCCGCAAAAGTTGAGATCACCGACATATAACTCTGGGTAGGACTGGGAAGTATAACTCCTGTCCCCGAAAAGTTGAGATCCTAGACATATAATTCCGGGTAGAACTGGGAAGTATAACTCCTGTCCCCAATAGGTGAAATCCCGGACATATAACTCTGGGTAGAACTTGAAAATATAACTCATATCCCAAAAAGATAAAATCTTGGACATATAAGTCCAAGTAGGACTCGGAAGTATAACTCCTACCACCGAAAAGGTGAAATCCCGTACATATAACTCCGGGTAGGACTCGGAAGTATAACTCCTATCCCCGAAGTGGCGAAATCCTGGACATATAACTCCTGGTAGGACTCGAAAGTATAACTCATGTCCCCGAAACTGTTAAATCTCATACATATAACTCCGGGTAAGACTCAAAAATACAACTCCAAAAAGGTGAGATCCTGAACATATAACTCCGGATAGAACTCGGAAGTATAACTCCTTTCCCCAAAAGATGAGATCCCGGAGATATAAATTCAGGTAGAATTCGAAAATATAACTCCTGTCCCGAAAATGTGAAATCCCAGATATATAACTCTGAGTAGGACTCGGAAGTATAACTTCTGTCCCCGAAAAGGTAACATTTTATAACTCCGGTTAAGACTCGAAAGTGTAAGTCCTGTCCCCAAAAGGTGAGATCTCAGACATATAAATCCAGGCAGGACTTGGAAATATAACTTCTGTCCCCAAAAGGTGTGATCCCAGACATATAACTCACGGTAGGTCTTGGAAATATAATTTCTGCCCCCAAAAAATGAGATCCACGACATATAACTCTGGGTAGGACATGGAAATATAACTCCTGACCCCAAAAGGCGAGATCCCGGACATATAACTCCGGGTAGAACTTGGAAGTATAACTCTTGTCCCCAAAAAGGTGAATGGAAAAGATTAGGATTGAACATATCCCAGGAAGAAAATGTTGAGAAAGATCAAATGTGCTGAGGAAGGATTAGGATTAAACCTATCCCAAATATGTGCTAAGTGGTGAGAAAGGATTAGGATTGTACCCATCTCAAATAAGTACTGAGAAAGAATAGTACAGAGCCCATCCCAAAGAATGTATATATGTTCTGAGAAAGGAAAAGGCACAATCCTATCCCAATGAATGTATATGTGTGCTGAGAAAGGATAGAATGTATATGAGTGCTGAGAAAGGAGTAGGCACAAGCCTATCCCAAAGAATGTGTATGTGTGCTGAGAAAGGAGTCGGCATAAGCCTATCCCAAAATATGTATATGTGTGTGTGGGATGTGCGAATATAGGAAATTGTGATAATTGCAAAGTTATGCAAAGATTTTGTAGTGAAAAATTTATATTGTATAATGTTCTCTGAGAATGTGAGTGCAGAGATTTGTAGAGATTTTGAATTTGCAAAGATAGTTGTGATTTTATTTGATTGTTTTGATCTTATTTGATTTGATGTTGAATTTATTTTTGTTGTGATTTGATGTATGTTTGTTTATTATTTATTTTGATTTAATTTTTGTGAGTTTCTTTTTTTATTTTTTAGGATTTGGACCCAGTCATAGACAAGTGCAACATCGGTGCTTGTAAGAAAAATATTTTATTTCTAAAATTCGTTCTTTAAAACATCACGATGCACAGTACTTCTTCAAGTAACGTCTGTTTATTGGCAACATTGGTCTTTCGCATTGATATTTCAAGAGTTGTTAGGACCCACTCCTATCTTGTGGTGTGCAAGAAAATGTCACTTGAGAACGAGAACCAAGACACCAATTTTAAAAGTCTTTGGGTGAAACAGTTTATCGGGGCTTGTATCGTGTTGGCCTGTTAAAGTTCCAAACTCTGTTGCACCGACATTCGTTTTCTTTTGAGATTTTGTAATTCTTCAGACTGGATTTTGGTGTTGTCTTCTGTTATGATTTTGTTTGCTACTGCAACTCTGAAGAGAGGGAGTTGCATTTCCAGTAGAAGGACGGTCTCGGACCC
Source organism: Papilionanthe hookeriana x Papilionanthe teres (assembly GCA_022702705.1). NCBI lineage: Eukaryota > Viridiplantae > Streptophyta > Magnoliopsida > Asparagales > Orchidaceae > Papilionanthe > Papilionanthe hookeriana x Papilionanthe teres. Next base: position 60,717,043 of record CM040438.1, on the reverse strand, counting down.
ATACACAAGGGAATAAGGCGTAGACTGAGTTGGATTTATGAATGTCGTTCTATAGGCCCATGAGGCTTCTAATAACTGCTCATGCTAATTTCATCTATTTTTTTCATTTAAAATTTTTGCTAAATTCGGACGAGAGTCTTACTAAATGTCTCGGCCAATCTATTTGCTCCTGGGTAGTATATTGTAGAGTATATCCAATCAATATTGCTTCTTCTGATGAAATTATTGATCTTGGTGCTTTTGAATGTGGACCTGTTGTCCGAAATAATTTTTCACAGCACACCAAACTTCGAAAGGCAATCGCTATCTGCGAGAATGAACTGGTGTCCATTCGACGAAGGAGGGTCTATAGGACCCATGCTATCTCTGCCCCAACGCTCGAATGGCAATGACACAATTGTAGAGTGTAGGAAATTCAGAGGTTGATGTAAGACTGCTCAATGTATTTGACGCTACTGACAACCCTTAGCAACATTCCTACAATTTGTCATTATCATTGACTAGTAGTATTCCAACCTTTCAAACTTCATTTTCATTTTTGTACCCAATTGGTGAGCAGCACACAACCTTGAATGTACTCCTTTGATGAGTTCCTGTGCTTTTGATTCACTCAGAAAATTATAAATGTATAGTTCCATGTAGTGAATGTCGTTTCTTTATTACTGAATTTTGAACAAATAATTCATGTTGTCTTGAAAGGATATTCTGTCATGCTTGTGTTAAATTTGGAGTAAAATGTTCTGGGGATTGAAAGATATTTCTTCAGGTTCAAATTCCACTAATTATTGATACAACAACACTCTCTTTAATTCTTTCTTTCTAGACCTAAGAAGATTTCAAAATTTTGATCATGTGATTAAAATATTTTTCATTTTCCCAAACATATTTCTGGGTCAATTAATAGCCTACTAAGAAGACCACGATCACTTAACTCTTTTCCTGAATATAATATCACAAGAATTTTAATAAGATTCTTCAAATTTTATTAATTAAGGGAGAATTCAGCCACTAATTTTTTATTATATGCCACCTCAAGTTCTTCTCGGGGAAACTTTTTTTCACATAATTTACTAGCCTATATAATTTAAATTTTCATGTTTCCTTTTTTTGTCCCTCTTTTTTTTTTTACAATTACTATATCTAATAGACAGACATCAATGATTGAGGATTTTGAATGTCTGGACTCCCTTAATTAATAATTTTGAAATGTTTCTTAATATGAATTCTAAGACATAGTCCATTCAAAAGTTAGAACCCAATCATTTGGTGGGATATTAAAAGACCCATGATATCCTGGGTCAATTACTAGTATTTTAAGCACACAATTTTATTTTGAAATTTACTTAGGACCCAGTCTGAATCCCTTAAAGTGAAGGATCCAATTAGTAAAGTATCAATTTCATTCTACCCTTTAGTCATAATTATTAAAACATCATGAAATACTCCTTTCTTGATTACACTTTGAACGTCAAACTTAAAATTGTTTGCAGAATCTGAACAACAAAACATCTTTGATTTCAAATACTGATGAACTTTGAACAATGAAAAGTTACTTTTATTTTAATTTTGGTGGAAAGGTTGGGATGAAGTAGCAATAATATTGTTAATATCTTTTCTTACTAGTAGTAACAATCCAAAGATGAAACGTGTTGTTGCTCAATAAGGAAGTGGTTTCAACTCTGTACCGTAGACAGCATTGAAGGGGTTTTAATTTTGCTCAATTTTTCTTCGAAGGTTTTACACAGATGTATTTCATTTGTTGAAATCAATTGGAACAATCGGACCAGCCGAAATCATATTGATTGAACCTATTTCAGGTTCTTTCAAATACTCTTTCTGGATCGTTATGTTTCCATCCTTCAAATTATACTCAAGCCAATTCTTAAAGCTGAAGCAATCTTCTATGGTATGTCCGATAAGCCTATGGTATGGACAATATTTTGGATGTCCTTTCTTGTTGACTTCGTCTGGTTTCTTCAATTCAGGGAGCTTGAACTCAAGCATCTTAATTAGAATTTGGAACATCTCTCCCACAACTACATCTTTCAAATGATATCTTTTGTTAAATCGATCGATCATACTCGGAAGTTTCTTATTATACTCAGTAATTGTTTCTTCTGAAAGAGGAACTCCTTCAACAAGAACTGTCTTCAGATTCTCTACTTTCTTTGCTTTATGAATATGCTGATCTTGCTTCCTTATTTGTGCTTTAGTGAGTGGTGCAAACTTGGAGCTTGATCCGACCTCAAACACAAATGTTATCGGGGCAAAGGCCTCAGCTGACTTTCTCTTGAACAAAATTCATTGTACTCCTGATGACAAAGGGACGACACATCCAGTAACAACAAACCCGTTAGGAGTAGCAGTAGTAGTCCTGACAGAAGCGAATTATTTCTTTTTGTTCGTGAAGTAAACCTTTTCTAATTGGTTCATCTCTGGAGATGTTATTTGCAGTGATTGTAACTGCCCTTGAATTAAAGTCATAACAACAGCCAATTCCTCTATCTTCTTCTCTATTTAGTTAATTCGTTGATCTTGTTGTAGAAAGACCTCTTGTAATTCATTCACGATGTTCTCATCAATGGGTAATAGAGCGCAGCGAGAGGATGATGAGGCGCTGGCCTCAACAACATTGATTGCTACAAATTCTTCTTTCATGTAACCTGAGATATCATAGTATTCATCATCCATACTTCTCTCTTTTTTTCCAAATAGTTGTGCAATGTCAGCTCTAAGTCTCCCCAAGGAATCCTTGATCGATTCCCCTTCGATTATCTTAAGGTCAGTCAAAGATTTTTTATGAACATTGTTCTTTTCGTCAAGCAATAGTGTTCTTACATCGTTGGCATCCAAAACATTTTAGGGAGATAGCCCTCAGACCCTTCCTTTAATATCGGTCTAGCAACCCTAGGTTTAAACCACTTCTCCTCCAATGTCGATGCTTCGAGACGGGATATCCCGTTAATAACATCAACCTATTGGTCATAAGTGCGATCCCTGGCATGTAAACCACATACATTGTCAAGTAACTTCTTATTGTTGTCCGATTTCAAAGTACTGTCATCTGCATTGTCTGAAAGGGCAGCAGTCCTTGAACTCTGCATTGCAGGTTGCATCGAAACAGTTCGGACCCTGTTTACGGTCTCCTTTAACGATTTGGCCCAATTTGTACTTCATCTTTCCTTCAGTGCGTAGGGATCAATTGGAACCATGGGATCGATCAAAATCATATTAATGGAAACTTTTTCAAGTTCTCTTAAATATTCTTTTGAGATCGCTATGTTTCCATTCTTGAAGTTATTTTTAAGCCATTCTTTAAAGCTGATACAACCTTCTATGGTGTGCCCAAGCAACCTGTGATATGGGCAATATCTAGGGTGATCCTTCTTATGAACTTTATTTGGCTTTTTTGGCTCTGGTAATCTGAATTTAGGATCCTTGATTAGATCCTAGAAAATTTTTTACACTGCTTCATTTCTGAAAGAATACACTTTACTAGGCGGCATTGGCCATAGATGGACCCTATCTTCCCTCTTTGATAGAATCTCTGTTGAAGTGATTGATTTTCGTATTGTTGATTGTTCTGCTGTAGATGTTGGCAGATTTGTTTAGGTTGCTTAGCTTTAATCTGCATCAGATGCTTGCCTTTGTCTGCTGTTGCTACAATTCCAGACTTCTTCTCAAATTTATCCATCGGCTTTGACATTTCGGTCTTTTCTAGAAATTCCAACTGCTTGGCCTCCTCTTACAAACTTCCAGGCTTGTTGAGTAGTTTAAAATGTTTTAATTGTGAATCCTTTAGGCATAAAAGCTACTGGACTGTGGACGTTTTTCAACAGAATCTCAATTGCATGTTGTTCTTGGAGCTGTGGTTCACATCTCATGTTGAGATTTCTCCAGTGCAAGATATATTCCACCAAAGTCTCGTTCAACATCTGCTTCTCTACCATAAGATAACCAACGGTGATAGGGTGTTAAACTCCTACAAAGCAATTGACAAAAAGATCTTCCATTTCCACAAATGACTTTACTGAACCATTTGGCAGATTTGTGTACCATTCAAAGGAGACTCCCAAAAGATTACTAACAAATTGTCGATATAGTAGTGCATCGCTACCTCCTGCATTGCAACAACTGCTTGAAAATGTGCCACATGTTGTCGGGGGTTTCCCATTCCATCAAAAGTCCTGAACTGAGGGAGTGCAAAACTGTTGGGATATTGGACAACATCAAACTCTTTAGGATATGCTCTACCCTTCAGAATCGATGCTCCTCTTTTGGATTGAGCCAATGTTTCTTTCACCTGCTATTTTATCAAGATTTTAATTTTTTTTTCTAGTATTGAACCCTAAACTGAATTCTTCTTCGATTGTTCATCGGAGGCGAACTCTTTTCTTTCATCCGTAACATGAACAATTTCTACCTGGCTCACCTCTGGAGCTGCTATCGGCAGTAACTATGACTACCCTTGAATGGTAGCCACAATGTTCATCATTTCTTCAATTTTCTTTTCGAGGCGGTTGATATGTCTATCACGTTATTGAATGGCCATTTGAAACTCATCCAAGACGTTCTTCCCAGTAGGTGAGGGAGCATCACGCAAGGATGATATGGCCATCGTCTCGATGAAGTTAATTTCTGTGAATTCTTCCTCCATATAATCTGACATATCGTAGTGTTCATCACATTTATCTTTTCTTTGTTCTTCAGATAATCGAACAATGTCGGCTCGAAGTCTCTTTAATTATCTTAAAGTCAGTCGTAGCTTTTAGACGGTCATCCTTCTTTGTGTCGAACTCTGGTGTAATTGTGATATTGGTGGTTGAAGCATCGGGCTTGATAAGAGTCTCCTTGACCTTAGGCTTCCTGAGTGTAGGAAAATCGTGCTTGCAGTTCAGATCAAATTCGACTGCAGACTCTTCTATTACAGGAGTAGCTGTTTTAATGAAGACATAGGGTGCTTTGCCGAGAATTATTTCGACATCATTGAGGTTGGTTCCAAACTTAATATTTGATCCCGCATAGAGGGCAGCTTTGTCACAAGACATCCGCCAGTAAACAAGAAGACTAACTTTGGCGCCGACATCGTCTCTGTTATTTGAAGAATTTCCAAAAATTAGTGATGTCATGTACCTTATAATTTCAACAGAGATAATTTAAGCACTTGTCTTATGAACTGGGCATCCTTTGAAATTTATTCATGTAAATTTTGCATTTCAAATTTAGATGTTTTACTTTATTTTTGTATATTTGCAATGTTTTTAAATATTTTTTTTTGTTTTGAAATTTTAACGAATTTATTTTGTTTAGAGTTTAAATGGAAGGTTGTGATAGTAAAATTTAGCGTAGGAACCGGTCCGTGATTTGGAGTAGGTCGACTTCTCATCGAACTCGTTTCGATGAACTGCTTCTAACCTTCCAAACCTATTGGGGTCCACCCCATTTTAAGATTTGAAGATTCTAGAACCTCTCTGTTTAAGGATGATTAAACAGTGGCTCCAGAATCAAAATGAAGTTGACAATACTTGCTCAAGGAAAAAATGAGCGAAGCACATCAACGAGAGAATGATAGTTTGGCCCACTAGGGCTATGAGCACACTATCGATGTATGAAGATAAAACCTCATGATCTAAATGGAGAGAAGTATTGATCCCGCGAAGTCGCCAGAAATTGTTGACCATTTTTATTTTTGAATATAAAATTTTAAAATTTAAATTTAATACAATATGTAATGTAGTTTTGATTTTTCTAAAATTATAGTATTTTTTATTTCTGAAAATAACGAGACCGAATAGAACTCATATATCAAATAGTTTAAATAGTTGAGTACGATACCACAAGTAATATATCATCTCGAAAGATAAGCATATCATATGTCAGTAGACATAACTATTTAAACATAAAGTTTATAACTCAATATTAGTCTGTGAATTTTATAGTCGACAAATTCTCCTATCTAATACGATTAGGTAGGGTTTAGATTAATCTGGATTCTCAATTCACTATAAAAAAAAGCCCGTATAGTTTATTACATCTTAGGCAACTGAAGTCACCTAAGAAAACTCTCGATTAAGATCATAGGCTTCGTCTCCAAGAATATCAACGTTTAGGTTTCCACGATTGCTTATAAGAAATTCAAATGAGAATGGTTCAATGTGGAACAGTTATTTTTTAGAATCCAAAGAAGTGAAAAGTAGATGTCGAAGATACTAAAGAAGCCTCAGTGACATCTCAGCAAAGCTATGATTCAGCTTTACATCTTTGAAAGGGGAACCATGTTTATGTTTTAGTCCTGCAAATTATTTAGATATTTGGGACTTATGTCTGCATATCATAAGCAAATAGCCCGAGAAAAAAGGAGGATTTATGTCGTGTCAAACGAGTACCTTGAAATCCTAAACAGTTTAAGACTTGTATCGTACTACATCCTAAAAGGTAGTGTGAGGATTTACGTCGTACCAGATGAACCACCTCGACGTCCTATGAGTGTATGTTCTTTATGTCTATGGAAGCTTAGTTAAAGTTCCTCCTTCCTTCTATGATCATCTCATCTGCTACACGAAGATGAATTGTCACTCGATCACGTCGTTGTCTCGTCTAGAGAAAAGGGGAGATAGGAGAGAGAAAAGAGACATCATGCCTCAAATGGTCTATTCTAGGGTTACGCATAAACAAGCCAAAAAAGTAATACTATAAACATGAATACAAGTAGATATGTACACTAATGAAAAGGAAAGATTTGTGCAATAGAATACAATAAAGAAAGAAGATGTGTGCAAGAAGATATTATCATTAACTAGCTGTAAATATGCTTTTGCAATCGATCATTCTCCTCCAGCAGAAGTTTGTTCATGGTAGTGAGCTTTCTATTAACAGTCTGCAGATTAGAAGTTTCTTTTTATTGTTTATCCCAATATCTGACTGATTCTATTGGTGCGACGCGAAGTTTGATGTGGTTTATTTCGTTCACCTCAAAGTAGCCTTACGATCCTCCATTTTCTTGAACACAATCAATTTTACCTCGCGAAAGGTGCACAAAGAAATTTGTATGATAATTAAGTGTGTTACTATCCATGTTGCGTAATAAGAGAAAGGAGCACATACCTATTGTTTCTGACGATGCTCCAAACATATTATAGTTTTATAACATCAGTGTGTATAAGAGAAAAAGGATTTGCAATTTAAAAAAAGAAATTTGAGCATGTATATTTTCATAAAGGTTTAAGTGGTATGCATATGGAAAATCAAAAGGGGTATAAGAATTTAAATTTGGGATCGGCTCAGCTATAAACTTCTTATTTATAAAGGTCCCACAAGCAACCCGAAGTATTAAAGTCCATATATCAATATCAATTAAAAAATTTCACCAGCAAATCATCCTAGAGTTAGGCAGTCCTAACCCCTACCACTTAATCAATTATTGAATTAATACGATGTATCTGAACTTTTAGAAGTGTAGTATCTGCATGTAGTATCTGAATTCTTAAAAAGTGAAATATCTGATGTGTAGTATCTGATGTGTGATGTTTGATGTGTAGTAGCTAGTGTATAGTGTGTGGTGTATAGTGTTCAGTATGTGGTGTTTGTTGTATAGTATTTGATATATAGTGTTTGATATGTAGTGTTTAATGTGTAGTGCTTGACGTGTTGTATTTGAAGTGTTGTGATGTGTTTGTTGTGTTTCTTGTGTTACATGTGTTGTGATGTGTTGGTTGTGTTTGTGTCTATTTTTTTATGAATGTGATAGATAGTGTCGTACAAGTGTGGTACCTATTATTATTATGCAAGTGTAATATATGTTGTAGTATTCTTTATTGCAGTATCTGTTGTTGTGCATGTGTAGCATCTGTTGTTGTGCAGGTGTGGTATTTGTTGTTGTGCAGGTGTGATATCTGTTGTTGTGCAGGTGTGGCATCTGTTGTCGTGCAGGTGTGGCATCTGTTGTCGTGCAAGTGTAGTATTTGTTGTCGTAGTATCTGTTACAGTACCAGTGTAATACCTATTATTGAAGTATCTGTTAACGTAGTATTTGTTAATGGTTCACAAATCTTTTAAGGGTAGGGATAAAACTACCTACAACTCAAAGGGTGAAAAGGGTATCTTTAATCTTTAATTGATTATTGATTTAGAATTTTCAGCTATAAAAGCATGATATAAGATTTTGTGCATCATTGCCTTTACCATGCATATCATAACTTAGAAGCCACTTTGATGTTCCAAATGCATCTTTCAATAACTAAAGCATCTCATGCTATGAAATTAGAGGAGATGAATGTCTATATAGCTCTATAACATCAACCTGTTACATTTCAAGTTTAACTTCAAACTTTGTGTACAATCATTACACACAATGTGTACATTCTTTCCAAGAGTACATTTTAGCTTCATATTTATAATGCTTGAATTCTTTAAAATGATTAAATAAATAATTAATCATAAAAAATGCTTTTCAAGCATCAATATAGTGGTTCACTTGTAATGAAAAGATGAATATCAGTTGTTTAAGATACTTTTTGCATAGAAACCATAGAGTATGCCTATAAATTTTCCCGAACCAAAATAAAGAGTAGAGCCTTCCATAAAGAAAAAAATGTATAGGATATTAACAATATATAAGGCAGCAAGGGAAATAACAATTGAATGCTTGTTGTTACTAAAATAATTAGGCCTAACAGCCTTCCACAATGTATAACCATCGAGACTAATGACAGCAAACCATGCAGTAATAACATAGACATTTAAAAAAATGAAATTTGAGCCAGGTAATCAAGCATTTAAGATACTCATCTAATAGCTTCCATTCAAGTTAGAATTCAGAAAATCATTGATGATCTTTGCTACCAGTGGAGATCCTTAAAGCTTTTAATTATTAAATTAACAATGAATGTTAACTTTTTCCGAACACCAGCGTTCTCTACTTCAGCAAGTGCAGGGAAAATCCAGCAACTAAAAAAATGAGTCCAATAATTGAAAGCAAAGTATACCATCAAATCCAATTTCAGCAAAACAAGAAGCCAATAAACTTGCTCACAAATAGTTGTTCAAGTAATACAAGACAATCTTCTTAAACATCATGTTCCAAAATTTGGCTTCAGCAACCAAAACAAAAGAAATTACCAAAGTTCTGAAACTCAGCTTTAGTGAACCAAAGCAAAGGAACTTCAATATTTCCAAAAATTTGGCTCCAACAAACCAAATCAAAGAAACTTCTAAATTTGAATCCAATTGCTGCTGAGGAAGGAAAATTCACAAACATACCACCTAATTCTCATATATTTACTTTCATACAACTTAATAATTTTAATATGACGTGATAGATTTGGGTGGTATAACTGTGAAAAGTAAAATGTAGGTGTTAGATATGTAAATACATAAGAATTGGGTATTTATGTAAATCTTCCATTAAAGAACAGACAATGTCATTCTAGATTATAGGCTAAAATATATCAGATCTTGTATAAGACCCACACATAATTTCATCAAAGATTTAAAAAAAGGATCGTCAGAAAGGGATAGAAATATAACCAAATTGTTGTAACAAGCAATAATAAACATGGGATAAAAAACCATCCATCTTTATTTCGTTACTGGTTCTTTTAACCAAATTTGACATGGTAATATAATCATTTAACTCACAAAGATTGTGAAATACAAGTATTTGTGTTTCACCCACCAAGATTCCAATCAAATTTGGAGAAGATTCCACCAATATTTAAAAGAGACTAAAAACACAAAAAAAAAAATCCGGCTAATCTAACTTTGATAACATTTTTAACGAATTTTAGCAGAAGATGAAATGACATATATAAGTATCAAGTAATCGAAAAGACCTCACAAATTTCATATTCTGGCCAAATTCCGATCATACATAACTACAACTAATTTTTCTCTTAATTCAGACTTCTACACTTTAAAGTATGACCACATAAGTTATAAATGGCATTATTCCTGAGCACTTCTACAATAATTGACCCAAGCAAACATGATTTCATTTCAAGAACAATTAATTCTTCCACAAGAAAGCATATGGGATGATAAACATCAATCTTAAGAGGTATTTTGATGTCAAAGCAAACTCCCCTATCCTTAAGGAAAGATCAATTCATCTAGTTCTTAAAGAACAGAATCATACTCTATGTTCAAGAATTGTAAATTGCATATGATAAAACATGATCCTTGAAAAAAAACTTATCCCACAAATTTATTAACTAATAGTCAAGGAAAATCCACTCACAATCCATACGATCAAGGACAAACATAAAATTTACATCCACTGATTCCAAATAAAACATGATGTGATAATGAATTCTTGCTTCTGCTAATCCAGCTCTCATCCAGAACATAGTAATCAATTAGTCATCATAAAACGGATGTATCAATCAGGCAAAATAGAATGTATATGCTATGTATAAGATTCTCTCCTTTTCATGAAAATAATAATAATAATAATAATATCAAAAAAAAATTTAAAAATGAAACTAAAGTGTATAAACCGTAATTCAAAATCACAAGGAATGGTTAGAACATCTGCCTCATAACTAAGAATTTCCACCTATAATTCTCAAATCATATGAATATAATTCATAAAACGACTAACGAAAAAAATAATAATAATAATATAAAAAAAAGAAAGACTTACCTCCAAAAGAAGTGTATAGATTCAAATCAGTAACAAGCAAAAAAAATGATTCCAAATCCACGGATTGAAGAAATGAAAGAAGCCCAATTTCTTTTAAAATGTTAAATCTCGGAAGTAGTAACAAACAAGAATTCTCAAGTCGCAGAATGAATTGCAAAAATTGCCCCAATCTTTCCCCCGAAGGGGATATTTCTAGGCATCGAAAGGGAGAGAAAACTTACCGGCGGTGAGAATCGGGGTGGCGAGGATAAATGTACAAAATGAAGAAAATCCGATAGAGTTTTTTGAAATAGGAAGGTGAACCTATGCACTTAGGCGAGAAAATTTCATTATCGGGGGCGAGGGTCGGTTAGGGCACAAGAATGGAGAAGGGAACCTGCCAAGCTGGTCGAGAGAGAGGGAGGAAGAATATGTTTGCAAATAGGGATTTCCCACCGATTGGAGGCGTGAGAGCCTTCTGAGGGCATTCAGGTGAGAGGGGCTTGAATCAGGGCAAGAGTCTTCAGAGGGGAGGCAGCAAGTGTGCGTGAGTACTATATTTTCTTATTAAGAACTTTTTTATTTTAATATTATTGTTTTATTTAAATTCATCAACGCACAATTTGGCCTAAATTTGAAACCCTATCAAATTATATGTCCTTCCTAGCTAAAATCGACGTCTCGAACGCAACGGCGTAATCCGTTTCATCATCTAGAGTCTTCCAGACAAGTTCACCGACGGTCGTGCCAATTAAAATCCAATTTGTGTTATGTGGCAACAATGAATTTATTTTAGTTCGATCGGGGCCATATAATGAGCAAACTAATGACCGATCCTCGCCTAAACGACAACAATAGTCAATCATCTTGCTCTCGGCAGAAAGTCAACGTCGCACATCGTGGGGTCCACTTATGAGATCCAAATCCCTTTAGGAACTTAACAAGAGTTTTAATACGTTGACTTTTAATCGACTCAAATGAATGTTGAGTTTTTAGAATCATCCATATGAAACTTCAAGGAACGAAGAACTGGCTTGAATTTCTAAATATTGTGGGTCCCGGTCTAGTTCTTTAGAATGTCAAAATAGGAAAATCCTAAAGCTAGATCCTAGGCTCTAAAGAGAGAGGAAAGAAAGCCCTCAAAGCTCAACAATGAGTTGGGTAATTATATTAGGTTTAAAAAGATTTTGGTGAAGAAATGAGCCCATAGGGGCATTTTGGGAAATTATGAGATTTCTGCTAATTTTGGCAAACTTAGGGTAAATTTGGGCAATTTAAATAATTTGAAGTTCTTTAGAATGACTTTGGGTGAAATCTTAAATTTTGGAGATTTTTGAGATTTTTAGGGTTTTAAAGGCATTTTGGTAATTTTGGAGAAATTTGATGAATTTTGGGTTATTTTGGTATTTTTAGAGACTTTAATACAATTTGGCTAGTTTTGAAGGAATGTGGAGTATTTTAGATCAATTAGGTAATTTGAAGAGGCTTAAAATTATTTTAGTGAAGAAATGAGAATTTTTGGGTCATAGGGCCATTTTTGGAATTATTGAGATTTTAGCTAATTTTAGAAGATTTGGGGTGAATTTGGACAATATTAATAATATTGAGTGTTTTAGAATGATTTTTGATGAAATCTTAGGAATTTGAAGATTTTTGGGTTTTTTAGTTAAGGGCATTTTGGTAATTTTGGAGAATTTGAGTAAAAATGGGGTTATTTTGGAAGTTTTGGACAATATAAGGCAATTTAGCTATTTTTAGGGAATGTGGAGTATTTTAGATGAATTGGGTTACTTAGAGAGGTTTAAAATGATTTTTGTGAAGAATTGAAAATTTTTGGGCCATGGGGGCAATTTGAGAATTTTTGGGATCTTGACTATTTTTTGGAGATTTGGGTTGAATTTGGGTAATTTGAATAATTTGAAGTGTTTTAGAATGATTTTGATGAAATCTTAGAAATTTGGAGACTTTTGGGTTTGAAGGGTTTAAGGGTATCTTGGTAAAAATTAGGTTATTTTGGTAGTTTTATAGAATTTATGACTATTTGGCTAGTTTTAAGGAATGTGGAGTATTTTAGTTCACTTGTGTAATTTGGAGAGATTTAAAATGATTTTGGTGAAGAAATGGGAATTTTTTGGGTCATCGGGGCTTTTTTGAAATTTTTGGGATTTTGGCTAGTTTTGAGAGATTTGGGGTGAATTTGGGCAATTTGAATAATTTGGAATCGTTTAGAATGATTTTCTTTGAATTCTTTGGAATTTTGAGATATTTGGGATTTTAAGGTTTTATGGGCATTTAAGTAATTTTGGAGAATTTGGGTGAAAATTGGGTTATTTTGATAGTTTCAGAGAATTTATGGTAACTTTGCCGGTTTTAAGGAATGTGGAGCATTTTAGATATTTTGGGTAATTTGGAGAGGTTTAAAATGATTTTTGTGAAGAAATAAAATTTTTTGGGCCAACGGGGCCTTTTGGGAATTTTTGGGATAGTGGCAAATTTTGAGAGATTTGGGGTGAATTTCGGCAATTTGAATAATTCGTAGTGGTTTAGAATGATTTTTTGTGAAATTTTAGAATTTGGAAAATTTAGGTTTTTAAGGGCATTTTGGTAATTTTCGAAATTTAGGTGAAAATTGGGTTATTTTAGAAGTTTGGGAGAATTTTGGGCAATATGACAAGATTTAAGGATTGTACAGTATTTTAGACCTGTTGGGTAACTTGAAGAAGTTTAAGATGATTTTTGTGAAGAAATGAGCCTACAGGGCGATTTTAGGAATTTTTGGGATTTCTACTAATTTTGGGAGATTTTGGGTGAATTTGGGCAATTTGAATAAATTAGAGTTCTTTAGAATGACTTTTGGTGAGATCTTTGGAATTTGGAGACTTTTTGGGTTTTAGGGTTTTAAGGGCATTTTTGTAATTTTGGAGAATTTCATCAAAATTGGGTTATTTTGGTTTTTTAGACAATTTAGGGCAATATGACTAGTTTAAGGAATGTGGAGTATTTTAGATCAATTGGGAAATTTGGAGAGGTTTAAAAAGATATTGGTGAAGAAATGAGAATTTTTGGGCCATAGGGGTATTTTGAAAATTTTTGGGATTTTGGTTAATTTTGGGAGATTTGGGGTGAATTTTGGGCAATTTGAATAATTTGAAGTGGTCTAAACTAGTATTTTGGTAAAATCATTGAAATTTTGAGATTTTTTAGTTTTAAGGGATTTAAGGGCATTTTGGTAATTTTGGAGAATTTTGGTAAAAATTAGTTTATTTTGGTAGTTTTGGAGAATTTTTGGCAATTTGGCTAAATTTAGGAATGTAGAGTATTTTAGATTAATTGTGTAATTTGGAGAGATTTAAAATGATTTTGGTGAAGAAATGAAAATTTTTTGGGTAATCTGGGCATTTTGGGAATTTTTGGCATTTTGGCTAATTTTGAGAGAATTGGGGTGATTTTAGGCAATTCAAATAGTTTGAACTCGTTTAGACTAATATTTTGTGAAATCTTGGAAATTAGGGATCTTTAGAATTTTTAAGGTTTTAAGGATATTTTGGTAATTTTGAAGAGTTTGGGTGAAAGTTGGGTTATTTTGGTAGATTGGGAGAATTTAGGGCAATATGGCTAGTTTTATGGCCATTTGAATAATTTGGAGTTGTTTAGAATGACTTTTGGTGAAATCTTTAGAATTTGGAGATTTTTGGGATATTTAAGGGTTTAATGGCATTTTGCTAATTTTAGAGAATTGGTGAAATTTTGAATTTTGGTAGTTTTGGAGAATTTAGTGAAATTTGACTAGTTTTAAGGAATGTGGAGCATTTTACATCAATTTGGTAATTTGGAGAGTTTAGAATGATTTTGGTGAAGTATTGAGAAATTTTGGGCCATAGGGGTCGTTTTGGAAACTTTTGGGATTTTGGCTAATTTTGGAAGATTTTGGGTGAATTTGGGCTCTTTTAATAATATAAAGTGGTTTAGAATGATTTTTGATGAAATCTTAGGTATTTAGAGATTTATGGGTTTTTTATGGTTTTAAGAGTATTTTGGTAATTTTGGAGAATTTGAGCAAAAATTGAGTTATTTTGGTAGTTTTGGAGAATATATGACAATTTTGTTATTTTTGAGATGAATTAGATGAATTGAGAAGAATTGAGAATGACAATTTGGTTATTTTTTAGAAGAATTGAGTAAGATTTATGAATTGAGATAAATATATGACAATTAGGAATGTGGAGTATTTTAGAAGAATTAGGTAACTTGGAGATGTTTAAAATGTTTTTTGTTCATAATTAAGATTTACTGGGCGATAGGGGCATTTTTTGGGAATTTTTTGGATTTTGGCTAATTTTGGGAGATTTGGGTTGAATTTGGGCAATTTGAATAATTTGAAGTGGTTTAGAATGATTATTGGTGAAATCTTAGGAATTTGGAGGTTTTTGGGAATTTTAGTATTTTAAGGGTATTTTGGTAATTTGGAGAATTTTTGTAAAATTTGTGTTATTTTGGTAGTTTTATAGAATATAATGCAATTTGGCTAGTTTTAAGGAATGTAGAGTATTTTAGATCAAATGGGTAATTTGGACAAGTTTAAAAAGATTTTGCTGATGAAATGAGAATTTATGGGCCATAGGGGCATTTTTGGGAATTTTTTGGATATCGGATAATTTTGGGATATTTGTGGTGAATTTGGGCGATTTGAATAAATTGAAGTTTTTTAGAATGATTTTTCATGAAAACTTAGGAATTTGCGGATTTTTAGAATTATTAAAGTCTTAAGAACATTTTGGTAATTTTCGAGAATTTTATAAAAATTGGGTTATTTTGTTTTTTTAGAGAATTTAGGGCAATTTGGGTAGTTTTAAGGAATGTGGAGTATTGTAGATCAATTGGGAAATTTGGAGAGGTTTAAAATGATTTTGGTGAAGAATGAGAATTTTTTGGCCATAGGGCCATTTTGGGAATTTTTTTGGATTTTGCTAATTTGGGGATATTTGGAGTGAAATTGGACAATTTTAATAATATGGCGTGGTTTAGAATTAATTTTTGTGAATCATAGGAATTTGGAGATTTTTGAATTTTTTAGGGTTTCAAGGACATTTTGGTAATTTTGGATAATTTGAATGAAACTTGGGTTATTTTGGTAGTTTTGGAGAATATAAGGCAATTTGGTTATTTTTAGGGAATGTAGGTTTAAAGTGATTTTGGTGAAGATTTAAGAATTCTTAAGCAATAGGGGCTTTTTTGAATTCTTTGGATTTTGGCTACTTTTTGTTAGATTTGGGTTTAATTTTGGTCATTTGAATAATTTGAATTGGTTTAGAAAGATTTTTGGTGAAATCATAGGAATTTGGAGATTTTTTGGGTCTTAACGGTTTTAGTACATTTTGGTAATTTTGGAGACTTTTGATAAAAGTTGGGTTCTTTGGATAGTTTTGGAGAATTTTGGAAAAGTTGGCTAGATTTTAGGAATGTAGAGTATTTTAGATTATATGCATAATTTGGAGAGATTTAAAATGATTTTGGCGAAAAAATGAAAATATCATGGGCAATTTCTTAGGCCTTTGGGGCATTTTAGGAATTTTTGGGATTTTGGCTAATTTTGAGAGATTTTGGTGAATTTAGGCAACTTAAATAATTTGGAGTAGTTTAGAATGATTTTTTGCGAAATCTTAGGAATTTGAAGATTTTTAGGTTTTTAAGGTTTTAAGGCATCTTAGTAATTTTGGAGAATTTGGATGAAAATTGGATTATTTTGGTAGTTTGGAAGAATTTAGGGCAACTTGGCTAGTTTTAAGGAATGTGGAGTGTTTTAGATCAATTGGATAATTTGGAGAAGTTTGAAATGATTTAGGTGAAGAAATGAGAATTTTTTAGGCCATCGGGTCATTTTGTGTATTTTTGGGATTTTGGCAAACTTTGGGAGATTTGGGGTGAACTTGAGCAATTTGAATAATTTGGAGTGGTTTCGAATGATATTTTGTGAAATCTTAGGAATTTGGAGATTTTTAGGATTTTTAGGGGTTTAAGGCATTTTGGTAATTTTGGAGAATTTGTGTGAAAATTAGGTTCTTTTGTTAGTTTGGGAGAATTTAGAACAATATGTCTAGTTTTTAGGAATGCGGATTATTTTAGATTAGTTGGGTAATTTCAAGAGTTTTAGAATGATTTTGGTGAAGAAATGAGCCCATAAAGGTATTTTGGGAATTTTTGGGATTTCTACTAATTTTGGGAGATTTGGGGTGAGTATGGGCAATTTGATTAATTTGGAGTTGTTTAGAAAGATTTTTTATGAAATCTTAGGAATTTGGAGATTTTTGGGATTTTTAGTGTTTTAAGTGCATTTTGGTAACTTTGGAGAAATTTTGTAACATTTTTGTTATTTTAGTAGTTTTGTAGAATTTAATGCAATTTGGCTTGTTTTAAGAAATGTGGAGTATTTTAGATCAAATAGGTAATTCGTAGAAGTTTTAAATGATTTTGGTGATGAAATGAGAATTTTTGGGCCACAAAAGAATTTAGAGAATTTTTATAATATTGTCTAATTTTGGAATATTTGAGGTGAATTTGGGCAATTTGAATAAATTGAAGTGTTTTAGAATGACTTTTCATGAAATCTTAAGAATTTGCAAATTTTTAGAATATTTTGGGTTGTAAGGACATTTTGGTAATTTTGGAGAATTTTATAAAAAATTGGTTATTTTTTTAGAGAAATTAGGGCAATTTGGCTAGTTTTAAGGAATGTCAAGAATTTTAGATCAACTGGATAATTTGGAGAGGTTTAAAATGATTTTGGCAAGGAAATGAGAATTTTTGGGCAATAGGGCATTTTGGATTTTTTTTGAATTTTGCTAATTTTGGGATATTTTGAGTGAATTTTGACAATTTTTATAATATGGAGTGGTTTAGAATGATTTTTGGTGAAATTTTAGGAATTTGGAGATTTTTGGATTTAGGGTTTTAAGGGCATTTTGGTAATTTTAGAGAATTTGAATGAAAATTGGGTTATTTTAATAAATTTGGAGAATGTAAGGAAATTCGATTAGTTTTAAGGAATGTGGAGAATTTTAGATCAATTGGGTAACTTGGAGAATTTTAAAATAATTTTGGTGAGGAATTAAGAATTCTTAAGCCAAAAACGCATTTTTTGGAATTTTTGGGATTTTGGCTACTTTTTTGGGAGATTTGGGTTGAATTTTGGCAATTTGAATAATTTGAAGTAGTTTAAAAAGATTTTTGGTGAAATTATAGGAATTTGGAGATTTTTTAGGTTTTAAGGATTTTAAGGGAATTTTGGTAATTTTGGAGAATTTTGGTAAAAATTGGGTTATTTAGATATTTCTAGAGAATTTAGGGCAATTTGGCTAGATTTAAGGAATGTGGAGTATTTTAGATTGATCTGCGATTTTAAATATACTTATATATCTAAGAATTCGACACCAATATTAAAAGATATAAATCCTCAGCAACAGTGCCAAAAACTTGATCAGGAGCGTAATTTTAATTTTAGTAACAATTAAATATTATAAACTTTTGATCGCAGAGTTACCTTTAAACGCAAGTATACGTATCGCTCAAGTAATACAGGGCTCTAGTGAAGTCCTGGTTATCGATCCCACAGGGAAAAATATTAAAGCCTACGGACTAGGATTATATAAACCAAGTTAAAATTACAACTAATCGAATTTGCCTATCTGTCACTAATATGCAATCGATAATAAAGTTTTTATATCTAAACTAGTTCTACTAACAGATTACTAATACTACTAAAGTTAAGTTCAAATATATAATAACAAGAATCTTTCTCCTTTGTTAAGATATTTAAGTGAAGTGATAATTAAAATTAGTTTTATATGTGTTGTGCTAAATAGGAGCATACATATTCTTTACCCTTTGGTCCAGGCATAAAGAACATTGACTAATCCTATGCTTGGTTACTGAATCTGCGGTGGGAGGATACCGACTCTCACTTCGGAGCTCCCACGTTCCCCTCGCCTGAGGGCTAACAATCTACACCTCAACACCCAAACGATAGGACCGAATTGAGGATTTTAGCCTGTCACTCTAAAATCTCCAATTCTACGCCCAATTAATATTATTTCCCTATTTATTTGCACTTCTCCTTTCAAGGATTTACCCGTCTACCTTTTAAAGAGAAATGTGATACATACTAGTTAAGAATTCTTAGCCCACGATCAGATCTTAAGAATTCTTCACAAATTTTAACTATACAAATGGCCAATTCGTATAGTAAAGTAAGTTTAGTTATAGTATCATCACAACTTCTTATAATTTGTTTAATAGACTAATTCATATAATCATTTCACAAAAACATTAAAACAAGGAGAAAGACAGAACAACTACTCAGAGTTCATGGAAATGATGCAATAAAACTTGGATTTCATATAATAAAGTAAAGTTCTACAAACTATAGTAAATAAACACAACTTATCTCAAGTTCCTCCCCAAGCAAACTCCTTGAAGTTCCTCTGGATTTCTTACTTTCTTACAACACACAAAATTCTCCTTCGAAATGGCAATGTAGAAGAGATCTCTCACTTCCCTTCCACTCTTACAATCCCTCAAAGAATTTCTCACAAAATCTTTATTTGAACTCACTACTCTCTAAATAACAACACTAATGACTCACTAATATACTCTTTAGAACACTTTGGACTCACTAGTATTCACGTAGGAGACACTTCTTTCGGCCTAAGTTGGTTCTTTTTAAAGTTGTAGAAGAGTCTCTAAGGGATTTACAGGCACCCCTTCAAAAACCGTCCACATTCGACGTATTTCTGAAAAGAACCGTCGATCCCGCCGTCGGCGGCCTTCCTTGGAATTAATTCTGAACTCTCGAGAAAGTCACGCCGTCTATGCCATCGACCTCGTCGTCGGTGCTCTAGGTCAATTTTGCTCCAAATTCGCTCTTTTTTGCATATTTTCATTCCCTTGTCCTTAAATCTTCATACCTGCAGAAAAACACCAAAAATATCCTTCTTTAAAGTGCAATATTATCAAAATCAGTATAAAATAGGCATGAAAATCTTAACCTTTTTTTTGGGTCAAAATCCCCCAAACTTAACTATTACTTGTCGTCAAGTAATCCTTAGTACTACATAAAAGTTATGATTCATTGTGGTAAAGTTTTAATTCAGAAGTACTATAATTTTGATTTAAATAAATATTATAGTAAGAATTCTCAGAAAGATTTTCAAATAAAGAGATTAATTCTGCAGGTATAAGGCTATCTAGCCATCAAGTTTAAGAGTTATAGTTCTCTATTCATTTCAAGAATGACTATATATTGCAATATTAATTCACTTAGAGTATTCATAAGATAAGAAAATCATGAAGAAGCTATAAGTAAGAAACTAATCATAAATATAAGTTCAGAAATGCTTTTAATTTTTCTTTTAGGTTAATCCAAGTGAAGCCAATTTTTAATAAGGCATATCCTCAAGCTTCTCATCACTTATTTTTTTTTTCTTTTCTTTTCTTTTCAGGGATTGTTTTTCAATCCTTTTTCTTTTTCTGTTTCTTTTTCTTTTTCAAGTGAGGATTACGATATCTGGATAGCCTGTTAATAATTTTGAACTTCTCTCTTCTTTTCCTAAATTTGAAACTTTCAACATTCTTTACCTTATATGTACTTCATAGTTTTTAATTTATTGAATCTCAATCTTTTCTTTCTCAACTGAATTCCTAAGATTCTTAATATTTCAAAATATAGTTTTCCTTACTTTAAATAGTTAACTATAGTCTTATCCCCTTATACTAAATATCTTAATCTACAAAATTAATTTTCATTATCAAAAATATTTCTTTGAATCTTTTACAATATTTAGATAAAATCTAAATATAGTTATCTGAATTAAATTTTATCACAAAAAAATTCATATTAATAATTTTTGAAAATATATTATTTGAGAACATATAATAGTTAAGATTTTTCTTCCCACTCCCAAACTTAAAATTTTCTATAAATAGAAATAGTACATGGGTGAAAGAAAAATTCTAAATATAAAATTCATACCTTTGCACTTTAGGCATTTTTGTCTTTTTGAAATTTGCAGATTCTTCTCAAAATTTCTAACTTCAATTGACCTGTAATATTAAAAACCTTTCTACACACATAACAGTTTAAAATTTGCTAGGGTAATGAAATTTTAAAACAAGTATATAAAACTAAACATCAAACAAAAACAACTAACTACACTACACAAGACATATGCATTTCACAACATAGAACAAATAGTTTACTAATTTAAACTAAACAGTTCACAATTACAATTACTATCACAAACATCCAGAAATAAAAATGCAAACTACCAAATTATCACATTTCACAGAAAATAAAGCATAGTCCACTGAATACAATATAAATCAAAGTACATCAAACAAAATCTAAAAACAAACAAATAAAATCACATTCCATCTAAAATCTCATTCATCAAATTCCCATACAACGTCCTCATCACCCTGGTCAGCAGGAAAATTGGGTTGATACTGAGTATACGTGGGGCACTTTGGAAAAGTCACATCTGGCTCTCCTCGGTAGTATCTAACCTGAGCATCGTAATAAGCCATCTCAAAATCTGAATGCCTCTGAAGATACTCACTATCATAATCATGTCTTCTTTCTAGCCCTTCAATCCTGTGATCAATTCTATCCAGCTTTTCATCCAACTGTTCAAAACTTTTCCTCTACAGGGTCATGACATTCATCAGATCATACAAAGTAGGGGGACTAGAGGCAGGAGGGTCATAGCTAGTAGAAGGGATATCTCTACTAGTTGAAGGTTCTTTGCTCCTACTCCCTGATCTTCATTCCTCATGGGATGCATAAGTCTTAATATTTCCTTTACTAATGGGTCTCATAAGAATAAACCCATTCCTCATCATCTCTTGCTTCAACTCCAGATAGTTGACAAAGTGCATAAATGAGGCCAGGATGTCCTAAATATCCACTTATTTCACTCCTCGTGGTAGCCATAATATTCTTATAGATTATTCTCCACACATTAATGCTTAGGTTGTTCTGAATACAGAATTTCAGAACAGCTCTATCTTTCGAGACTTCACTATAATGGTAAGTCGGTAGTAGAGTCGAACAGATGAAATAATGTCATTCCTTAGCAGTGGCATTCATCATTGACAATGAAAAGTTAATCCATTCACGATTTTTAATTTTCCAAACACCTTTCCCATCAGTGAGAAAGTCGATAACATCGTTCAACGGACCTTCCATTATTCCAAATGTTTCAAACTCGCTAGAAAAATAGTTGTGAAGCTCGCAAAAAGTGTTAATGCGATTAGCACTAAATTCGACAGAAAATCCCTTTACTTGGACAGGCACGTCCTCAAGTTGAGTAAGATTGGAGTAGAACTCTCTAAAAATTTCAATAGCAGCCTTGTTGGTTGTATTGCAGAAGTTTTCCCATCCTCTCTCTTTGATTACTCTTTCTACCTCTTCTCCAAGATTCTTGAAAAATCTATCTTGTATTCACTTTTTACTTTGGTAGACTGAATCGTATCTCGATTGTGCCTTCGCATTAACGAATCGAGTTTCTTCAAATTTAAGTCTTCTCTTTTGTCTTGGAGCCATAGTTCGATCTATCAAATCACAAAAAAATTCTAAACTAATCTCCAAAATAACAATACAATGACTTCTAAAGGGGGTTTAAAACAATCTAAATCAATTTCCATAAATTCCTTCCAAGTCTTTCTTCACATTTTCAATTTTTCTGAAATTTCTTAATGTGGAAGAAATTCATGGTGAAAATAAAAAATTTTTACATATGAGTGAAGCTCTTACCAAGAGAAGATGAAATCCGGTGTTAGATTTTGTTGAAATCGCTCCAAATCCAAGATCTCTCAAGCCCTAGGTTAACTTTTTGGGTAAAAAGGGGAAGAAGATGATGAATAGTGGCATTTGACAGGTCAAAATCGCGGTAAATAGGTAGTTTTCACTATCGCACCGTCGGCGGGCTCTATTGAATTAATTTCCTATTCTTCTCGGGAAAATCGCATCGTCGGCGGCCTCTAGCGCGCCGTCGGCGAGATTTTCAAAAATTGACCCTTTTCAAATTTTTGCGATTTTGATCAATTTTAAGCCTCGTCGTCATCCGTTCGATCCTTTTTATCATATATTTTAAGTGATTAAGTGATGTATTAACACAAAAAAACGTTCACACAACAAAAATTCACATTTATATATGAAATCCAAGTATTTGCAACACACAATACATAACACACAAAAGTAGGTATTCTTTCAACCTAAGTCTATATAATCAACGTTGCAATTGACCCGACCGCCGCGCTTAACGCAGTAATGTTTGCTTCCAAAAGATAGCCAAAAGCTTTGACTCGATTTATAAATAGCGGCTAGTGTATAAAATTTAGTATTATATAATTTAGTAATATTTTTACACACTAGAGTACTACGCAAGTATACGTATCGTTTCGAAGTAATATAGGGTTTTTAAACAAAGTCCCAAGTATCGATCCCACTGTGGAAGATTTATAGAAATAAATTTTCTATAAAGCGAAAGCGAAATAAAATAGTAAAAATATTTTTATTTTGATTATAAATTACTATTAATTTACTAGATGCAATTAAAGAAAACAATAATAAGAAAATAATTTTATGAACTCTATATAAAATAAACAACTTTCTTTCCTTCAATTAATCTAAGATTTTTAAGATAATTTAATATTAGTTGGAGAATTTAATTTATGGTATTGTGCCAAATAGAAGCATTCCTATTCTTTACCCTTTGATCCAGTGCAAAGAACATTGGCTAATTCTACGGAATAGGTCCGGATGTATTGTTAGTAGAATGGGTTAATCTAGACTCACACTTCTAGATGTCCAAGGGTTGCTATGGTCGGCCCTACTAGTGACCCTTTCCTAGTCTATAAATCAAATTATAAGAATTTAGTCTGTCACTCTATAAACTTATCAATTCTACGCCCTTTAAATATTATCTTCCTATTTATTTGCACTTCACTATGAATAACCCGCACATGGCCTTCGACTACCCAAGGATTCATGTGACATTTACAAGTTAAGAGTTCTTCTCCTTCAAGGTTTCTAAACTCTTCAACAGGTTTTAACAATTCAAACGGCCAATTTAAAAAGTAAAGTAAGATCGAGTATTAATGTCATCATAATGTTTTGAAAATATTTTGAATTTTAATTCTCCATCGAATCTTTATATTATCTTATCTATCTCTTCATAATTGAAGTAAGAAAGTAACTAACTACTCGTAACACATTGAAAATAAATAACAAAACATGATAATTAAACTTTGAATCAAATGTAAAAATATACTTATCTCAAATATTTCTTCTACGGATCTTCGATTCCTACCGACTCCACGAGTGTAATGAACTCCGGATGCAATAACTTGAAAATAAACTCACTAAACTAAACAAAAGTGGCCCTAAATTTCTCTCTCTAATTCTCTCTCTAAGGATGAGAGATCCTAAAGTAGATAAGAGAAAGGGGTACAATGGGAGGGGCATGTTTTCTGAAGAAATGGACCTCTATTTATAGGCTTCAAGAGTTGCCTTGAGGCATCTCTTCAAAATATGTCCACATTCAATGAATCTTCTAGAAGGTCGGTCTGGCGCCTAGGCGCCAGAATCTAGCTCCTAGGTGCCGGACACCGCATCCAGTTCTTCGCACCTCTTCACTTTGGCTTGCACCTCTTCGCGATTAAAACCGTTTTGGAGCATCCAAATGCAATGTATCACATGTCCTATTATCAGGAATAACTGCCAGCCTTCTAGAATGTCCAATAACCGCTCACTCCGTCAAAATAATCGATCGAACGTTGTCGAAAACTTAACGAGTTTTCGTATCGAGTACGGCGCTTAGGCGCCAATTCTCGGCGCCTAGGCGCCAGGCCATATTTTTTTATACTTTTGGTATTTTGCTCCATTTTTGCTCCTTTTTGCTCCTTTTTCCTTCTTAGACCTTTTTACATTACCTACATCCAAAAACACAAAAAATACCTTTCATTAAAGCATAATATCCTTAGAAATTGATAAGAATTAAGACATAAAGAAATAAGTAATTTTTTATAGATCAACAATCCAAACCACAACACTCAAAATGCTGAAAACAAACATTTCAAATTTAATCTCATCTGTACTGAGATTAAAAAACAAACTAAAGAAATCAAACACATACACAAACATACAAACATTGTTCAAATCAAACACAACATAATCAAGTCTACTACTCTTCAGAACTAGTGCTAGTCTCTCCTCTGATATCTCTCATTGCTTGAACATGGACGAACAGGTTGTAAAAAGGTCGGAATGGGAATTCTTCAGTTGAATCTTCAGTTGAATCTTCATTGATCAATCCCATATTTCTCATCAATCGCACCAAACTCTCTTCGAATTGTCCAGTATGATCAAAATGTTCTTTCATTCTCCAATCAATGTGATCAAAGAAATCAGACATGTTGCTAACTGTACTTGTTAAGTTTTGTACCTGATTCTCTAGATTCTTGATTTTATGCAAGAG
The DNA here is from genome assembly GCA_022702705.1 of Papilionanthe hookeriana x Papilionanthe teres. Lineage (NCBI taxonomy): Eukaryota > Viridiplantae > Streptophyta > Magnoliopsida > Asparagales > Orchidaceae > Papilionanthe > Papilionanthe hookeriana x Papilionanthe teres. The sequence continues at coordinate 60,691,894 of CM040438.1, read as the reverse complement.
CATCGATGTCTTGTCTGCTACTAATGGTTGAACTGGAACAGAATTCTGCGATGCTTGATCCATAATCAATCCTACATCACTCTCTCCATCATTGGCTGGGAACATCTGAGTTGGGTTTAAGGGTTTCCAGGATAGGAATATCTTCTCCCAAACTTCGTACGACACTTGAAACAAACTGTAAATCGAGAAAATTGTGGAAGGATGTCCAAGCCCTTGAGATGATCCTTAAACGATCAGGCCATAAATAGATTTCACAATAATCGATCCAATATCAATGGGCCATCCCATTTGAATGTAGTAGTTCAAAATTACATTTCTTTCATGACTTTGCCAATTTTCATCGTCGGCAATAACTTTGTAGAGATGAAAAAGTGCCAATGTTTCGAAACAGGATTTAAAAGTGTTGTAGAGAAACTAACATACTCGTTTTCTCTAATTTCCCAGTCATCGGTTTCTTCCGCCAAATATTGGTATATTTCATTTATCTTTTCTGTCGTCGGCACGAAATTTGAATAATAACAGACTGGAACATTCTCAAGAATATATAACTCATTAATTCTTCCAGAATTAAATGTAATCCACCTACCTCGCACATAAACACATCCTTGGTTGATTCCATGTAAATTGGAGTAGAATTCTTTAACCACTGTATCGACTACTGCGGCAGTAGTGTAGCAAAACACTTCTCATCTTCTCCGTACAATCATTTCTTCAATTAGTGACGAAGGATTGCTTTGTCCTCTATTGAAAAATCCTCTTTCTTTAATCAATCTTTTCTTCGAGATTACCTTATTGAAAAGCCACTGCGCTTCCGCACGGACAAACTTTCTCCGGTTGTATACTCAAAATCTTGGGTTATCAATCGAATTGGAAGCCATTTGAGAAGGATTCAAGAGAGTATCCATTCGTTTTTAGGATTTCATAGTGTTTAATAACCGTCCATAGGAGTTTATAAAGGTCGAATTCGCTAAAAATCACCAAAAATTGTCATTTTGAACACAAAAAACTGCCCACTTGCCGATCCCTCTGTCGGCGGCCTCGAAGGCGCCGTCGACGAGCCTTATGCAATTAAATACCAGAGCTCTCGGGAAAACCCGTCGTCGGTGGCATCGAGCGCGCCATCGATGCCCTAGGAAAAAGTTTGCATAAAAACGCCGTGGTCTAATACGTTCCAAATTTTCTCTATGGATTCAAATTCTATGATAATCAAAGGGTAAATATGAGTACTAGGACTTAATATTACTACAAATTAACAATAATTTCAAACAAACACACAACTATTAAAGATAACTATCGGTTGCCTCCCATAAAGCGCTTGGTTTAACGTCGTTAGCCCGACCTGTTTAGGTATTATTCAGGTTGACTGAGCATTAAAACCTCTTTAAAATTTGGTCTTTTACCTTCAAAATATGGTTTTAATTTATGTCCATTTACTTTAAATCTACTCTCAGTCTTAGAATTTTCAATTTCGACTGCTCCATTGTTGACCTCATTTTTGATGAGGTATTCTCTTCTCCTTTTAGTACTTAGGATCTAGCCTTAGGCTTTTCCTTTGACTATCCTAGAGGACTAGAAATGGAATCCACCACTTAGAAATTCAAACTACTTCTTAACTCCCTGCAAACCAGCAAGCTTGATTGTAAACCCCTAATCACCTAGAGGGTTGAGATCAAATGTGGAAGTTTAAAGGATGAGTTCCCTATAGGACTCTTTGGCCTTAGGATCACCCCGTGTGGCCTGGTCTGATGAGAGCTGGCTTACACATACACTACACCCTCACACACATATCCTAAAAACCACACCTATACCCAACTTGATCTCCTGACTCATGTAGGTAATTCACATGGATGGACCTTAACCCCTAAGCACCTGACTAAGAGGGTTAGGAACAACATAGTGAATACCTCAAATGAGTCCTTTCATGACTCATATGAGCTTATCATGGCTTCATGGCTTCATGGCTCAACCAAAATAATTTCATTTCACTTACATTTGATCAACCTTCATTTTTTCAAAATTTCAATTTTTGACTCCCGGGGCCCCGGACCCACCTAGCCTACCAAAAAAATCCTTGAAATTACCCAAAACCTCCAAAATTTCCAAACCACCCAAAACTCCCCAAAATTAACCTTGAACATTCCCAACCATTCAAATTGATCATCCATAACCAAAAATACCAAAATTTCCAAAAATACCCCAAATACCCTCCAAATTACCAAAATGCCCCTCTTGACCCAAAAATTCAAAAATTCCAAAAATTCCCAGAAAATTTCAGAAAATCCCAAATATTCTCAATTTCATTTTATTCAACTACACCATGGGCCAATTTTGTCAATTTAACCCACTTTTGCCAAAACCCCTAATTTGCCCAAAAGTCAAACCCAAATGAACCCAATGTCAAACCAAACATTTCCGATTGACCTCAATTTTGGTCCAATTCAATTCTAAATTTCAATTCAATATCCCCAATATCAATCTAGACCAAATCCAAGCCCAATTTGATTGAAATTTGAATCCAATTTCATTTTTAAGCTTAAAGCCCGATTTTGACCCATAACCCGAACTTAGCCCAGAACCAACTCAATTCAACTCCAATTAACCCCAAACCTTTTCTAAATCTTCCCTAACATCTCCACAAACAAAAAAATAACATAGTTTGCCCAAAATTTGGACCCAAACCTTACTCAAATTCAACCCTAACCCAAAATTCCCTAAATAGGCCTAAATCCACCATGAACACAAATAGGCCCAAATCCTAAAATTAAAGCCCAACCATGGTTGAAAACTCTTTTTTACACTCCCATAAACATTTCTCAATGTTGACTTTACATCAATTTCAAAATTAGCCCAACCTTAGCCCAAGTTAGTCCATTTTGATCTATTTTGACCCTATCGCTAGGGGACCCGAATTAGAGCTCGATTCGATTCCAAATCACCTCAAAGTTGTCTCAAATCACTCATGACACATCCCTAAACCAAACCCAACATTTATTTAGCATGGCCCTTTGCAAAATTTTTTATCTAAAAGCCCATTTTGAAACATAAAAGCCTATTCCCTTAAGCCATTTTAAAAGCACCTTTACGAATTTTAAAAGCCCAAACCCATCCTAAGGCCCACATTACAATCTCATCTCATCCTTACTCAATTAAAATCATCCCTAAGTTCTAAATCAACAATCAAACTTTTCTAAACTAAGCCATATGACAAACCATCCAAATTTCACACCAAAATACTAAAATTCCTAAAACCTACTTCCATGAAACCAAACCAGACTTTTCCCGAAGCCATATAAGAGCCATGAAGCGATCCTTAAGCCCCATGTGGAGCCATGAAAGGTTTGACATGTGACCATACCACATTGGGTAAATGGAGGAAGCTCTTTCTAGATTCCCTTAAGGTCATTAACCTTAACCATGATTACCCTTAACCCAAAATTAATCAAATATGTTTGGATGGGGACTTCTCACTCAAAATGAGCTGACTTACCCGATTCCCCACGGCACCCAAAGTCCCTTGGAGGGTGCACCAAGCCCTAAACAATGGGTTGACCAAATGAAACCCAAAATGATCCCTCCCCCCTTCTACTTTGATTCAACTCCTTTACACTTGGCACTTGCTAATTGAACTCACAAACCTCAAGCACTGACCTCCCTGATGACAACAGTGACTCGACCTACCGGCCACCGCACTGAGTCGCAGGAAAATGCCATGGCCGAAACCTTGGGATGAGCCGAAGTTTGGAATTCCCTGTCTGAGCTGCCGCATGCCCGATGGCCATTGCGGTCATTCTTCCCTTGCCTCGAGCGATTGATCCAAGCCCCTAACTCCCACAGGAAGCCATGGCCATGGCTATTTAAGCCAGCCAACCCCTCTCGTCCAAAGGTTGGTGAACCAAACCTTCACGGGAATCCCTCCAAACTCCTCACAAAGCTTCCCCTAGCCGAAGCAATCCATCCCCGCATTGTTCTCCTGCCCTAACTCCCGACGATTGAGCTCGATTTTGGAGCTCGATTCTCGAGCGAGAATAGGACACTCTCGAATCCTCCACCAAAATCAAATTAAACTCACCCACACTGCACGAGACCAAGAGAAGGAGTTCCCAGTGAAAGCCCCTCTCCGGGCCACCCATTTGTTCTAGCCTCCGAAGGTTGAAATCGGGTACGGTGGAAATCAGGTCTAGGCAATTCCCCAGGGCCAGAGACTTTATCTGGAGCTTACTTAGGTTCGATCGAAGGTGACACGACTCTTGGATCGAAGCTACACTTCTGCGAGCAAAGGTATGAGCTCTCTCTTCTTCCGAGCTTCGAACATTCTCTATTTTGATTGGGTTAATTTCATGCCACATAAACTGTATGGATGTGTTCGTATCTTCAAGACGAATCCATAGAGTATAAGAACGTAGAAATCGGTTAAGAATCGAGAGAGATATTAAGCCTGGAAGATGGACGGCTCTCGGGTGAAGTCGATCGGGGACGATGAACGGATGCCGTCCATTCGCGCGTGTATTGGACGGACGGCTCAAATGGCGTCGGACCGGAGATGATACATGAATGGCGGGCCCCGCGGCGGCGACTCGGATGGCGGCGCCGAATCGGAGCGCACCGCGTGGCCTTTCGGAGTGCCGAGGATGGCGTGGCGCCGCGTGGATAAGTACGAAATTAGAGTATATTTTACATTTATTTAATTACCAGAACTTCAAAAATCCATATCTTTACATAGAAAAATCACAAAAATAAAATAAAAATACCATCTTGCTCAGTGAATAGAGGAGAATAATGTAGAAATCAAGTCATTTCATTAAGTATTTTATTTTTAATGATTTATTTACTCTCTGCATTGTTTTAATTCTTCATTTGCATAGGCAATTCACCATGGCATGAGACCATAGGGCTTCTGAAGCCTCTGAACTTGGGAACATTCCACGAATTTTCCAAGGTCGAGAGGCCATCCTATGAGAAGTTATTGATTTTCCAAGTTCATGTTACTTGTTTTGAGTATTTTAATTCCAATAATTAGCATGTTGAGAAATAAATTCTAGGAAAATTTGATGATATTTCTTATGACCAGAGGAACCTAGGAAAAATAGGTTTTGAATTAATTCGCATGGAACAACCCTAATTGGCCTAAACACCCAAAATTGAACTTTAATTAATTAGGGTTAACTACACATTAAATTAACTTGAAAATAATTCTCCACTGATCTTTAGGATCAGAGGAACATCACATAAAAATTTGAAATCGATTGGAAATGTTTAACCCCACTAAATGGATTAATTAAGTCACATAACCAAAATTAAACTTTAAAAATTCATAACTCACAAAATACTTTTCAAAAATTCACAAAAATGGTTTTGGGGCTTCTCTAATATCAGAGGAATTTAGGAAAATTAAAATTGTAATTTTCTAAAAAAGTTGATTTTTATCATTATTTTAATATTTTTAATAATTAAAAAAATAATAAAAATCATAAAAATATTAAAAATCACCAAAACGTCACATTTTGAATTATAATCACCTAGGAACAAACCAAATATTTTCCCTAAGTCTCTAGGGTAAGATATTGAATTTTAAAAGGCTTAAAACAATTTTTGAATTAAAAAAATGATTTTCTTTAACATTTCCACTAAAATAATTCTAATAAATCAAAGAAAAATAAGAAAAATATAAAATTTGGTTCTTTGATTTCGTTGAGGTCAGAGAGATTTTTGAAAAATATAAAATCCATTTTTCAACTTTTATTTCTTTTTTTAAATTAATTAATACTCCAAAACTCAAAATAATTCTAATAAATAAAATATAATTCAAAAAATCACCAAAATTGGTCCAAATGGTCCTCTGGTCATTAGAAACATCCCATAATTTTCTTAAGGACAGAAACATTTCCTTGGTCATGTTATTGAATTTTCCTTGAAAACCCCTATTTTTCATTAAAAATAATTATATAAATAAATTAAATACAGAAAAATCACTTTTTCTCCTCTAATGTCTTAATTGACATGTGAGTGAGGTTACATAAAAATTTCAAGTTCATTTGAGCTTAGTTTAGTGAGTTATAGAATTATTAAGCTTGAAGGGCAAAAGGGTAATTAAAAATTTCAACCCTTAATTAAAATTTTAGGATTAATCAAAAAGGGGAGGGTAAAATATTTGATTTTAAACTAATTTTGGATGATTGAAACTTAAATGATTGAGGGTAGAAATCTACTAACCATTTCAAATATAATTAAAATAAAACTTTAATTAATTAATTAATTGAAATTTTGGAAGAATAATAGAAATTGGAATTATTAAAGTAGGGATATTATTAAGAGGATATTTATTCTTTAATTTATGAATCCCTAAATTAATCACTTCAAAAATATTTAATTCTTAACTAAAAGGATAATCCTAACTTAAAATTTAAAATGCTAAACAATTTAACAATTAAATTAAATTAAATTTAAGATGTTGAGATTAAATTAAATCAAAATCTAAATCAAGTTAACACCTTAACAATTAAATTAAATCATATTTAATAAATTAAGATAAAAATTAAAATTAAATCAAAATAAATTAAATCAAATTAAGTTGAATTACAATTAAATTAAATTAGAATTTAAAATTAAATTAAATTAAATTAAACCAAATTAAATTAAAATTAAATTAAATCAAATTAAATTAATTAAATTAAATTAAATCAAATCAAATTAAATTAAATTAAATTAAATTAAACTTAAATTAAATTAAAATTAAATTGAATTAAAATCATTTAACAACACACCTAAATGAAATCATTAAGAGTTAAACCAAACACTTGAAGTAAACTTAAAACATAAAGGTTAAATCTAAGATATAACATCACTTAAAACGTAAAGATTTAAATTAAAACTTAAAAAAAAAAATGACTTGAACACTATTCCAAACTTAAACTAATTTTTTATAATTAAGTCAAAATTAAAATTAAATCATTAAGTTTAAATCATTAAAATACTTAATAAGTTGATTTGCCCTTTTAAGCTCTTATTATTATAACTCTTAAATGAAGTATCAAGTGAAGTGTTACTTCACTTATAGGATATTCAAATGTCCTAGTTCACTGAGCAAGAGAACAAAACTTAAACCCCTGGATGATTAATTTTCCTGTGCAACTACATTTACTTAGACTCAAAACAATCCCAGAAATATTGAAAAAATGTTTAGGACTTGTCCTAAGCACTTCCTCAATATGACGGGATGTTTTAGAAGAACAATTGAATCTAGTTGTTCTTTGATGAAGAAAATCATCCTTAAACCAAACCAAGAACCTAGACGTCATAGGAGATGACTAGTTATAGGATTAGGAACTTGGTAGACAACCAAAAACCTTTCCCTTAGCTTTACCTAGGTATTTCTTGCAAAATATTTAAATGCCTTAACATGTGTTTCAAGTGCAGCTTGGGATGACGGGAAGACCCTCCGAGTACGCTTTTATTTTATTGCAATTTACTTACATGCACTTTGTACTTTACTTTTTCTTGCATGATAAACAAAGACTGTTGCATGAAAACCAAAACCTTTAGGATAGTCACGAAGCCGAAATCAAAACTAAAATAAAAGTCATTGCAAGATAAAATTTACCGCCACAACATTCCAAAATATAAAATAACTCAAGATTTAATCACAAACAGAACAACAAAACTACAATTGTAACTAAATTAAAATGTCTCGTTGAATGATCGGGAATACCTCGGATGATGTAACCCACGTGTTGTTAACGGGATTTCCCACGGTCTAAATGAAAGTGTGGAACTCATTCAGTTGATTTAGCAAATTCATCTGGACTAAGTGAATTCAATGAAAATAACGGTGCTTGGGATGACGGAACCGTGGGATCTTAATCGGTTCTGTTTAAACAACTTTAAGATTTGTTTTAATTAAATATTTAAAACACTTGGATTTTAAGATTTTCTCTAAACCAAAACACTTCTCTCATCTCCTGATTCATGACTTCTAAAACTAAACCTCTGCAACAACAAAGAGCTTGGAGCATGGTGGGCAGCACGGCCATCGTCATCAGCAAAACTTGTGTCTACTTCAGCAAAACCATTCTTTGAATTAAATAACCAAGCCATAGGATTTCGAGGTAGTTTGCCTAGTGCAACATAAATCCTTAACCTTTTCGTTAGGCACTTGCATAATCATATTATGCAAATTAAGCCCTAACCGGTCCTAGGATTCAGAGGTAGTTGTTTGGTACGACATAAACCCTCACATCTTCGAGGCTATTTGTATGATCATGTCATACGAATATAAGTCCTAATTAATTAAAACAGGCAAGATGAAACATTAAATGAACTCCCAAATTGAAGCCAAACAATAGGATAGTTTGAGAAGTTGCCGAGATTCTTCTTGGATCCTCAACTTCTCTACTTCTCTTCCTTTGGACTCTTAAAATAAACTGTTCCAAATTTGATCCATTCCCTATTGAAATTCCAAAATTCAATTCTTTGAAAACCTTAAACCTTGAAATTCTTGAAAGCAAAACCACTAATCATTATCGAGAGTTTTCTTAAATGATTCCTGTCATTTAAGATGTAATTAACTATAGGGGCTTGCCCTTATAGGGAACTTTAAGAACCCAGGTAATATAAACCCTGCTTAATTCATTTATATTAAGCGAGGGAACTTGTCGGCTTATAAAGTTGGTTCGCAGACCAAACAGATGTAACAGATCTCCTAGTTTATTTAATCGAGCCCCATCACCAAGCAGTGTGTCTATTCTTCGGGATAGATACACGGTTTGTGGTGCGGTGCTCGTTTATATAAACTATTTGGGATGTGAGATCGGTTTGATTTCATATCTTAAAACTTTCAAATTTAAAATTATTTTCAAAATCAAATACTACTTTCTAAGTTATATATATATATCTAAATTAAATTTAAAATTCGCCGACAACTTCTGTAGGCGACCCTTTTTTTTAAAATGCAACACACAACCTAAAAATATGCCGACATCCATAAGAATAAACTTGAGTCACAATAAAGGGTCTAAACTAACGAGACTTCAATTTCCCAGAGAATAATTTTAACCTTGTATTATAAAGCAAAACTTCTTGCCCTGGTTCAATGTTCTTTCGGTTAATCTTCTGATCATGTCTTAACTTCAGTTTTTCCTTATAAATTTTGTTGTTATTGTAAGATTCATTTCTTAATTCTTCTAATTCATTCAATTGCAGCATTCTCTTCTCACCAGCATTTTTCAAATTATAATTGAATTCTTTAATCGCCCAATATGCTTTATGCTCCAATTCTACTGGTAAGTGACAATTTTTTCCATATATAAGCCTGTAAGGAGTCATACCAATAGGAGTTTTATAAGCAGTTATGTGTGCCCATAATGCAATATCAGTCTAGCAGACCAATCTACTCTATTAGGGTTTACAGTCTTTTCTAGAGTTTGTTTGATCTCACAATTAGAAACTTCAGTTAAACCACTAGTTTGAGGATGATAGGCAGTAGAGAATTTATGAACAATACTAAACTTTTCTGCCAATCTTTGAATATATTTATTCCTAAAATGGGATCCTCCGTCAGCGATAATCACTCTTGGCATACCGTATCTTGTGAAAATGTTTTTCATTAAGAATTTTGAAACACTTTTAGCATCAAAACGAGTTAAAGCTTGTGCTTAAATCCACTTTGATATATAATCAACCACAATCAAAATATATAAGTTCCCAAAAGAAGGAATAAATGGTCCCATGAAATCTAATCCCCAAACATAAAAATCTCAGCTTCTAATATGAAATTCAGAGGCATTTCATTTCTTCTAGATATATTACCTACTCGTTGGCATCTATCACATGTTTTGATATATCTGTAAACATCTCTAAAAAGAGTAGACCAATAAAATTCAGCTTGTAAAATTTTATATGCAGTTTTATCAATCCCAAAATGTCCAAAATCAGAATCATGACATTTTTGAATAATCTGTTCAGTTTCTTCATATGACACACATCTCCTAATAATAAGGTCATTACATTGTTTATATAAATATGTTTCATCCCGAAAAATATGATTTTGAATCATGGACAAATTTTTTCTGTTGCTGCAATGTTAGCATATGTGGTAAAATATCGCTTACTAAATAATTTACTATATCAGCATATCAAGGTATTTTCCACTCATTAATATTATAAAGTTTTTCATCAGGGAAACTGTTTATTTTTTCTTTATCGGTTTCAGATAATTCATGATATTCTAGTCTCGACAAATAATCAGCAATTTGATTTTCAGTTCCTTTTCTATCAATCACCACAAAATCGAATTCTTGCATTAAAAGTACCCATCTAATTAATCTTGGTTTAGTATCCTTCTTTTGCATCAGATATTTAATAGCTGAATGATCGGTATGCACAATAAATTTAGTTCCAATTAAATATGATCTAAATTTATCAAAATCATACACAATAGCCAGTAACTCTTTTTCAGTAACTATATAGTTAATTTGAGCATCATTAAGAGTTCTACTAGTGTAGTATATAACCTTAAAAATTTTGTCATATCTTTGACCAAGAACAACTCCAATAGCATAATCACTAGCATCACACATTAGTTCGAATGACTTCTCCCAATCAGGTGAAACTATCACAGGTGCTGTGATTAGTTTTTCCTTTAATAACTCAAAGGCATTCAAGCATTTTTCAATAAATTCAAATTTCTTGTCTTCTTCTAAAAGTTGGCATAGAGGTTTGGTAATTTTTGAAAAATCTTTAATATAGCGCCTGCAGAAACCAGCATGTCCAAGAAAACTTCTTACCCCTCTCAATGTATTAGGAGGTAGTAATTTAGCTATTACTTGAATTTTTGCAGGGTCCACTTCCATGGCATTTCCTGAAATTTTATGTTCTAATACAATTCCTCCTGCAACCATAAATTGAAATTTCTCCCAATTTAGAACTAAGTTAGTTTTTCAAATGATGTTCCAAACACAGAGAAATCATCCATAAATAGTTCTACTCCATTGTCTATTAATTTACTAAAAATAGACATCATACATCTCTGGAATATTGCGGTGCATTACATAGTCCAAAAGGCATTCTTCTGAAAGCAAAAGTTACATAAGGATTAGTAAAAGTTATTTTCTCTTGATCCTCGGGAGCAATAGGTATCTGATGGTAACCAATATATCCTCTAGAAAACAGTAGTACTTGTGTCCGGCAAGTCTATCCAACATTTGGTCTAGGAAAGGAAGAGGAAAGTGATCTTTCTGGGTGGCGGCATTTAATTTTCGATAGTCAATACAAATACGCCATCCAGATACTTATCTGATAGGTATTAATTCATTATTTTCATTTTCTTCAACAGTTATTCCTCCTTTCTTGGGAACACAATGAATTGGACTTACCTAAGTACTATCCGAAATAGGATATATAATTCCAACATCTAACCATTTTAAAATCTCTTTTTTAATTACTTCTTTCATTATAGGGTTCAGTCTCCTTTGAGGGTCAATTCTTGGTTTATGTTCTTCATTTAATAAAATTCTGTGCATACAAATTGAAGGAATAATTCCTTTAATATCAGCTAAAGTCCAACCAAAAGCTCTTTTGTATTTTTTTAATGTATCCATTAATTTTTTTCTTAAATTTCATTTAAGTCTGAGGATACAATTACTGGTAATGTTGAAAACTCTCCTAAAAATACATAATTCAAATGAATTGGAAGATTCTTTAATTCAAGTTCAGGCGGTTTTACAACATATGGAATTAAAATTTCATTTTCTTGTGCTGTTGAATTGAGCATTTTAAATTTTTTCCTGAATAAAATCAGCTTCTTCGCTTTCAATTTTATCATAATTATCTTTTTCTACATCTTCTTTTTCTTCATAATTTTCTTTGAAATATTCTTTCTTAGATAATCACATATATTCATTCTAAAACATTCATCATCTTTTTCTCATTGACTTTGAGATGTTAAAGGTTACTTGTTGATTTACTCTCATAGTCAATTGCCCATCTTGAACGTCTATCATAGCTCTTTCTGTAGCTAGGAATTGTCTTCCTAAAATGAATGGAATTTCTTTATCTTCTTCCATATCTAGAATTATAAAGTCCACAGAAAAAATAAACTGATCAACCTTGACCAAAACATCTTCTACAACTCCCTTAGGATGTGTAATAGATTGATCAGCTAACTGTAGAGTTACAAAAGTTAGTGATATCTCTCCAATTTCTAATCTTTTAAAAGTTGATAGAGGCATCAAATTTATGCTAGCTCCCAAATCACATAATGTTGGCCATAAAATTTTTCACCAATAGCACACAGGATAGTGAAACTACCAGGATCTTTAAGTTTTTCAGGAAGTTTTCTCTGAATTATAGCACTACACTCTTCACTGAGTGCAACAGTCTCATGATCTAGTAACTTCCTCTTTTTATTGAGTATATCCTTCAAAAATTTAACATAATCAAACATTTATTCTAAAGCTTCAACAAAAGGAATATTTATTGACAATTTTTTTTCAAAATGTCTAAGAATTTAGCAAATCTTTTTCTTTTATCTTGTTGCTTTAATCTTTGAGGAAATGGTGGAGGTAGTTTTTCAACAGTAATTTTCATAAGTTTCAGAGGAAAATCAGGATATAAACTTTCGTTTTCTCCTTCAGTTTCTTCTTTTTTCCTTTTCAACTACAGTTTCTTTTTTTAACTCTTGTTTCTAACTCTTTTCCACTTCTCAATTGAATAGCTTTGATTTATTCTTTTCCTTGATCTTTAGGATTTACTTCAACATTACTAGGTAAAGTTTCAATAGGTCTATTACTTAATGCAGAAGCAATTTGCCCTAATTGGTTTTCTATGTTTTTAATAACATTTCCTTGATTTTGTAATTGATTACCCATATTCAAAACTAATTCTTCCATAGACAACTTCTTCTCCTTAAATTGTGAATTATTATAAAAACCCGGTGGATTAGAATGTCTATAATTGGAATTATTTTGATTGTTTATATTTCCTAATGGGTTTACTGAATTGTTCCTCCATTGAGGATTAACATTATTATTTTGATTATTCCAATTAAAGTTTGGATGATTCTTCCAGCCTGGATTATAATAGTTTGAATAAGGATTATTTTGTCTATTATTTATTACATTTATATTTTCATATGAAGATTGAGCATCTACGATTTGTCATAATGAATTTTCTTCTAACACCGGAGGTGTTTGAGAACGATTCATTCCGTATTGATCTATTTTATTTAAAAGAGCAGCAATTTGAGAAACTATCATAGTTAAAGCATCAAAATCATGAATATTGGCTACTCTCTTAGGATTTACCCTTTCAGTAGGCCATTGAAAATTATTGGTAGTCATTTCTTCTATTAACGCATACGCTTCTTCAAAAGGTTTAGACATTAGTGATCCACCAACAACAGCGTCTATTATATATCTAAGATATCCTACTAATCCATTATAAAATGTTTGAATAATTAACCAATCTGGTAAAGCATGATGTGGACATTTCCTAAGAAGTTCTTTAAATCTTTCCCAAGATTTATATATCAATTCTCCCTCATACTGACCGAAAGACGTGATAACGTTTCTAAGCTTTGCAGTCTTAGATGGTGGAAAATATTTCGATAAGAATTTTTGTGAAAGTTCTCCCCAAGTTCTAATAGATCCAGGTCCTAACGAATTTAACCAAGCCTTAGCTTTATCCCTTAGCGAAAATGGAAAGAGTCTAAGTCTGACAACATCATCAGAAACTCTGTCGTACTTAAAAGTAGCACAAAGTTCTAAGAAACTTGCAAGGTGTAAATTAGGATCTTCATTTGAAGTTCCACCAAATTGATTGATTTGTACCATTTGGATAATTACAGGTTTAAGCTCAAATGAATTAACAGCTACATCAGGATTTTGGATAATTAAGTGAATTTCATCTAATGTAGGGTTAGCGTAACTCTTAAAGGTCTAGATTGATGTTCATTTTCTATTCTTTGGTTGTTTATGTTGTTTTCCATTGTTTCAGAATTTATAGGTTCTTTTCTCAGTTTTCTCATTCTCCTAATAGTGCGTTCTATTTCCGAATCGTAGGGTATAAGATTTTCAGAACCAAATTTGTGCATATAATCGAAATCAGTACATAATAAAACAATTAACTAAATAAGTTAAAATTCTATAAAGGTTTTCTAACAGTTCTAATTGTCCGTTACTTTAATTATGTTTTCCCCGGCAACGACGCCAAAAACTTGATCCCTGATTTTAAATATACTTATATATCTAAGAATTTGACACCTCTATTAAAAGATATAAATCCTCAGCAACAGTGCCAAAAACTTGATCAGAAGCGTAATTTTAATTTTACTAACAATTAAATATTATAAACTTTTGATCGCAAAGTTACCTTTAAACGCAAGTATACGTATCGCTCAAGTAATACAGGGCTCTAGTGGAGTCCTGGTTATCGATCCCACAGGGAAAAATATTAAAGCCTATGGATTATGATTATATAAACCAAGTTAAAATTACAACTAATCGAATTTGCCTATCTGTCACTAATATGCAATCGATAATAAAGTTTTTATATCTAAACTAGTTCTACTAATATATTACTAATACTACTAAAGTTAAGTTCAAATATATAATAGCAAGAATCTTTCTCCTTTGTTAAGATATTTAAGTGAAGTAATAATTAAAATTAGTTTTATATGTATTATGCCAAATAGGAGCATACCTATTCTTTACTCTTTGGTCAAGGAATAAAGAACATTGACTAATCCTATGCTTGGTTATTGAATCTGCCGCTAGGCTGGGAGGATACCGTCTCTCACTTCGGAGCTCCCACGTTCCCCTCACCTGAGGGCTAACAATCTACCCCTCAACACCCAAACGATAGGACCGAATTGAGGATTTTCGCCTGTCACTCTAAAATCTCCAATTTTACGCCCTATTATTATTATATCCCTATTTATTTTCACTTCTCCTTTCAAGGATTTACTCGTCTACCTTTCAAAAAGAAATGTGATACATACTAGTTAAGAATTCTTAGCCCACGGTCAGATCTTAAGAATTCTTCACAGATTTTAACAATACAAATGACCAATTCATATAGTAAAGTAAGTTTAGGTATAGTATCATCACAACTTCTTATAATTTGTTTAATAGACTAATTCATATAATCATTTCACAAAAACATCAAAATAAGGAGAAAGATAGAAAAACTACTCAGAGTTTATGAAAAGGATGTAATAACACTTGGATTTCATATAATAAAGTAAAGTTCTACAAAATACAGTAAATAGACACAACTTATCTCAAATTCCTCCCCAAGCAAACTCCTTGAAGTTCCTCTGGATTTCTTCCTTTCTTACAGCACACAAAATTCTCTTTCGAAATGTCAATGCAGAATAGATCTCTCACTTCCCTTCCACTCTTACAATCCCTCAAAGAATTCCTCACAAAATCTCCATTTGAACTCACTACTCTCTAAATAAAAACACTAATGACTCACTAATAGACTCTTTAGAACACTTTGGACTCAGTAGTAATCACGTAAGATACACTTTTTTCGGTCTAATTTAGTTCTTTTTAAAGTTGTAGAAGAGTCTCTAAGGTTTTTAGAGGCACCCCTTCAAAAATCGTCCACATTCAACTTATTTCTGGAAAGAACAGTCGATCCCGCCGTCGGCAGCCTTCTAGAAACAAAACTTTTAAATAGGCCCCGTCGTCGGCGACCTTCCTTGGAATTAATTCTAAACTCTCGGGAAAATCACGCCGTCGGCTCCCTAGGTCAATTTTGCATAATTTGGTCCTTTTTGCTCCAAATTCACTCTTTTTTGCATATATTCATTCATTTGTCCTTAAATCTTCATACCTGCAGAAAAACACCAAAAATACCCTTCTTTAAAGTGCAATATTATCAAAATCAGTATAAAATAGGCATGAAAATCTTAACCTTTTTTTCTTGGGTCATAGATCACTTGTGTAATCTAGAGAGATTTAAAATGATTTTGGTGTTAAAATAAGAATTTTTTGCGCCTTTGAGGTACTTTAGGAATTTTTAGGATTTTTACTAATTTTGAGAGATTTGGGGTGAATTAGGGTGATTTAAATAATTTGGAGTAGTTTAGAATGATTTTGTGCGTAATCTTAGTAATTTGGAGATTTTTGGGATTTTTAAGGTTTTAATGGCATTTTAGTAATATTCGTGAAATTGAGTGAAAATTGGGTAATTTGGTAGTTTGAGAGAATTTTGGTCAACCTGGCTAGTTTTAAGGAATGTTGAGTATTTTGGATCAATTAGGTAACTTGAAGAGGTTTAAAATCATTTTGGTGAAGAATTGAGAATTTTTGGGTCATAGAGGCTTTTAAGGAATTTTTGAGATTTTGGCTAATTTTGGGAGATTTGGGTTGAATTTGGCTAATTTGAATAATTTGAAGTGGTTTAAAATTATTTTTGGTGAAATCTAAGGAAGTTGGAGATATTTTTGGTTTTAAGCGTTTTAAGGGCATTTTGGTAATTTTGGAGAATTTTGGTAAAAATTGGGTTATTTGAGTTGTTCTAGAGAATTTAGGTCAATTAGAGGCATTTTTGGAATTTTTGGGGTTTTCATTAATTTTGGGAGATTTTGGGTGAATTTGGGCAATTTGAATAATTTGGAGTGGTTTAGAATGATTTTTTGTGAAATCTTAGGTATTTGGAGATTTTTGGATTTTTAGTTTTTTAAGGGCATTTTAGTAATTTTGGAGAACTTGGGTGAAATTGGGTAATTTTTGTAGTTTAGGAGAATTTAGGGTAACTTTGCTAGTTTTAAGGAATGTGGAGTATTTTAGATCAATTGGGTAATTTAGAGATGTTTGAAATGATTTTGGTAAAGAAATTAGAATTTTTTGGGCCATCGGGGCATGTTGGAAATTTTTGGGATTTTGGCAAATTTTCTTAGATTTGGGGTGAATTTGGGAAATTTTGATAATTTTGGATTAGTTTAGAATGATTTCTTGTTAAATCTTAGGAATTTGGAGATTTGTTGGTTTTTTAGGGTTTTAATGGCATTTTGGTAATTTTAGAGAATTTGGGTAAGAATTAGGGTTTTTTGGTTGTTTGGGAGAATTTAGGACAATATGGCTAGTTTTAAAAAGTGCGGGGTACTTTAGATCAGTTGGGTGGTTTGAAGAGGTTTAAAATGATTTTGGAGAAGAAATGAGCCCAAAGGGGAATTTTGGGAATCTTTGGGATTTCCGCTAGTTTTGGTAGATTTGGGGTGAATTTGGTTAATTTGAGTAAATTGGAGTTGTTTAGAATGACTTGCGGTTAAATCCTAGGAATTTGAAGATTTTTTTTGGGATTTTTAGTTTTTAAGTGCTTTTTGGTAATTTTAGAAAATTTTGGTGAATTTTAGCTTATTTTGGTAGTTTTGGAGAAGTTAATGTCATTTGTCTCATTTTAAGGAATGTGGAGTATTTTAGATCAATTGGGTAATTTCGAGAAGTTTAAAATAATTTGGTGAAGAAATGAGAATTTTTTGGTCATAGTGGCATTTTGGGAATTTTTGGGATTTTACCTAAATTTTAGATATTTGGGGTGATTTTGGCAATTTGAATAATTCGAAGTGTTTAGAATGATTTTTCGTGAAATCTTTGGAATTTTTTCAGATTTTTTGAATTTTTAGTGTTTTAAGGGCATTTTGGTAATTTTGGAGACTTTCATGAAAATTGGGTTATTTTGCTTTTTTCGAGAATATAGGGCAATTTGGCTAGTTTTATGGAATTTGGAGTACTTTAGATCAAGTAGGTAATTTGGAGAGGTTTAAAATTATTTTGGTAAACAAATAAATTTTTTTGCCATAGGGACATTTTGGAAATTTTTGGGATTTTTGCAAATTTTGGGATATTTGGAGTGTATTTGGGCAATTTTAATTATATTAAATGGTTTAGAAGAATTTTGGATAAAATCTTAGGAATTTGGAGATTTTTGGGTTTTTTAGGATTTTAAGGCATTTTTGTAATTTTGGAGAATTTGAATGAAAATTGGATTATTTTGGTAGTTTTGGAGAATATAGGGAAATTTGGCTATTTTTAAGGAATGTGTATTATTTTTGATCAATTGGGTAACTTGGGGAGGTTTTAAATGATTTTGGTGAAGAATTAAGAATTTTTTAGCTATAAGGTAATTTTGAGAATATTTTTGGATTTTAGCTAATTTTAGGAGATTTGGGTTGAGTTTGGGCAACGTGAATAATTTGAAGTGGATTAGAATGTTTTTTTGGTGAAATCTTTCGAATTCAGAGATTTTTCCGGTATTAAGGGTTTTAAGGGCATTTTGGTAATTTTGGTAAAAATTGGGTTATTTGTGGAATTCTAGAGAATTTAGGGTAATTTGGCTAGATTTAATGAATGTGGAGTATTTTAGATCAATTGTGTAATTTGGAGAGATTTAAAATGAGTTTGCTAAAGAAAAGAGAATTTTTTGGGCCTTAGGGGCATTTTTAGAATTTTTAGGATTTCGACTAATTTTTGAAGTTTTCTAGTGAATTTGGGCAATTTGAATAATTTGGAGTGTTTAAGAGTGACTTTTTGTGAAATCTTAAGAATTTGGAGATTTTTGGGATTTTTAGGGATTTAAGGGCATTTTTGTAATTTTTGAGAATTAGGGTAAAAATTGGGTTATTTTGGTAGTTTGGGAGAATTTAGCAAACTTGGCTAGTTTTAAGGAAAGTGGAGTATTTTAAATCAATTACGCAATTTGGAGAGGTTTGAAATGATTTTGGTGAAGACATGGGAATTTTTTGGGCCATCGGGGGCATCTTGGGAATTTTTGGGATTTTGACCAATTTTGGTAGATTTGGGGTAAATTTGGGTAATTTGAATAATTTAGAGTTATTTAGAAGGATTTCTTTTAAAATCTTAGGAATTTGGAGATTTTTGGGATTTTAGGGATTTAAAGGCATTATTGTAATTTTTGGGAATTAGGGTAAAAATTGGGTTATTTTGGTAGTTTGGGAGAATTTAGCACAACTTGGCTAGTTTTAAGGAATATGGAGTATTTTAGATCAATTAGGTAATTTGGAGAGGTTTGAAATAATTTTGGTGAAGAAATGAGAATTTTGGGCCATCGGGGCATCTTAGGAATTTTTGGGATTTTGTCCATTTTTTGGAGATTTGGGATAAATTTGGGCATTTTGAATAATTTAGAGTTGTTTAGAGTGATTTCTTTTGAAATCTTAAGAATTTAGAGATTTTTAGGATTTTTAGAGTTTTAAGGGCATTCTGATAATTTTGGAGAATTTGGGCGAAAATTCGGTTATTTTTAAAGTTGGGAGAATTTAAGGCATTATAGCTAGTTTAGAGAATGTGGAGTATTTCAGATCAGTTGGGTAATTTGAAGAGGTTTAAAAGAATTTTGGTGAAGAAATGAGTCCATAGGGGTATTTTGGAAATTTTTGGGATTTCTGCTAATTTTGTAAGATTTGGGGAGAATTTGGGCAATTTAAACAAATTGGAGTTGTTTAGAATGACTTTTGCTGAAATCTTACGAATTTGAAGATTTATTGGGGTTTTGAGGTTTTTAAGGTTATTTTGGTTTTTGAGAATCTTGGTGAAATTTTGGTTATTTTGGTTGTTTTGGAGAATTTAATGCAATTTGGCAAATTTTAAGAAATGTTGAGTATTTTAGATCAATTGGGTAATTTGGATAAGTTTAAAATGATTTTGGTGATGATGTGGAAATTTTTTTCCATAGTGGTATTTTTGGAATTTTTGGGATTTTGACTGATTTGGGGATATTTGAGTTGTATTTGGACAATTCATATAATTTAAAGTGTTTTTGAATGCTTTTTCATGAAATCTTAAAATTTTGCATATTTTTGTAAATTTTAGGGTTTTAAGGGCATTTTAGTAATTTTGGAGAATTTCATGAAAACTAGGTTCTTTTGTTTTTTAGAGAATTTAGGGCAATTTGGCTAGTTTTAAGGAATGTGGAGTATATTAGATCAATTGGAGAATTTAGGGCAATTTGTGATTTCTACTAGTTTTGGGAGATTTGGGGTGAATTTGGTTAATTTGAGTAAATTGGAGTTGTTTAGAATGACTTTTGGTAAAATCTTAGGAATCTGGAGATTTTTTGGGATTTTAGTTTTTAAGGGCATTTTGGTTATTTTAGAGAATTTTGGTGAATTTTGGCTTATTTTGGTAGTTTTGGAGAATTTAATGTCATTTGTTTCGTATTAAGAAATGTGAAGTATTTTAGATCAATTGGGTAATTTCGAGAAGTTTAAAATAATTTTGGTGAAGAAATGAGAAATTTTTTGCCACAGTGGCATTTTGGGAATTTTTGGGATTTTACCTAAATTTTGGATATTTGGGGTGATTTTGGCAATTTAAATAATTCGAAGTGTTTTAGAATGAATTTTCGTAAAATATTTGGAATTTTTCAGATTTTTAAAATTTTTAGGGATTTAAGGGCATTTTGGTAATTTTGGAGACTTTCATGAAAATTGGGTTATTTTAATTTTTTTGAGAATATAGGGCAATTTGGCTAGTTTTATGGAATTTGGAGTATTTTAGATCAAGTAGGTAATTTGGAGAGGTTTAAAATGATTTTGGGGAGGAAATGAATTTTTTGGCCATAGGGACATTTTGGAAGTTTCTGGGATTTGGCTAATTTTAGTATATTTGGGGTGTATTTGGGCTATTTTAATATTATTGAGTGGTTTAGAATGATTTTTGATAAAATCTTAGGAATTTGAAGATTTTTAGGTTTTTTAAGGTTTTAAGGCATTTTGGTAATTTTGGAGAATTTGATTGAAAATTGGGTTATTTTGGTAGTTTTAGAGAATATAGGGAAATTTGGCTAGTTTTAAGGAATGTGGATTATTTTTTATCAATTGGGTAACTTGAGGAGGTTTTAAATGATTTTGGAGAAGAATTAAGAATTTTTGAGCTATAGGGTAATTTTGAGATTTTTTTTGGATTTTAGCTAATTTTAGGAGATTTGGGTTGAGTTTGGGCAACGTGAATAATTTGAATGATTTTTTGGTGAAATCTTCGAATTCAAAGATTTTTTTTGTTTATAAGGGTTTTAAGGGCATTTTGGTAATTTTGGTAAAAATTAGGTTATTTGGGTAGTTCTAGAAAATTTAGGGTAATTTGGCTAAATTTAATGAATGTGGAGTATTTTAGATCAATTGTGTAATTTGGAGATATTTAAAATGAGTTTGGGGAAGAAAAGGGAATTTTTTGGGCCTTAGGGGCATTTTTAGAATTTTTGGGATTTTGGCTAATTTTTGGATTTTTCTGGTGATTTTAGGTAATTTGAATAATTTGGAGTGTTTTATAATGATTTTTTGTGAAATCTTAGGAATTTAGAGATTTTTTGGATTTTTAGGGATTTTTAGGGATTTAAGGGAATTTTAGTAATTTTTGGGAATTAGGGTAAAAATATTTTGGTAGTTTTGGTAGTTCGGGAGAATTTAGCACAACTTGGCTAGTTTTAAGAAAGTGAGTATTTTAGATCAATTACGTAATTTTGAGAGGTTTGAAATGATTTTGGTGAAGACATGAGAATTTTTTGGGCCATCGGGGCATCTTGGGATTTTTTGGGATTTTGGCCAATTTTAGGAGATTTTGGGTAAATTTGGGGAAATTGAATAATTTAGAGTTGTTTAGAATGATTTCTTGTGAAATCTTAGGAATTTGGAGATTTTTGGGAGTTTTAGGGATTTAAGGACATTATTGTAATTTTTGGGAATTAGGGTAAAGATTGGGTTATTTTGGTAGTTTGGGAGAATTTAGAGCAACTTGGCTTGTTTTAAGGAATGTGGAGTATTTTAGATCAATTAGGTAATTTGGAGAGGTTTGAAATGATTTTGGTGAAGGAATGGGAATTTCTTGGGCCATTGGGGCATCTTGGATATTTTTGGGATTTTGACCAATTTTGGGAGATTTGGAGTAAATTTGGGCAATTTGAATATTGTAGAGTTGTTTAGAGTGATTTTTTTTAAATCTTAAGAATTTAAACATTTTTTGGATTTTTAGGGTTTTAAGGGCATTTTGATAATTTTTGAGAATTTGGGCGAAAATTGGGTTATTTTTAAAGTTAGGACAATGTTGGGCATTATGGTTAATTTAAAGAATGTGGAGTATTTCAGATCAGTTGGGTAATTTGAAGAGGTTTAAAAGAATTTTGGTGAAGAAATGAGCCCACAAAGGTATTTTGGGAATTTTTGGGATTTCTGCTAATTTTGTAAGATTTGGGGTGAATTTGGGCAATTTAAACAATTTGGAGTTGTTTAGAATGGCTTTTGCTGAAATCTTAAGAATTTGAAGATTTCTTGGGATTTTTAGGTTTTAAAGGTTATTTTGGTTTTTGAGAATCTTGGTTATTTTGGTAGTTTTGGAGATTTAATGCAATTTGGCTAGTTTTGAGAAATATTGAGTATTTTAGATCAATTGCGTAATTTGGAGAAGTTTAAAATGATTTTGGTGATGATGTGGGAATTTTTTTCCATAGTGGTATTATGGGAATTTTTGGTATTTTGACTGATTTGGGGGTATTTGAGTTGTATTTAGACAATTTAAATGATTTAAAGTGTTTTTGAATGTTTTTTCATGAAATCTTAGGAATTTGCATATTTTTGTTTTTTTAGGGTTTTAAGGGCATTTTGGTAATTTTGGAGAATTTCATGAAAACTAAATTATTTTATTTTTGAGAGAATTTAGGGCAATTTGGCTAGTTTTAAGGAATGTGGAGTACATTAGATCAATTGAAGAATTTAGGGCAATTTGGGATTTCCGCTAGTTTTGGGAGATTTGGGGTGAATTTGGTTAATTTGAGTAAATTGGAGTTGTTTAGAATGACTTTTCGTAAAATCTTAGGAATTTGGAGATTTTTTTGGGATTTTTAGTTTTTAAGGGTATTTTGGTAATTTAAGAGAATTTTGGTGAATTTTGGCTTATTTTGGTAGTTTTGGAGAAGTTATTGTCATTTGTCTCGTTTTAGGGAATGTGTAGTATTTTAGATCAATTTCCAGAAGTTTAAAATAATTTTGGTGAAGAAATGTGAATTTTTTGGCCATAGTGGTATTTCAGGAATTTTTGCAATTTTACCTAATTTTTGGATATTTGGGTTGATTTTGGCAATTTGAATAATTCGAAGTAGTTTAGAATGATTTTTGTGAAATCTTTAGAATTTTTCAGATTTTTTGAGCTTCTAGGGTTTTAAGGGCATTTTGGTATTTTTGGAGACTTTCATAAAATTGGGTTATTTAACTTTTTTCTAGAATATAAGGCAATTTGGCTAGTTTTATGGAATTTGGAGTACTTTAGAATAATTTGGTAATTTGGAGATGTTTAAAATGATTTTGGTGAAGAAATAAATTTTTGGGCCAAAGGGACATTTCGGAAATTTATGGGATTTTAGCTAATTTTGTGATATTTAGGGTAAATTTGGGCATATTTAATAATATTGAGTGGTTTAGAACAATTTTTGATGAAATCTTAGGAATTTGGAGATTTTTTGGGGTTTTTGTTGCATTTTGGTAATTTTGGAGAATTGGAATGAAAATTGGGTTATTTTAGTAGTTTTGGAGAATATAGGGAAATTTGGCTAGTTGTAAGGAATGGGGAGTACTTTTCATCAATTGGGTAACTTGGGGAGGTTTAAAATGATTTTGGTGAAGAATTAAAAATTTTCTTGCTATAGGGGAATTTTAAGAATGTTTTTGGATATTAGCTAATTTTAGGGGATTTGGGTTGAATTTGGACAATTTGAATAATTTGAAGTGGATTTGAATAATTTTTTGGTGAAATCTTACGAATTTGGAGATTTTTTGGGTTTTAAGGGTTTTTAGGGCATTTTGGTAATTTTGAGGAATTTTAGTAAAAATTGGTTTATTTGGGCAGTTCTAGAGAATTTAGGGCAATTTGGCTAGATTTAAGGAATGTGGAGTATTTTAGATCAAATGTGTAATTTGGCGAGATTTAAAACGAGTTTGGTGAGGGAATGTGATTTTTTGTGGCCTTAAGGGTATTTTAAGAATTTTTGGGCTTTTGGCTAATTTGGAAGTTTTTGGGTGAATTTGGGCAATTTGAATAATTTGGAGTGTTTTAGAATGTTTTTTTGTGAAATCTTAGGAATTTGGAGATTTTTTTGGATTTTTAGGATTTTAAAGGCATTTTAGTAATTTTGGAGAATTAGGGTGAAAATTGGTTTATTTTTGTCGTTTAAGAGAATTTAGGGCAACTTGGCTAGTTTTAAGGAATGTGGAGTATTTTAGATCAATTAGGTAATTTGGAGAGGTTTGAAATAATTTTGGTGAACAAATGAGAATTTTTTAGGCCATCGGGGTATCCTGGGAATTTTTGGGATTTTGGCAAATTTTTGGAGATTTGGGGAGAATTTTGGCAATTTGAACAATTTAGAGTAGTTTAGAATAATTTCTTGTGAAATCTTAGGAAGTTGGAAATTTTTGGAATCTTTAGGGTTTTAAGAGCATTTTGGTAATTTTGGAGAATTTGGGTGAAAATTGGGTTATTTTAAAAGTTTGGGAGAATTTAGGGCAATATTGGTAGTTTTAAGAAATGTGGAGTATTTTAGATCAGTTGGGAAATTTGAAGAGGTTTAAAATGATTTTGGTGAAGAATTGACCCATAGGGGCATTTTGGGAATATTTGTGATTTCTTCTAATTTTCAGAGATTTGGGGTAAGTTTGGGCAATTTGAATAAATTGGAGTTGTTTAGAATGATTTTAGGAATTTGGAGTTTTTTTTTTGGATTATTAGGTTTTTAAGGTCATTTTGGTTTTAGAGAATTTTGGTGAAACTTTGGTTATTTTGGTAGTTTTGGAGAATTTAATGCAATTTGGCTAGTTTTAAGGAATTTTGAGTATTTTAAATTAATTGGGTAATTTGGATAAGGTTAGAATGATTTTGGTGATGATGTAGGAATTTTTTTGCCATAAGGTTATTTTGGGAATTTTTGGGATTTTGATTGTTTTTGGGATATTTGAGGTGTATTTAGGAAATTTATATAATTTTAAGTGTTTTGGAATGATTTTACGTATAATCTTAGGACTTTGCAGATTTTTGGAACTTTTTGAGTTTTAAGGGCATTTTGGTAATTTTGGATAATTTCAAGACAATTGGGTTATTTTTTTGAAAGAATTTAGAGCAATTTGGCTAGTTTTAAGGAATGTGGAGTATATTAAATCAAATGGGTAATTTGGAGAGGTTTAAAGTGATTTTGATGAAGAAATGATAATTTTTGGGCTATAGGGGCATTTTGGGATTTTTTTAGATTTTGGCTAATTTTAGGCGATTGGGCCAAATTTGGGCAATTTGTATAACTTGAAGTAGATTAGAATGATTTTATGGTGAAATCTTTGGAATTTGGAGATTTTGGGGTTTTTTAGGGTTTTAAAGGTATTTTGGTAATTTTTAAGCATTTGAATGAAAATTCGGTTATTTTTGTAGTTTTGGAGAATATAGAAAATTTGGCTACTTTTAAGGAATGTAGACTATTTTAGATCAATTGGGTAACTTCGACAGGTTTAAAATGATTTTGGTGAAGAATTAAGAATTTTTCAGCCATGGGGGTATTTTGGGAAATTTTTTGATTTTGGCTAATTTTAGGTGATTTGAGCTGAATTTGGGCAAT
This sequence comes from Papilionanthe hookeriana x Papilionanthe teres, assembly GCA_022702705.1. Taxonomy (NCBI): domain Eukaryota; kingdom Viridiplantae; phylum Streptophyta; class Magnoliopsida; order Asparagales; family Orchidaceae; genus Papilionanthe; species Papilionanthe hookeriana x Papilionanthe teres. Next base: position 60,666,286 of record CM040438.1, on the reverse strand, counting down.
TTGTATAAATTAAAGTTGATTAGAATGATTTTTTGGTGAAATATTTGGAATTTGGATATTTTTTTGGGTTTTAAGGGCTTTAAGGGTTTTAAGGGCATTTTAGTAATTTTGGATAATTTTAGTAAAAATTTGGGTTATTTGGGTAGTTCTAGAGAATTTAGAGCAATTTGGCTAGATTTAAGGAATGTGCACTTTTTTAGATCAATTGTGTAATTTGGAGAGATTTAAAATGAGTTTGGTGAAGAAATAGAAATTTATTGGGCCTTAGGGGCATTTTAGGAATTTTTTGGATTTTGGCTAATTTTAGGATTTTTTGGGGAATTTAGGTAGCTTGAATGATTTGGAGTAGTTTAGAATGATTTTTTATGAAATCTTTGGAATTTAGAGATTTTTGGGTTTTTTAGGGTTTTATGTGCATTTTACTAATTTTGGAGGATTTGGGTGAAAATTGGGTTATTTTTGTAGTTTGGGAGAGTTTTGGGCAACTTGGCTAGTTTTAAGGAATGTGAAGTATTTTAGATCAATTGGATAATTTGGAGATGTTTGAAATGATTTTGGTAAATAAATGAGAATCTTTTAGGCCATTGGGGTATTTTGAGAATTTTTAGGATTTTGGTAAATTTTGCGAGATTTGAGGTGAGTTTGGGTAATTTTGAATATTTTGGAGTGGTTTAGAATGATTTCTTATGAAATCTTAGGACTTTGGAGATTATTTTGTTTTTTAGGGTTTTATGGGCATTTTGGTAATTTTAGAGAATTTGGGTGAAAATTAGGTTTTTTTGGTAGTTTGGGAAAATTTAGGATAATATGGCTAGTTTTAAGGAATGTGGAGTATTTTAAATCAGTTGAGTAATTTGAAGAGGTTTAAAATGATTTTGGTGAAGAAATAAGCCTATAGGGGCATTTTGGGAATTTTTTGGATTTCTAGTAATTTTGTGAGATTTGGGGTGAATTTTATTAATTCGAATAAATTGGAGTTGTTTAGAATGAATTTTGGTAAAATCTTAGAAATTTGGGGATTTTTTTGGCATATTTAATTTTTAAGGGTATTTTAGTAGTTTTAGAGAATTTTTGTGAATTTTGGCTTATTTTGGTAGTTTTGGAGAAGTTAATGCTATTTGGCTAGTTTTAAGGATTGTGGAGTATTTTAAATCAATTGGGTAATTTGGAGAAGTTTAAAATTATTTTGGTGAAGAAATGAGAATTTTTTTTGCCATAGGGGCTTTTTGAGAATATTTGGGATTTTAACTAATTTTTGGATATTTGGGGTAATTTTGGGAAATTGAATAATTTGAAGTGTTTTAGAATGATTTTTCATGAAATCTTTGGAATTTTTTAGATTTTTGGAATTTTTAGGGTTTTAAGGCATTTTGGTAATTTTGGAGAATTTTATGAAAATTGTGTTATTTTGTTTTTTTAGAGAATTTAGGGCAATTTGGCTAGTTTTAAGGAATTTGGAGTACTTTAGAATAATTAGATAATTTGGAGAGGTTTAAAATGATTTTGGTGAAGAAATGAATTTTTGGGCCGTTGGGACATTTTGGAAATTTCTGGGATTTTGGCTAATTTTGAGATATTTGGGGTGAATTTGGGTAATTTTAATAACATTGAGCGGTTTAGAATGATTATTGATGAAATCTTAGGAATTTGGAGATTTTTGGGTTTTTTGGGGTTTTTATTGCATTTTGGTAATTTTGGAGAATTGGAATGAAAATTTGGTTATTTTGATTGTTTTGGAGAATATAGGGAAATTTGGCTAATTTTATGGAATGGGGAGTATTTTTGATCAATTGGGTAACTTGGGGAGGTTTAAAATGATTTTGGTGAAGAATTAAGAATTTTTTAGCTATAGGGGCATTTTGAGAATGTTTTTGGATAGTAGCTAATTTTAAGAGATTTGGGTTGAATTTGGGCAATTTGAATAATTTAAAGCGGATTTGAATAAATTTTTTGGTGAAATCTTATTGGTTTGGAGATTTTTTTGGGTTTTAAGGGTTTTTAGGGAATTTTGGTAATTTTGGAGAATTTTGGTAAAAATTGGGTTATTTGGGTAGTTCTAGAGAATTTAGGGCAATTTGTCTAGATTTAAGGAATGTGGAGTATTTTAGATCAATTGTGTAATTGGAGAAATTTAAAATGAGATTGGTGAGGAAATGTGAATTTTTGTGGCCTTAAGGAAACTTTAAGAACTTTTGCGCTTTTGGCTAATTTTGGGAGTTTTCTCGTGAATTTGGGCAATTTAAGTAATTTGGAGTGTTTTAGAATGATTTTTTGTGAAATCTTAGGAATTTGGAGATTACTGGGATTTTTAAGATTTTAAAGGCATTTTAGTAATTTTGGAGAATTAGGGTGAAAATTGGTTTATTTTGGTAGTTTGGGAGAATTTAGGGCAACTTGACTAGTTTTAAGGAATGTGGAGTATTTTAGATCAATCAGGTAATTTGGAGGGGTTTGAAATAATTTTGGTGAATAAATGAGAATTTTTTTAGGCCATTGGGGCATCCTGGGAATTATTGGGATTTTGGCAAATTTTTGGGGATTTGGGGAGAATTTGGGCAATTTGAATAATTTAGAGTTGTTTAGATTAATTTCTTGTGAAATCTTAGGAATTTGGAAATTTTTGGGATTTTTAGGGTTTTAAGAGTATTTTGGTAATTTTGGAGAATTTGGTTAAAAATTGGGTTATTTTGAAAGTTTGGGAGAATTTAGGGCAATATTGCTAGTTTTAAGAAATGTGTAGTACTTTAGATCAGTTGGGTAATTTGAAGAGGTTTAAAATGATTTTGGAGAAGAATTGAGCTCGCAGGGGCATTTTTGGAATATTTGGGATTTACTCTAGTTTTCGGAGATTTAGGGTGATTTTGGTCAATTTGAATAAATTGGAGTTGTTTAAAATGATTTTAGGAATTTGGAGTTTTTTTTGGGATTTTTAGTTTTTTAAGGTCATTTTGGTTTTAGAGAATTTTGGTGAAATTTTGGTTATTTTGGTAGGTTTGGAGAATTTAATGCAATTTAGCTAGTTTTAAGGAATTTTGAGTATTTTAAATCAATTGGGTAATTTGGAGAAGGTTCAAAATGATTTTAGTGATGATGTAGGAATTTTTTTGCCATAGGGCTATTTTTGGAATTTTTGGGATTTTGACTGATTTTGGGATATTTGATGTGTATTTGGGCAATTTATATAATTTGAAGTGTTTTTGAATGATTTTACGTGAAATCTTAGGACATTGCAGTTTTTTTGGAACTTTTAGAGTTTTAAGGGCATTTTGGTAATTTTGGAGAATTTCATGAAAATTAGGTTATTTTTTTTAGAGAACTTAGGGCAATTTGGCTAGTTTTAAGGAATGTGGAGTATATTAGATCAATTGGGTAATTTGGAGAGGTTTATAGTGATTTTGATGAAGAAATGAGAATTTTTGGGTTATAGGGCATTTTGGGAATTTTTTGTATTTTTGCTAATTTTAGGCAATTTGGGCCGAATTTGGGCAAATTGTATAACTTGAAGTGGATTCGAATGATTTTTTGGTGAAATCTTTGGATTAGAGATTTTGGGGGTTTTTAGGGTTTTAAAGGTATTTTGGTTATTTTTGAGAATTTGAATGAAAATTGGGTTATTTTTATAGTTTTGGAGAAATATAAAATTTGGCTACCTTTAAGGAATGTGGACTATTCTAGATCTATTGGGTAACTTCGAGAGGTTTAAAATGATTTTGATGAAGAACTAAGAATTTTTAAGCCATAGGGGTATTGTGGGAAATTTCTTGATTTTGGCTAATTTTGGGCGATTTGGGCAATTTCTATAAATTGAAGTGGATGTTGACCTCACTTTTGGTTGAGGTCTAGTCTCTCTTTAGAATAGCCTAGGGTCTAGCCATATGACTCTCCTTCTGACTTTCTTAGAAGACTAGTCATGGAACCCTCCCCATAGAAATTCAAACCTTTTTTAGCTTCACTAGGAGTTTTCATATGCTTGAGGCCTAACCTCCACCTTTTGGTAGGAATAAGGCAAGCATAAGGAAGCATAGGGGAAGTCTCCTATAGGTGGTCTAACCTTAGGATTTACCCTGAGTGAGGTCTGGGGAGCCCGTATCACACACTTACACTTTCACACTTACACTTTGACACTTACATTTACACTGATTCACATTTACACATTACATTCTACATTCACATCCTAAATCGAATATATTTTACTGCGATCATCAGACTCTTTGAAAACTCATGTGTGTGGTCCCACTAGCCTTAAGTCTGTGGCTAAAAGAGCTAAAATCACCACATAGAGGACCAAAAGAGGCTTCCCTTAGCCCGTAGGCCATCCAGAATGATTCCGTTCTTCATGGTCTGACGATACCTTGCTTTTCCCCAAATTTCATTTTTACCCCGAAATTACTAGTTTGCCCTTAGAAAGGGGTCCAAAACCCAAGATTTCACATAGTCACCTGGGGTTCCCAAAAATTGTTCCGGAGCGTTCCTCTCGTCGAGCTGAGAAGTTTGACTGTAAACATGCCATACTTTTGAGCTACCGGCGGACCCCTCGCGGCTTAAGTAGTCACTACTTGAACGACATTCCGGCCCCACAAAACCCTCCACAGTGGTCAGAAACGTTCCCGTACATCGCCATTCAATTCCAAATTCCATTTTACACTGCTTTGTGCCATTGATTTGGTATTTCAGACACTTTCCCAAAATTTCCCCAAAATGCCCCTACATAGCCAAAAATTCGAGAAATTCGAAAAAATTCCAAAATTTCCTAGAATCTCCAAAATATTCCAAACTTCTTTTTCTCCACTACACAATAGCCTAATTATGTCATTTTAGGCCAATTTAATCAAAAGCCCCAATTTCGACCTAAGCCCGACCTAGGCTCCGGTTTGACCCAATTTGACTCAACGTTAGCCAATTTCTTCCCGATTTGAATTTTAAAAGCCTCGACACATCCCCCTAAACTAAATGCAACATTCGATCGCCACCAAGTCGACCTTAAAATTCAACCAAATCCAATTTAATCGCAAGATCCCCAAATTTAACCATTTTTTTACTTGTTTTGACGACGAGGTTGCCCAAATAACCTCGGATCGCCAAACGGACTGCGCCGTTACGTCCGGAACGTCGTAATTACTTAAAAAGCATATATAATTTGCTATATTTTGATGTACGACGAAATCAACTCGAAATCGGCGCAATTTCAATTAAAAAAAATTACATTTTTGCCACCCAAATCTTAAAATCCCTAATTTCAGCCCTAGCCGCCGGCCCCCTCTCCAAATTCGCGATTCTTCTTCCTCCCCCCCCCCCCACCCCCCACTTCTCCATGGGTGGTCACTTCCCCTTGGCCTTTCTTTTCATTTCCATCATCTCAAAGGTGGGTAAAAGCTTTCACTGTCTTAGACCTTTGGGTATTACTCATGGGGGATTTTGGGACTTCTTCTTCCTGTTCTTATGGCTACAAAGGGGCCTTTTTTTTTTCTTGGTTTTTTGTGTTGGCCGAAAATCACAAAGCAAGGGGAAGTGCTGCCATTTGTTTTGCTCTAATCCAAGGCTTAGGTATGGATTTACATTTTTAGGGCTATGCATCTTCATCCTCTTTAATTTCCCTAAAGTTTGGATGTTTTGTTTTAAGCATTTGGGAGAGGTTTCCCCTCCCATGATTTCACTTTTAATTGCTTTATGATGGTGGATTAAACCAGCCTTGGGGAGGTGCACCTAGCCTAACCCATGCATTTAACCAAACCAAGTCCAAAATAGCCCCTTCCCCCTTAAATCCACTCCTTTACACATGTCAAACCCCAATTGAATTTACAAACCTCAAGCCCTGACCACACTAAGTCACATGGTGACCTGAACCTGGCCGGACCACCACCCCAGCCACCGGAAAACACCAGGCCAAGAGCACCCATTTGATTCAAAAATTCAAATTGAACTGGCTGAGTTGTTCCAACCCAAATGGACACCATGACTGTTCTTCTCCTCCCCTGAGCAGCTGATCCCAGCCTCCAATTGCCCCTGGAAAGCCCTCCAGCCACCTCTATTTAAACTCACCACCCTCTCGGCCAAAAAAGGTGCTGAACAAAACCATACCAAAACTCTGCCAAAATTGCTTCAAACTCTTCTCCTAACCCAGAGCAATTGATCCCACTATCTCTTTGCCCTAATCTCCATTAACAGAGCTCAATTTCTCAGCTCAAAATCCACCCAAAAATAGGACACTTCACCACAGTGAGCCAATCCTCAAATTGATTGACCCTACACCTTCACCAGACCAAGAGAAGAAGTTCCCCAGCAAAAGCCCCCTCTCCAGGCTAGCCATTTCTTATATCAGCCAAGCTTTGAAATCGGGCTTGGTGGAAATCGGGTTTAGGCAATTCACCAGAGCCAGAGACTTCATCTGGAGCTTCCTTGGATTCAATCGAAGGTGCCACAACTCTCTGATTGAAGCTTCACTTCTCAGAGCAAAGGTATGGATCTCTCCTTACTCCCGAGCTTCTGTGAGTTCTCCACTTTGTTTGGCTCAATTTCATAACATGTTAGCCGTATAGATGTGTGCGTCTTGTTGAGACGAATCCATAGAGTATAAGAATGTGAGATTTGGTAGAGAAATGAGGGAGATCTTAGGGTTTTAGTGTGGACGACTCTCGGGATACACCAGTCGGAGATGATGACTAGGAACCGTCGGATCGCGCGTGTATCGAATGGACGATCCAGATCGCGCTGGAGGAGAAGATGGAGCGAGACCGCAGGATGCGGGGCTGCTGACTCAGGTGGCGGCGTCGAATAGGAGCGCGGCGCGTGGGATTTCGGAGCTGCCGAGGATGACAAGGCGCCGCGCTGGATAAGTAGATAAATATGATATTTTATATTTATTTAAATACCAGAAACTTCAAAAATCCATATCTTTGTGTAGAAAAATTACAAAAATAAAATAAAAATACTCTCTTGCTCAGTGAACAGAGGAGAACAATGTGGAAAAAGAATTAAGTTATTTTGATGAGTATTTTATTTTTAATTAATTATTTACTGATTTCAGTATTTTAATTCTCCATGCATTTATACAATTCACTCTGGCATGAGACCATAGGGCTTTTGTATCCTTTGTTCTTGGGAACATTCCCTGAATTTTCCAAGGCCAGAGGTCATCTCTGTGGCAAGATATTGATTTTTCAAATTTATGTATCTGTTTTGTCATTTTAATTCCAGTAATTAGCATGTTGCTTAGAAAATTCTAGGAAAATTTAGGGAGGTATCTTATGACCAGCAGACCCTAGGAAAATTTTCGTTTGGTTTAATTCCTTAAGAATAACCCTAATTGGTCTAAACACCCAAAACTGAATTTTAATTAATTAGGATTAACCACACACCAAAATCACTTAAAAAAATTCTCCACTATTACTTAGGATGCGAGAGAACCTCACATAAAAATTTGAAGTCAATTGGAAATAATTTAACACATTAAATAAATTATTTAAGTTGTATGATCACTTTTAAATTAAAAAATTCATAAAACTTAAAATTCACTTCAAAAATTCACCAAAATGATTTTGAGGGCTCTCTGATATCAGAGGAGTCTAGGAAAATTAAAATTGGAATTTTCTAAAAATTTTTATTTTTAATCATATTTTTAATATTTTAATAATTAAAAAATAATAAAAATCACAAAAATATTAAAAATCATAAAAATGTCACATTTTGGCTCCTAATCACTTAGAAACAAACCAAATATTTTTCTCAAGTCTATAGGTTAAGAAATTGAATTTTAAAGGCTTAAGACAATTATAAATATTAAAAAATGAATTTCCCCACATTCTCACTAAATTAATTCTAGTAAATCAAAGAAAAATCAAAAAAATATAAAATTTATTTTTCTGAACTGCTTGAGGTCAGAGAGATTTATGAAAAATATAAAATTCATTTTTTTAACTTTAATTTTATTTTATAATTAATTAATACCTTAAAACTCAAAATAATTATAATAAACAAAATATAATTCAAAAAAATCACCAAAATTGGTCTAAGTGGTCCTCTGGTCAATAGAAATATCCCACAATTTTCCTAAGGATATAAACCTCACCTTGGTCATGTTGTTGAATTTTCATTGAAAACCCTCATTTTCTCACAAAAATAAATTTATAAATTAAATTAAATTCAGAAAAATCATATTTTCTCCTCTAGTGTCTTAATTGACATATGAGTGAAGTGACATAAAAATTTTAAATTCATTTGAGCTTAATTTAAAGAGTTATGAAATAAATAAGCCTAAATGGACATAAAGGTAATTAAAAGATTTTAACCCTAATTAATACTGTAGGTTTAATCCAAACGGAGGGTAAAATATCTGATCTTAATTTTCCCTTGGGTGATTGAAACTTAAATAATTAAGGGGTAGAAACCTATTAATCATCTTGAAAATATTTAAAGTAAACCTTGATTAATTAAATCATTTAAATTTTGGGAGAATAATTAAAATTTTGGATTATTAAAGTTGGGGATGTGACTTAGGAAGATACCAATTTTTTAATTTAAGATCCCTAAATAAATTACTTTGATAATATTTAACTCTTAATTAAACTGAAGATGATAATTGTAATTAATTATTAAATAATTAAAAGGAAAATAACCCTTAATTATATTAAACTTTAAAATATTAAGTGGTTTAATAACTTAATTAAATTAAATTAAGAACAGTAAAATTAATTTATCATTTGAAAACAAACCTTAAACAAATTTAAAACATTAAAACTAATTTGAAATATTAAGATCATTAAAATATAAAGATTTAATAGAATTAAAACAACTTGAACACTGTTCCAAACTTAAAATTATATAACTAAACCAAATTATTTCAAATCATCAATTTCCTAATTAACAATTGTTAAAAATCTTAAACAGATTAATTTGCCCTTAAAGGCTTTCATTATCATAACTCTTAAATTAAGCATTAAGTGAAATGTCACTTCACTCATCGGATAATCAAATGTTCAAGTTCACTGAGCAAGAAGCTAACTTAACTAAATTCTTGGATGATTAATTCACCTGTACAATGAAGTTCATTTGGACTCAAAATAATCTCAGAAGTATTGAAAAGATGTTTAGGATTTGCCCTAAACACTTCCTCAATATAATGAGATGTTTTAGAAGAACAATTAAATTCAATTGTTCTTTGGTGAAGAAAATCATCCCCGAAACACAAGAACCTAGACGTCATAGAAAATGACTAGCAATAGGATTAGAATTTTGGTAGACAACCGAACCTTCCCTTAGCTTTACCTAGGTGTTTCTTGTAAATATATAAATGCTCTAACATGTGTTTTAAGTGTAGCTTAGAATGACGGGAAGACCCTCCAGGTACTCTTTTATTTTATTGCAATTTACTTACCTGTACTGCACTTTACTTTTCTTGCATGTTAAACAAGAATGTCACCCTGCATGAAAACTAAAACCTTTAGGGTAGCCACAAAACTGAAACCCAAAACTAAATTAAAAATCACAACAAGATAAAATTCACCGCCACAACATTCAAAATATAAAACAACTCAAAATTTAATCACATACAGAACAACAAAACTACAATTACAATTAAATTAAAACGTCTCATTGGATGATCGGGAATACCTCGGATGATGTAACCTACGTGTTGCTAACGGGATTTCCCACGGTCTAAATGAAAGTGTGGAACTCATTTAGTTGAGTTTAGCAAATTCATTTGGACTAAGTGAATCCGATGAAAATAACGATGCCGGAATGATGGAACCGTGGGATCTTAACCGGTGTTGTTATAATCAACTTTAAGATTCCCCTAACAAAATATTAAATCACATGAACCTTAAGACTCTTCTAAACCAAAACACTTCTCTCATCTCCTGATTTTCACTTTCTAAAACTAAACCTCTGCAACAACAAGGAGCTTGGAGCAAGCATAGTGTCCAGCATGGCCATCGTCGTCAGCAAAACTTGTGTCTACTTTAGCTAAACCCTTCTTTAGCATTAAATAACCAAGCCATAGGATTTCGAGGTAGTTTGCCTAGTGCAACATAAATCCTCAACTTTTCATTAGGCATTTGCATAATCATGTTATGCAAATTAAGCCCTAACCGGTCTTAGGACTCCGAGGTAGTCGTTTGGTACGACATAAACCCTCACATCTTCGAGGCTATTTGTGTGACTATGTCATACAAATATAAGTCCTAATTAATTAAAATTGACAGGATTGAAACATTAAACATACTCTTAAATTGAAGCGAAACAATAGGATAGTTTGGGAAGTTGCCAAGATTCTTCTTGGATCCTCAGCTTCTCCTACTTCTCTTCCTTTGGACTCCTAAAATTAATTGTTCCAAATTTGAGCTAATCCCTCTTGAAATTCCAAAATTCAATCCTTTGAAAACCTTAAACTTTGAAATTCTTGAGAGCAAAACCACTGATCATTATCGAGAGTTTTCTTGAGTGTCTTCGGACATTTAAGATGTAATTAACTATAGGGGCTTGCCCTTATAGGGAACTTTAAGAACCCAGGTAATATAAACCTCGTTTAATTCTTTTATATTAAGCGGGGAACTTGTTGGCTTATAAAATTGGTTCGCGGACCAAACGGATGTCACAAATCTTCTAGTTTATTTAATCGAGCTCCATCATCAAGCAGTGTGACTATTCTTCGGGATAGATACACGGTTTGTGGTGCGGTGCTCGTTTATATAAACTGTTTGGGATGTGAGATCGGTTTGATTTCATATCTTAAAATTTTCAAACTTAAATTTATTTTCAAAATCAAATGCTTCTTTCTAAATTTATATATATATCTAAATTAAATTTAAAACCTAAAATTCGCCGACAATTTCTGTAAGCGACCCCTTTTCAAAACACATAACCTAAAAATATGCCGACAATATTTTTCTTTCTTTTTCTTTTCTTTATCTTCTCTTTTTTTTTTCTTTAGGGATTGTTTTTTAATCCTGCTTTTCTTTTCTTTTTCTCTTTTTTCTTTTTTTTTATATAAGGATTACTATATCTGAATAGCCTTTAATGATTTTGAACTTCACACTTCTCTTTTTAAAGTTCAAACTTGAAACATCTCCTTACTTTATAATTAGGTATGAGCTTTATTATTCATTATAAAGTCACAATCTCTTCTTAACATATAATACTTTTAAGTCTCTTAATATTTCAAAAATACAGTTTTCTTTACTTTAAATAGTTAACTATAATCAAATCCTTTCATACCAAATATCTTACCCCTATAAAATTAACCTTTATTACTAAAAACTTTCATTCAATCCTTCGATAATATTCAACTAAAATAAAAAATTTTAGTTATCTATAGTTAGGTTCAACTGCCAGAAGTTATGTTAATAATTTTTGAAAATATAATAATTGAGAACAAATAAGAGTTAATATTTTTTCTACCCTCCCCAAACTTAAATTTTTCTATAAATTTGAAATAGTGGAGAGTAAAAGAAACTAACCTTTTGGTGCTCGGATCTTAAAATCTTCAAAAGCTATCTGGTATTAGTCAAAATTTACAGCTAGCAGGTATGAAACAGTTAGTAACAGTGATATAAAATTTTTAAACATTTGCAGGGTAAAGAGATATCAACTTTAAATATCTAAACATCCAAAAAAACACCGCAACTACTAAACAAACTATCACAGCACTACACATTTCATTTAACAATTTCAACTTTTCATTACAACATTAAAGTACATCAACGGGTTTATACATCACATAGAAAGTAAATAACTACTACATCACAAAAAACACAACAACAAAAAAAACAGAAACAAAAACAGACAAACTAACACTCTTCATCACCAGCTTCATCAGCAGGGTCAGCAGGACCAGGTCTATAATGTGTAGAACTGGTGCAAGTAGGGAATATCACATCACTCTCCCCCCTCATGAATCTGACCTGGGTGTCATGATAAGTAATATTAAACTCAACTCTTCTTCTCATATAATCCTCATTCACATCACTTCTAGCCTCAAACACATCCATCCTACCATGGAGTCTATCCATACTAGCACTCTGTAATCTCAACTGCTCCATAATATCGAACAATGTAGGGGGCTCAGACGTCGATGGAATGTCATAGCTCATAGTAGGAATATCAGTACTCCTACTCTCATCTCGTGCTCCCACATGAGACTCATAAGTACGAATGATAGTCTTGGTAATCGGTCTCAGTGGTATAGCTACCTCTTCAAAACTGTTGAATTCAACTCCAGACTGTACACATAGGGCATGAACTAGGGCAGGATATCCTAATCCCCCAGTGGTCTCTCATCTAGCAATAGACTGAATGTTCTTGAAGACAATAGCTCCAATATCAATCTTATTCATATTCTGAATACAATAGCTCAAAATTGCTCTATCCCTTGTAACTTCATTATGGTGATAAGAAGGTAACAGTCTTGCAGAGATGAAATAGTGTCAGACTTTAGATGCAACATTTAACTTAGAAGCAGGGAAGTTAATCATCTATTTTTGACTCACCTTCCATTCCCCTTTTCCGTCTGTCAGATAAGCAATCACTTCCTTCAAATTCGCTTCTCGGGTATCAAAATTTTCATATTCACATACAAAAGGTTCCCAAGTCTGATAAAATGCATTGATACGCTGAGGGGTAAATTCAACCATTTTTCCTCGAACCAGCACATATTCAGTCTCAGTCCAGTGCACATTTGCATAGAACTCTCTTACAACACCCAAAACAGCATTTGCAGTAAAATAAAAAAATCTCTCTCAGTTTCGCTCAATAATTAACTGTTCAATAGATCCACCATGATTATCAAAAGCTCGATCCTGAATACACTTCTCATTGTAAAGGTAAGAATTAAAATGAAATTGCACTTTGACATTGACAAATCTTTCTTCATCATAATCAAATTTTCTCTTCCCTTTACTCATGCTTGGATCCATGTGAATTTCTAAAAATTGCAAGAAAATTCTAATAAATTCTAAATCCACAATGTAGCAAACTCCAAATACTATTCTAAACAAGTAAGAGCAAATTTCAGCATAGGAAATCCCAAAATTTCTTCAAAAACCCTAAAATTCCAATCTAAGCAATGTGAGAGATTTCTATAGTGAAAATAAAAATTTTTTAACTCAAATCGAAGCTCTTACCAAGAGAAGTGTAGATCCAGTCTCGAAAAGCCTTGAAATCGCTTCAAATCCAAGATCTAGCAAGCCCTAGCCCTTCAAAGTTGCAAAAATGGACGAGGAAGATGAAAGCAAGGAAGAAATTCACGGGTCCCAGGATCAAAATCACGAATAAAAGGGCGCCGGTGGTGCTCTATTTATTCAAAATAGCCAAAGTCTCTATATTTGGGCGCCGGCGGTGCTCTATTTATTCAAAATAGCTAATGTCTCCAGTGCAAAATTTTTTTTTGGGTCCGAAAATTTTTTCGTAATTTCAATCATTTCGTCCTCCACAATGACATTTAACACTTCATTAAGCATCTATTTCATCACACAAGCAATAACTAACACAATTCTTACACAAACAACACAAAACATCACTTATATATATATAATCCACATTACAACATAAACACTAACATGTTCGTCAAATTAAATCAACGACCCTTAGATTTTTAGTTTTGCAAGTACACTACGATAAGCAAACACTAAAATCTAAGCACACACAACGAACTTAAGCATAATAAATCCAAATGCAAACTACAAAGCAAAGCAAAGAAAATACTAAACAAACCAAACAAAACTAATCAAAGCAAAGCAAACACACATCAAGCACAAGTAGAATCCATTAGTCACTCCTCATCGGTCTCCAAACTATCTTCCTTTCTGATATCTCCAATAGATTGATGATGCATGAACAAATTGTAGAAGGGACGAAATGGGAATTCATCAGATGAATCCTCAGCAATCACAACATTCTTCTTCAACATATTAATCAAGTCCATTTCAATCCGACCAGTGTGATCAAATTGTTCCTTCATCTTCCAGTCTATGTGATCAAATAAGTAAAAAATATTATTAATGACATTCAAAATATTTTGTACCTCTTTTTCCAACTGGTTGATTTTCTTCAGTGTCACTCTGGAATTTTCGTGAAAGTAAGGTCGAATGGGTTGTAAAGTCCGAGTTGGTTGATCAGTCAGCGTATCCATATCACCTTCATATCCTACTTGTTTGGTAGTCATAAAGATTAATTGGATCAATATGCCTCCAGGAAAGAAGAACATTTTCCCAACTCTCATACAGAACTTGTGATTGACTATACAACAGAAATATGGTGGACGGGTGTCCAAGCTCATATTTAGATCCATGAACCATCAATCCCAAAACAGATTTCACAATTATATTTCAAATATCAATCGGCCTTCCAATTTAATACGTAAATTTAAAATAGCACTTTCCTTGGTTACTTTACTAATCTTTAAAGTTGGAAATAACTTTGCCGAAATAAAATAATGCCACTGCTTTGACACCGGATTTAAAGATGCAAAAGGGAAACTAATATATCCATTGTCTCTTACTTCCCAATCTTCATTTTCATCCGTCAAATAACGATAAACATCATTCATATTATCGCTTGTCGCATTAAAATTAGAATAGTGGCAGATAGGTACATTCTCAATCATAAAGAGATCATTAATTCTCGCAGGAGTGAATTGCACAAACCTACCTCGCACAAAGACGAATCCTTGGTTGATCCCGTGAAGATTTGTATAGAATTCCTTCACAATCGGAATGACTACGACAACGGTAGTGTAACATAGCACTTCCCAACGCCTTTTCTTTATTATCTCTTCAAGTTGTAGTAGGATTATACATACCTCGATTAATAAAGCCTCTCTCCTTGATAATCCTCCTCTTCATCATCACCTTGGTGAATAATCGTTGTGCCTCGAAACTGATAACCTTTCATCGGTTGAAAATGCAAGATCAATAGGCTTTTATGGAGTAGGAATCCATGGGATGCGAATTGGGAAAGGAAGTTTTCATTTTTCTAGTGGTTAGAGGTTTAAAATGGAGTTTTGGGAGTTATAAGGAAGAAGATTCCGCTCAAAACCGCCAAAATGGAATTTTTAAACTCCAAAAACCGTCACCAGGATTTGGGCACTGGCGGCGCTCGATAGGGTGCCGACGGCGCTCAAATCTTGAAGTTCAACATGTTCTCTGTATTTGGACGCCGGCGGCGCCAGTGGTTAAAAATTTCACCGAATTTCGTTTGGCCCGAAATATTCTGATAACTCAATTCGATCCAATATTTATCAAATTTTAAAAGTATTTAGGAGCGATTAGGATTCCAAAATAACTATCTAAAAGCACAACTACAACAAACAAGCAAACACACTACAAAGATACATATGGGTTGCCACCCATAAAGCGCTTGGTTTAACGTCGTCAGCTCAACAAACCATTCAGTTAATCGAGATGACTCAGCATTAAAACCTCTTTGAAGTTAGGTTGAAAACCATCAAAGTAAGGCTTTAATCGATGCCCATTAACCTTGAAAATCTTTCCAGTATCAGGATCCTCAATATCAACAGCTCAAAAAGAATGAAATTTTACAACTGTAAAAGGTCCCAACCATCAAGACTTGAGCTTTCTAGGAAATAATTTCAACCTTGTATTATATAACAAAACTTTCTGTCCATATTCAAATTTCTTTTTCAATATCTTTTGATCATGCCACAATTTCATTCTCTCTTATAGATCCTGTTGTTGTGATAAGATGAATTTCTAATTTCTTCCAATTCATTCAATTGCATAAATCTCTTCTCTCTAGTATTTTTCAAATTAAAATTCAACTCTTTTATATTCCAATATGCTTTATGTTCCAATTCAACCGGTAAATAACAAGTCTTTCCAAACACTAGTCTATAAGGAGATATTCCAATAGGGGTCTTAAAAGCTGTCCTATAAGCCCAGAATGCAGTATCTAATCGAGCAGACCAATCTAATTTGTGATTATCTACAGTTTTCTCCAAAATTCTTTTAATTTAACGATTAGACACTTCTGCTAAACCACTAGTCCGGGGATGATAAGCAGTAGAGATTCTATGAATAATATTATATTTCTCAATCAAACTCTTAATTTGATTATTCCTAAAATAGGATCCACCATTAGTTATAATCACTCTCGGCATTCCATCTCGCAAATATATTTTTCTTTAAAAATTTTGAAACACTTCGAGCATCACATCTAGGTAAAGAAATAGCTTCAATCCATTTTGAGACATAATCAATCGCAACCAGTATATATAAATTCCCAAATGAAGGAGTAAATGGTCCCATAAAATCTAATCCCCATACATTAAAAGTTTCAACTTCCATTTAGAGGCATTTCATTTCTTCTAGAGATATTACCTACTTTTTGACATCAATCACATGATTTAATATATTTGTATACATCCTTAAAAAGAGTAGGCCAGCAAAATCCAGATTGCAAAATCTTAAAAGCATTTTTATCAACACCGAAATGACCTCCAAATTCAGAATCATGACATCGTTGAATAATTAAATTATTTTCTTTCTGTGGCACTGTCGGCATATTTTTAGGTTATGTGTATTATTTTAAAAAGGGGGGTCGCCTAACAGAAGTTGTCGGCGAATTTTAGATTTTAATTTTAATTTAAATATATATATATATATGATTTAGAAAGTAGTATTTGATTTTGAAAATAATTTTAAGATATGAAATCAAACCGACCTCACATCCCAGATAATTTATATAAACGAGCGCCGCATCACAAACCGTGTATTTATCCCGAAGAATAGACACACCGCTTAATGATGGGGCTCGGTTAAATAAACTAGGAGATTTGTGACATCTGTTTGGTATGCGAACCAATTTTATAAGCCGACAAATTACCCTGCTTAATATAAATGAATTAAGCAGGGTTTATATTACCTGGGTTCTTAAAATTCCCTATAAGGGCAAGCCCCTATAGTTAATTACATCTTAAGTGACGGGAGTCACCTAAGAAAACTCTCGATAATAATCAGTAGTTCTACTCTCAAGAATTTCAAAGTTTAAGTTTTCAAGGGATTGAATTTTAGAATTTCAATAGGGAATGGATCAAGTTTGGAACATTTTATTTTGGAAATTCAAAGGAAGAAAAGTAGGAGAAATCACAGATTCGAAGCGAACTTCGGTAATTTCCCGACTATCCTATTGTTTGGCTTGAATTTAGGAAAGCCCTAATGTTTATTTAATGTTTTGATCTCGCCGATTTTAATTAATTAGGACTTATATTCGTATGACACAATCATACAAACAAATTTCGAAGATGTGAGGGTTTATGTCGTGTCGAACGACTACCTCGGAGTCCTAAGACCGGTTAGGGCTTAATTTGCAATGCAAATGCCTAATAAAAAGATTGAGGATTTATGTTGCACTAGGAAAACTACCTCAAAGTCCTATGGTTTGGTTATTTAATTCTAAGAGAATTTTGCTGAAGTAGACTCAGGTTTTGCTGATGACGATGGCCGTGCTGTCCACCATGCTCCGAGCTTCTTGTTGTTGCAGAGGGTTTAGTTTTAGAAGATTGTAATCAAAAGAGAAGGGAGAAGTTTGGTTTTAGAAATCTTAAAGTCCAAGTGTTTTTTATGTTTTAATTAAAACAAATCTTAAAGTTGATTATAACAACACCGGTTAAGATCCCACTGCTCCATCCTTCCGCATCGTTATTTTTATCGGATTCACTTAGTCCGTATGAATTTGCTAAACTCAACTAAATGAGTTCCACACTTTCATTTAGACCGCGGGAAATCCCGTTAGCAACACGTAGGTTACATCATCCGAGGTATTCCCGATCATCCAACAAGACATTTTAATTTAGTTGTAATTGTAGTTTTGTATTCTGTTTGTGATTAAATTTTGAGTTGTTTTATATTTTGAAATGTTGTGGCGGTGAATTTTATCTTGCAATGACTTTTAATTTAGTTTTGGTTTTGGTTTTAGGGGCTATCCTAAAGGTGTGGGTTTTCATGCAACAGTTGTTTATCATGCAAGAAAAGTAAGTGCAATGCAGTTAAGTAAATTGCAAGGAGGTAAATTGTAAATAAAATAAAAGCGTACCTGGAGGGTCTTCCCGTCATCCCAAGCTACACTTAAACACAATTCAGGATATTTTCATCATTTAAAGCAAGTTCCTAGGTAAAGCTAAGGGAAGGGTTATGGTTTTCTACCAAGTTCCTAATCCTATAACTAGTCATTTCCTATGACGTCTAGGTTCTCGTGTTTTGTTCGAGGACGATTTTCTTCATTAAAGAACAATTAAGTTCAATTGTTCTTATAAACATCCTATCGTATTGAGGAAGTGCTTAAGACGAGTCTTAAACATCTTTTCAATACCTCTAGGATTGTTTTAAGTCCAAGAGAATTTAATTATACAAAATGAATTAATCATCCAGGAGTTTCAAGTTTCGTTATCTTGCTCAGTGAACTAGGACATTTGAATATCCTATGAGTGAAGTAACACTTCACTTAACACTCCATTTAGGAGTTATGACAACACGAGTTTTTGAGGGCAAATCGATATTCAAGTGATTTGTGATTCAATTTAATTTCAATTAATGGGTTTAAGTTCGAATAGTTGTTCAAGTTGTTTTAGCATTTATTTTTGAATTCTTTATGTCTTAAGTGATGTTATATTTAATTCAATTTAATTTAATTTTAATTTTAATTTAATTTGGTTTGGTTTTAATTTTAATTTAATTTTATTTATTTAATTTTAATTTTATTTTAACTTGATTTTATTTATTATTTTAATTTAATTTAATTTAATTTAATATGTTTTAATTTAATTTGATTTAATGTGATTTAATTTAATTTCATTTAATTTAATTTTAATTTAAATTTTAATTTAAATTTTAATTTGGTTTTATTTTTAATTTTAATTTAAATTTAGATTTTAACTTAATTTTATATTATTATTATTTTTATTTTTTTTTTATGCTTTAGTGGATGATTTAATTTTAATTGTTAAAGTATTAATTTAATTGAAATTTTAAAAGGATTTAGTTTAAATGTTTTAATTTTTAATTTAATAATTAAGCATTTTAAGTTTTGAATTTGGATTATCATTTTAATTAGGAATTCAATATTATCGAGGTGATTAATTTAGGGATTCTTGAATTAAAGAATAAATTTCTTCCTAATAACATCCCTATTTTAATAATTCTAATTTTTTATTATTCTTCCAAATTTAGTTAATTATTTAATTAAGGTTTATTTTGATTACTTTCAAATTACTTGGTAGGTTTCTACCTTTTAAATACCTAAGTTTCAAACATCCAAAATCAACTTAATATCAAATATTTTACCCATCCTTTTAATTAAACCTAAAATTTTTAATTATAGGTTAAAATTTTAATTACCATTTTGCCCTTTAAACTTACTAACTTCATAACTCACTAAATTGAGCTTAAATGAATTTGAAATTTTTATGTGACTTCACTCATATGTCAATCAAGACATTAGAGGAGAAAATGTGATTTTTTTGTATTTAATTTATTTATATAATTATTTTTGGTGGAAAATGAGAATTTTCAATGAAAATTTAATAACATGACTAAGGGAAAGTTTCTGTCCTTAAGAAAATTATGGGACATTCCTAATGACCAGTAGGACCACTTGGATCAATTTTGGTGATTTTTTGAATTATATTATTTTTATTATAATTATTTTGAGTTTTGGAGTATTAATTAATTTAAAAATAAAATAAAGGTTGAAAAATGAATTTTATATTTTTCAAAAATCTCTCTGATATCAAGAAAACCAGAGAACCAATTTTTATAATTTTCTGATTTTTCTTTGATTTATTAGAATTATTTTAATGGAAATGCTAGAAAATGCATTTTTTAATTTTAAAATTACCTTAGGGCTTTAAAATTTAATATCTCATCATAGTAGACTTAAGAAAAATATGGGTTTATTCCTAAATGATTAAAATTCAAAATGTGACATTTTGGTAAATTTTATTATTTTTGTGATTTTTATTATTTTTTAATTATTAAAAATATTAAAATAATGCAAAAAATCAACTTTTTTGGAAAATTGCAATTTTAATTTTTTTAAATTCCCCTGATGTTAGAGAGGCTCCAAAACCAATTTGGTGAATTTTTGAAAAGGATTTTGAAAGTTATGAATTTTTAAAGTTTAAATTTGGCTAAATGACTTAATCAACCCATTTGATAGGGCTAACCAAGTCCAATCGACTTCAAACTTTTATGGTGGGTTCCTCCGATCCTAAAGGTCAGTGGAGAATTGATTTCAAGTCAATTTTATGTATGATTAGCTTCTAATTAATTAAAGCTCCATTTTGGGTGTTTAAGCCAATTAGGGTTGTTACAAGTGAGTTAACTCAAAAACCATTTTCCCTAGGGTCCTCCTGGTCATAAGAAACATCACCAAATTTTCCTAGAATTTATTTCACAACATGCTAATTATTAGAATTAAAATACTCGTAATAGTGACCTAGAATTGAAAAATCAATAACTCTCATAGGGGTGGCCTCGACTTTGGAAAATTCGTGGAATGTTCCCAAATTCGGAGGCTTCAAAAGCCCTATGGTCTCATGCCATGGTGAATTTCCTATATGCATGGAGAATTAAAACAATGCAGAGAGTAAATAAATCATTAAAAATAAAATACTTAATGAAATTAAATGATTTCTTTTCCACATTATTCTCCTCTGTTCACTGAGCAAGAGGGTATTTTTATTTTATTTTTAGAAGTTTTCTACACAAAGTTATGAATTTTCAAAGTTCTGGGTATTTAATAAATAAGAAAATCCCTATTTTTCTTTTTATCCGAATCGGCGCCGCGTCAACCTTAACATCCCCGAACAGCCACGCGGCGCTTTCTGGTTCGACGCCGCCATCCGACTCAGCGCTCCGGGGCCCCGCTGCATCGTTCCGTCTCCTCATACGACTCAATCTGGATCGTCCACCCGCGCGTGTATCAAATGAACGGCATCCGTTCATCGTCCCCAAGCCTCCTAACCCGAGAACCGTTCACACTAAATCCTTAATATCTCACTCAATACTTAACGGATTTTGGTGTTCTTGTGCTCTATGGATTCGTCTCGAAGAGACGAACACATCCATACGGTTTATGTGGCATGAAATTGACTCAATAAAAATGGAGAATGTTCAGAAGCTCGGGAAGAAGAGTGAGACCATACCTTTGCTCGCAGAAGTGTGGCTTCGATCCGAGGGTTGTGTCACCTTCGATCGGGTCCAAACAAGCTTCGGATGAAGTCTCCCGGCCCCGTGAATCGTCCGGTATGATTTCGACCACGACCGATTACAAAGCTTGGAGTCCGGAACGGATGGGTGGCCCGGAGAGGGGGCTTTCACCTGGGGAACTTCTCCTCTCGACCTCGTGCAGTGTAGGTGAGTTTAATTTGACTTTGGTGGAGGATTTGGGAGTGTCCCGTTCGGCTCGAGAATTGAGCTCCAAAATCGAGCTCAATTAGTGGGGATTAGGGCAAGAGGACAGTGGGGATCAAATGCTCTAGGTGTGGGGAGAGTCAGGAGTGATTTTGGCAGAGTTTCCTTAAGGTAGGTTCAGCACCTCTCATGGCCGAGAGGAGGTGGTGTTTAAATAGGCATGGCTGGAGGGCTTCCCAGGGGGGTTTAAGGCTTGGGATCAGCTGCTTAGGTCAAGGGAAGAACAACCATGGTGGCCATTGGGCATGGGGCAACTCAGCAAGGTGGAATTCCAAAGTTTGGCTCCTCCCCATGTCTCGGCCATGGCGTTTTCCGGCGGCCTGGTGGCTGGCCGGCCAGGCATTGGTCACCATCTTGTTCAGGTGGGTCAGGGTTGGGGTTTAGTGCAATCAATTGGCCATGGACATGTGTAAAGGGCTTGGATTAAAATGGTATGGGGGAGAGGCCATTTTGGCCCCAAATGGGTCAACCCATCCTTTTGGGCTAGGTGCACCACCCAATGCTTGGTTTAGGTTGAAGGGAAAGTGATTTGGTTCAACATAATCAGTAGGGTCAAGTCACCATCCAAGCACAATTAGGCCTAAGCATGGTTAAGGGGAATCATGGGAGTGGTTAATCACCTTAAGGGAATGTGGAAAGGATCTCCTCCTTTTGCCCAATGTGGTAAGGTCACATGTGAACAACTCACATGGCTTGCATGTGGCTTAAGAGTGGCTTCATGGCTTGCCTTTGGCTTGGGAAAAGTTTGGTCAATTTCATGAAAATGGATTTTAGAAATTTTGGTAATTTAGGGGTGATTTGATGGGATTTGGCATATGGCTTGATTTGGATTTATTTTATCATGGATTTAGAACTTAGGAGATGGTTTTGATTGAATGAATGGCAAATGAAAATGTCATATGGGCTTTAGGATAGAGTTTGGGCCTTTGAAATTTAGTGAAGATGGGCTTTTAAAATGGTTTAGGGAAGTGGGCTTTTGGATTTTGAAATGGATTTTAGGATGAAAGTTTGGTAAAGGCTTGGGCCAAATAATTGTTGGGCTTGGTTTAGGGGTATGTCATGAATAATTTGAAACAAGTTTGGAGTGATTTGGGTTTGAATTGGGTTGAATTTGGGCCTCTTTGGTAAATGGGCCAATGTAGGTCAAATTGGGCTAACTTGGGCCAATGTTGGGCTAGGGTTGAAATTGATGTAAAATTAATGTTGGGAAATGTTTATGGGAGTGTTTCAAAGAGGTTTTGACTTTGGTTGGGTTTTGATTTTGGGGTTTGGGCTTATTTGGGTTAGGTTTGGGTTTAGGTCAAAATTGGGTCTTTTAGCTTTGGGTTGAATTTGAGTGGGGTTTGGGTCTAAATTTTGGGTAAATCATGTTAGTGTTTTGTTTTTGGGGATGTTAAGGAAGGTTTAGAAAAGGTTTGGGGTTAATTGGAGTTGAATTGGGTTAGTTTGGGCTAAGTTTGGGTCATGGGTCCAAATTGGGCTTTAAGGTCAAAAGTGAAATCGGATTCAAATGCCAATCCAATTGGACTTGGGTTTGGTCTAGATTGGTGTTGGGGATGTTGAATTGAAGTTTAGAATTGAATTGGACCAGAATTTGGGTCAATTGGGTAGGTTTGGTTTGACATTGGGTTCACTTTGGGTTAAAATGGGTCAAATCGGGGATTTTGACAAAAGTGGGGTAAATTGACAAAATTGGCCCATGGTGTAGTTTAACAAAATGAAATTGGGAATATTTGGGATTTTCTGGAATTTTCTGGGAATTTTCTGAATTTTTGGATTTTTTGGCTAAGAGGGGCATTTTGGGTATTTGGAGGGTATTGGGAGGTATTTTTGGAATTTTTGGTATTTTTGGCTATGAATGGTCAATTTGAGTAATGTGGGAATGTTTGGGATTGGTCTTGGGGAATTTTGGGTAATTTAGGTGATTTTGCAAATTTTGGGTAGTTTCAAAAGCATTTGGTAGGTTTGGTGGGTCTAGGGTCCCGAGGGTCAAAAATTGAAAATTTAGAAAATTGAAGATTGGGTAAATGTAAGTGGAATGAAGTCATTTTGGTTGAGCCATGAAGCCATATCAAGCCCACATGAGCCATGAAGGGACTCATTTGAGGCATTCACTATGTTGTTCCTAACCCTCTGCCAAGGGCTTAGGGGTTAAGAACCATCCATGTGAATCACCTTCATGAGTCGGAGGTCGAGTTGGGTATAGGTGTGGTTTTAGGAGGTGTGTGAAAGTGTAGTGTATAAGTGTAGTGTGTGTGAGTCGGCCCTCACTGGACCAGGCCACCTGAGGGCGGTCCTAAGCCAAAGAGTCCTATAGGAACTCATCCTTTAAACTTCCGCATTCGATTTCAACCCTCTAGGTGATTAGGGGTCTACAATCAAGTTTGTGGAGTTTGCAGAGGAGTTAAGAAGTGGTTTGAATTTCTAAGTGGTGGGTCCCAATTCTAATCCTCTAGGATAGTCAAAGGAAAAGCCTAAGGCTAGATCCTAAGTACTAAAGAGAAGAAGAGAAGACCTCATCAAAAATGAGGTCAACAGGCACACATCTCCTAATAATCAGATCCTTACACTGTTTATATAGATAGGGCTCATCCCTAAATTAAATCTTGCATCATATTTAAACTTCTTTTGTTGTTGCCTTGTTAAATCAGCTGGTACAATATCACTCACAATATAATTCACAATATCAGCATATCAAGGCAAATTTCTTCCCATAATAGTATAAAGTTGTTCATCAGGGAAAGTTTCTGTAACTTCCTTCTCAATTTCAGATAATTTATCATACTCTAATCTCGACAAATGATCAGCTATTTGATTATCAGATCCCTTCCTATCAACTATCATTTAATCAAATTCTTGCAGAAGAAGTATCCATCTAATCAGTCTAGGTTTGACATCTTTCTTTTGCATTAAATATTTGATAGCTGAATGGTCTGTACACACAATACTTTTAGCTCCAATTAAATAAGGTCTAAACTTTTCAAAGAAAATAGTATAGCTAATAACTCTCTTTCAGTAGTGGTATAATTAATCCGAGCTTCATTAAGAGTTTTACTAGCATAGTAAATGACTTTGAAAACTTTATCATGCCTCTGCTCCAATGCTACTCTGATCGCATAATCACTAGCATCACACATAAGTTCAAATGGTTTCTGATGAAACAGCTATAGGTGCAGTGATTAATTTCTCTTTCAATAATTCAAAAGCAGACAAACATTCATCATTAAAATCAAATTTCCTATCATTTTCTAGAAGTCAGCACAAATGTTTGGTAATTTTAGAAAAAAAATCTTTAATATATCGCCTGTAAAATCCAGCGTGTCCTAAGAAACTCCTCACCTCTCTCACGGTAGTGGGTGGTGGCAATCTCTCAATCACTCGAATTTTAGTAGGGTCGACCTCCATACCAAATTCAGAAATTTTATGCCCCAGCACAATTCCTCCTACAACCATAAATTGACATTTCTCCCAATTCAGAACTAAATTTGTTTTCTTGCAAAATTCCAAAAGTTTTGCTAAGTTTTCCAAACAGATTTCAAATGAAGTCCCGAATACAGAGAAATCATGCATGAAAACTTCTATTCCATTATCTATCATACTGCTGAAGATAGACATCATACATCTCTGAAACGTTGCAAGTGCATTACACAGTCCAAAAGGCATTCTTTGAAAAGTAAAGGTTCCGTAAGGGTTAGTAAATGTTGTCTTTTCTTGATCCTTGGGAGAAATAAATATTTGATGATAACCAGTATATCCATCCAGAAAGCAGTAGTACTTATGTCCAACAAGTCTATTCGGCAATTGATCGAGAAAAGGAAGAGAAAAGTGATCTTTTCGGGTGGCGGCATTTAATTTCCTATAGTCAATACAAATTCGCCATCCATTAATTTGTCTTATGGGTATAATTTCATTCCATTCATTCACTTCAACAGTCACTCCCTTTTTCGGTACATAATGTATTGGTCTCACCTAAGCACTATCCGAAATAAGATAAATAATTCCAGCATCCAGCCATTTTAAAATCTCCTTCTTAACTACTTCTTTCATTATTGGATTCAATCTCCTCTGTGGATTAACTCTTGGTTTATGTTCTTCATCTAATAAAATTCTGTGTATACAAATCGAAGGACTGATTCCTTTAATATCCGCTAAAGTCCATCCAAAAGCCTTTTTGTATCTTTTTAAAATTTCCAACAATTGTTGTTCTTGATATTCGTTTAACTCCGAAGATACATAACTGGTAGAGTAGATGATTCTCTTAAAAACATATACTTCAAATGATTAGGGAGAATTTTCATCTCAAGTTTAGGAGGTTTTATTATAGATGGAATTAATTTTTTATCTCCACCTTTCATAGTGTCTAATACTTCAAATCTCTCATGAACATACTCCAAATCTTCATTCTTCTTAATATCTGAATTTTCTTCATTTTCAATTCCTTCTTCAAACATATTTTCATACTCCGCTTCTTTTTCAAATATATTTTCAAAATGATCATTTCTCAAATATTCACAGACCTCCATCCTAAAACATTCATCATCTTTTGCCTTTGAGGGATACTTCATAGATTTCAAAATATTAAAGGTCACCTCTTTATCATTAACCCTCATAGTTAATTCTCCTTTTTAAACATCAATCATACTCTCCCAATAGCAAGAAATGGTCTTCCCAAAATGATTAAAATTTCTTTATCTTCCTTCATATCAAGTACAATAAAATCCACAAGAAAGATAAATTTATCCACTTTCACTGACACATTTTCCACCACTCCTTTAGGGTAAGTAATGGAACGATCGGCCAACTAAAGAGTCACAGATGTAGAAGAAATTTCTCCTATTCCCAACCTTTTGAAAGTTGATAAAGGCATAAGATTAATAATAGCTCCCATATCACATAAGGCTCTTCCGAAAAATTTTTCACCTATAGCATATGGGATAGTGAAACTACCAAGATCTTTATGTTTTTCCGAAATCTTCTTCTGAATAATTGCACTACACTCTCCACTAAGTGCAACGATTTCATGATCTGTGAACTTTCTTTTCTTTTTGAGAATATCCTTCATAAACTTGACATAGTCAGGCATCTGTTCTAATGCTTCAACAAAAGGAATATTTATCATTAATTTCTTAAGGATCTCCAAAAATTTTCTAAATATGTTATCCTTGTTTGTTGTTTCAATCTTTAAGGAAATGGAGGTGGTGGTTTTCAATAGTAATCTTCATTGGTTCAAGAGGATATTCCAAATCTAGATAAATCTTGTTTGAACCTTTTTCAATATCCACCTTCTCTTTTTCTATTCCAACTTCTTTTTGTACTCTTATCTCCAATTCCTTTCTACTCCTTGATTGAATAGCCTTAAGTTGTTCCTTGTTTTGATCTTTTGGATTGATCTCAACATTACTTGGAAGCGTTCCAGAAGGTCTATTATTAAGTGCAGTGAAAATATGTCCCAATTGATTTTCAATATTTTTTTATCGCAACACCTTGAGCTTGTAGTTGATTTCCTATATTCAGAATCATTTCTTCAGTACACAACATCTTATCCTTAAATTGCGGGTTACTATTGAATACAGGAGGATAAGAAGGTATAAAATTGATATTTCCTTGATTGTTCAAATTTCCAACTGGATTTATAGAATTGTTCTCCCATTGTGGGTTAACATTTGCATTGCCATTATTCCAGTTGAAATTTGGGTGATTCTTCCAACCAGGATTATAATAATTTGAATAAGGATTGTTAGGTTTATTAATAACATTCAAGGTCTCATAAGGTGTTTGAGATTTTGTTATCTGTCCAAATGAATTTTCCTCTAACACTTAGGGTGGTTGAGAATAATTCATTCCATACTAATCTATTTTCTTAGAAAGGGTTGCAATTTGAGAAACTATCATGGTCATCATATCTGAATCATGAACACTAGCTACTCTCTTAGGGTTTACCCGTTCAGAGGGTCATTGAAAATTATTAGTAGCCATTTCTTCTATTAATGTGTATGCTTCATCAAAATGTTTTGACATTAACGATCCACCAGAAGCAGCATCTATAATCGATCTCAATGATCCACTAATTCATTGTAAAATGTTTGAATTATTAACTAGTCTGGTAAAGCATGATGTGGGCACTTCCTAAGAAGATCTTTAAATCTTTCCCAAGCTTCATATATTGATTCCTCTTCAAACTAACCAAAAGATGTGATATCATTTCTTAGCTTAACAGTCTTTGATGGAGAGAAATATTTTGATAGAAACTTTTGAGAAAGTTCTCTGCAAGTTTTAATAGATTCAGGTGCTAACGAATTTAACCACGCCTTAGCTTTATCCCTTAATGAAAAAGGAAAAAGTCTAAGTCTAACAGCATCACTCGACACTTTGTCATATTTAAAGGTAGCACACAGATCTAGAAAACTAGCGATATGTAAATTTGGATCCTCATTAGGTATTCCTCCAAATTGATTATTTTGTACCATTTGGATAATAGCAGGTTTAAGCTCAAATGAATTAGCCGCAACACATGATTTTGAATAGTCACATGAATTTCATCTATTGTTGGGTTAGCATAATCTCTTAAAGATCTTGACAAATTTCCGATATCATTTCTCTGATTATCTTGATTATTTGCCATTTCGCAAGGATTATAAGTTTGTTTTATTTGTTTTTGAATTTTTCTAATAGTACGCTCTAACTCCGAATCGTAAGGTACTAAACCTATAGATCCACTACTACGCATATAAAACCACACAAATACTCTAACAAGTAAACAAACAAATAATTACACACTACAAATTAAAGGTTTTCAGTTACTATATTATCAATAGATACCATTTATACCTTCCCTGGCAACGACGCCAAAAACTTGACAGTGGAATTTATATTATGCAAGAATTTATGAACCCAAATTTATATATATTTATAATGATTTTTTAAAGTTCAAACTTCAACGCAAGTATAAGTATCATATCAAGTAATACAGGGCTCTAATGGAGTCCTGGTTATCGATCCCACAGGGAAGGCACGTTCCTTATAATAGATAATGTAATACTGAAATCCAATACTCAAATCGCAATTAAAGTTTAAGTTTACTTCTACTAACAAGATGCAGAAAATAGTAACAGTTAAGCAAACCACAATTACTTCTAATATCTTTAAACAAAATTAACTAACACACACACACATACTAAGTTTTGTATTTGAAAGGTTTTGATATATATGAAAAGTGTCATTCCTCTTGCAATAAGTATATGATGTGTGAATGATATAGAATGATTATTTATTGTATTGTGCCAAATAGGAGCATAAATTTTTCTTTACTCTCAAAAGAGTACCCCCTCTTCCAAGCATGAAAAGAACATTGACATATCCTAAGTTCAGTCATTAAATCTAAGGCTAGGCTAGGAGGATATTGGTTGTCACTACGGAGCTCTCACTCACCCTTCACTTGAAGGCTAACCTTTGACTTTAGTTACCAATCTTAGGACCAAATTGGGGATCTCTCCAATTTGAAGCCCATCAAAACACATTTCTCTATTTATTTCCACTCAATTCTCATGAACTACGCAATTCATTCATGGACATTGAATGGATTCTTCATTATTGTTGTAGGACACTCAATCCTTTTAGAGTAAATGTACAACAACAAAATTTAACAATTCAATTAGCCATATCGAAAAGTAAATTAAGTTCGAAATGAAAAACCATCATAATTTCTTTAATACTTTAAAAGCACTTCAAATCCACATCATCACATCATCACATCATCACATCTCTATGCAAGAAGAATGACAAAGGAGACTACTCAGAATTCATAGAGAAGACACAATAAAACATGAATTTTATATATATAAGAAAAGTCATACAAACCACAATAGAAAATACAATTTACCTCTTTCTCTTCCCCAAGTAAATCCCTTGAAGTTCCTTTGAATCCTTTTCTCTCTTCTTTGCAACACTCAATTCCCTCTTTAGAATGGAAAGGAAGAAGTAATCTCTCACTTTACTCCTTCTCCTTCACTCCTTAGAGAAGAATCCCTATCAAATCTTCACTTCTACACTCTTCTCTTCCAAGCCCTAACCCTCTTCCACTCACACACACTTCTCTCCCTCACCAAAACTCCTAAACTCTACACTTTTTTCGTCAAAAAATAGTTACATATATGTTAGAAACGAATTCCCAAGAGTTTCCTTAAGCATCCCTTCAAAAAGTTGTCAAAACTCTTCAAATCTGAATTGCACCGACATCGGGCGCCGACGGCACTCTATCGTCAATTAATTCTGGAGCTCTCGGGAAAATGGCGCCGGCAGTGCCAGAAGCTGTTTTCTCCCATTTTGCTCCTTTTCGCTCCAAATTCGTTCTTTTTTGCTTCTCTTCGCTCCAATCACCTAAAATCATCATACCTACAACAAATTATGAAAAATACCTTTCTTTAAAGTGCAATATCACCAAAAATGGGTAAAATTATATAGCAAAAACAGTATAAATTTTTAGTGCATTAGTAGTTATCAATATTATAAGTATCATGCAAAACGAAGTGATTTAGTTTCTCACCTTTCTTTTACTGATGATATCATTATTTTCTGTAAAATGAGCAAGAATTATTTCAAGCATATTCTCTCCAATCTAAACCAGTAAAATGAAGTGTGAGATTTTATTTAGCAAGCATATTCCTATTAAATGAAGCATTGGATCTTTCAACATACTTGGTTTAAATAAAGTAACCTTCCCTTTAAATATTTAGGGTTAAATTAGACACAAACATGAGGAAGAATGTTCATTTTGATGATGTTTTACTTAAAATCACAAAAAAAATTCAAAGCTGGGAAAATGCAATGTTGTCCTTTAGTGGTAGGCTTACTTTACTTAAAAATTTATAAAATCCTTCACAATGTATGTATTCCAAATTGCTAAAATGACTAAAAACATTCAAACTATAATTGAAATAATTTCAACAAGTTCCTTTGGCTGGTCATGATAGTGGAATCATTGGACTTCTTGTAGTAAGATTTGTAAACCTAAGAAGAATTGTGCTCTAGGATTCAAATCCTTCAACCATTCTATGGAGAATAACTTCTGTAAGCTTTGGGTTAAATACAAGGAATGCAAGAGTATTTGGGCTCAATTCATGCATAAAAAGTGTGGTAAGCTAGTTCATCTTCTATTGTGCTCTCATAAGCTAGGTGATTCCATCAAATGGACGAATACTAAAGGTTAGGGAAAAAGTTGAATTCTTTCTTATATGAGATTTAAATAACAGAGAAATTAGGTTTTGGCTTGATGATTGGTCGTTTATTGGTCCTCTAAAAGATTTATCTAATGTTGCTAATCCTCCTCATCAAATAGTGATTGATTTATGGATTGATAACAATTGGAATAGGGATAAGCTTATGAATTTCTTACCTCAAGATTTGGTAAAGTATATAATGAATATTCCTTCTGAAAATTCAAAAAAAAATATGGTGATGTTAAAAACACCTGCTTCTTGTTCACTCTCTCAACATATTACTAAAAGAATACATATGCATCATAGTGTCAATAGATAAATCCTCTTCAATTCCTTTCTTAAATCATTTCAATCTTTTCTTGCTTGGGGACTGAATTATAAACAATTTCTTGTGGATGATATATTAAAACTGAAAGAGCTTAGAATATCAGCTTGTTGCCTTATGTGCAAGCAAGATGATGGGCAGTTTAATCTTCTTTTTTCCTCTTGGAAGTTTGCTTTGTTAAATGGCTTCTATTTATAGTGTTTTTCTACCTGAAAATGGGTTTTGTTGAAATCCTAATAATGATAATTATATAAGTATACTACAAGTGATTCCTGATATAGTCTGTTGGTTTGTGGTTGGAAAGAAATAAGACGAAGCACCATTATCTGGTCTTCCCAGCTAAAAGAATATTGATTCATATAGCTCTTTATTTTAAAGGCTAGTGATTTTAATAAGGCAGCAGCTTTGAGAAAGAATAATAATTACCATTCTATTCTATAAGGGGTATTATTCTAAAAAATAATTGTATTTTGATGAAAATGGATAAGCCCACTTGACCTTACCCAAAGCTAATTGTGGATGGTAACCACAAAAAACATAATGCTGGTACTAGTGGAATTCTTACAGAACATTTGGGGGTTGGTTAAGTGTCATTTTATGCTTCTTATGATCCCATTTTAGCTCTCTTTGTTGAATTCGTTGTTCTTTATTATGGTATGCTAGTTGTAAAAATCTCAATATCTATAACTTAATTATTGAGATGAGTGACACTTCTTTATTTCATGTTGTCATGAGAAAAATAAATTGTCGTTGGACTATTATTTTACTCTAGAACAAGATTACAAAGATGTTGCCTAACTTCAATATACATTGATTTCTTGCATATAGAGAAGAGAATAAACCAAATGATTATCTTGCTATCTAATAATTGGAATGTTTATGTGGGTGGTTCTGTTTTAAATTCTAATCTAAAGAGATTTACAAGGGGATTTGCCTGGATGTTCCTCATATCAGAATCATTCAACAATCATCTGATGTCATTCACGAAATACCTAGTCATAATTTCTGCTTTTTCTTGACATATACCATTCATATATCCTGATATATGAAGGATACAAACATACTTCTGGATTGTTTGCCTCATTTATCTATTATTGCAGGATATAAGAAATGGGTTTTGATGATGACACTGAATTATCTTTGGGGTCTAATACTGGAGAAGTAAGAGAAAATGGGTTATGATGAACTAAAGGCGTTTACTGTTGGAATTGGATTTGGCAAACTAGGGTTATTTCTTGAAGATATTCACTGATTGATATTAGACTTTTGGAAACTGATGATGTCTTTGCTGATGACGCTTATTTATTTGACTTTGATTATTTAGACACTTTTATTGTCTACTAATGATGCCTACTGGTTTGGGAATTGGGCATTTATCCTGACCTTGTCTTTGCCATTTTTTTTGTTTGTCTATTTTTAATTTGTATTTTATCTTTTTTGTATTGAGTTGTAACCTAGGATGGAGGATCCATAAGTTATTCCCTTTTTTTTTTTTTTTTTTGAGTTTTGTGATGAGTGTAGGTTGAAGCCTCCATCCTATCCTATGTAACATTTTTTTTGGTATTCATATCGTAACTGTGCAACATAGATTCCAATCTCAAGAGCCAAGCTTCAAGCAAGCAAATCAAATCCGACTCAAACCCAATTAACCCGAATCTGCTTCTCATGAAGAGGTTCATTTATAATATTTAATATGAAATGTAAATTCATTAGTATTTTATAAAGTTGAATAAAACAACTAAAAAATTTCCTTTCTTACAGAGGAAATACTGAAATA
Organism: Papilionanthe hookeriana x Papilionanthe teres; assembly: GCA_022702705.1. Taxonomy (NCBI): domain Eukaryota; kingdom Viridiplantae; phylum Streptophyta; class Magnoliopsida; order Asparagales; family Orchidaceae; genus Papilionanthe; species Papilionanthe hookeriana x Papilionanthe teres. The sequence continues at coordinate 60,633,550 of CM040438.1, read as the reverse complement.
AACAATTTTCCAACGGTTCAAAAGAAGAATTTTCAGTGGCAGAAAAAGAACAAACCTAAAAGCTGTCGGCTTCGCACAAAAAAAGAAAAAAAAAAAACACTAGATTTATATCTGCGTCACTAATGCATTTTAGCTTAACAGACCGCAAAATCTTTATCTTGTCATAACAAAATCATACATCAAATATGACAGTCAACCTCAATATAAAGATTATGAAGCAGTAAAACCGACAAAGAAAAATCTAGACTGCATTTGAGGAGCTCTATATCATTGTAGAGTGGCTTCATCAAAAGCCAATCTAATCTGACAGAATCAGAATGGATCTCTTCAGCTGTTCTTTCCCAATTTAATGTTTCCGGTTTCCACCATATGATATGGGATGAAATGGATAAACAAATAGCTATTCTTCTCTTGCAATTGTATATAAACCATTAGCTCTCTGATGCACACCTTCGATAAATAGCTAAAGTGAAGTATATAAGTATCAAAGTCCCCATGCTTGACCTATCACGAATATGAACCATTCAGGAAAAAATAAGCTAAATATTTACTAATCAGGCTTTATTTGGTACAATGTATTGATGTCATAATTTTATTAATTATGTTCGTATCAGTAAAATAATAATATTTTCACATAAAATGAGATATTTCATAGCTTAGTACATATGCTCATGAAATTATACAGAAGGTATAATATATATCGTGATACCTTTCCAAGCATACATGCAAAAAAAATAACGAAAGTTTACATATATAGCACCCAATTCTTATGCAATTACTTATCCCACAGCCAAATTTTGATTTTTACAAGTTCAAGCACCTTTTCCTATGCTAAACATATAAAAATCAAAGTTTGGGTGTGAGTAAAGTAATGTGGAAGAATTAGGTTGCAAGTAAAAACGCCAAAAAATAAAAGCCAAAACAGATGATCTAAAGACAAAATGAAGTGGAGCTTCAAAATATTAAGTGACTATTGTTGACTCCATAAGTTATGATGAGCTAGTTTTTGAATTTTTTTAAGCGATAGAAATTTCAATAATCAAACTAAGACTGTGCAAAGGTTAAAGGAGCATAGGCCCACAAAACAAAGAAAAGTAGTAACATATCGCAATCCAAGAAAAGTATAAACTGAAATCAGAAAAGAGTCTCCAGAGCCCATGACAGGATGCAAAATTATTAAAAACATAGAACATATGTAGATATAAATAGTCATGAGGGTCTTGTGCATGTCAAAAGTTATGTGATCTCGCCTTCTATCTCATCTACAAATCTTATGGAAAGGATTAGAACCTATATTTGGCTCCTTACATAATAGTGCAACATAATTGAAATATATAATAAAATTGTATGATTTATTAATTGGAGTATTTACCTATTGAAGGGTCAATATCATTGTTAATTGAGTGGAGTCATTTCAATAGTATGAGGGAAGGGCTGAAAGTCCAGAAGGGAGAAATCTACAAGAGCCGCTATTTAAGAGCCCTTTCAATAGTATGAGGAAAGGGCTGAAAGTCCAGAAGGGAGGAAACTACGAGAGCAACTATTTAGGAGCCATTTGATAAATCATAGGAGAAGATAACGAAGTTTTCTTATGAAGAGAAAAACCATTATGACAAATCTATGACAAATCAATATTTGACTATTTGAGGGTATCATTTCTTCAAAAATTTTAGCTATTTTTAAAAAAGATCTGTCATTGCTAACAAGAAGTTAAAAATTATAATAAAATGAGAATCTCTAAATAATAATATTATGTTATACAATTCCTCAAAGTACCAATCAAGATCTTCTTTCCCAACCTCTTCGTTATATCAACTTCCATCTATTTGATATATTGACAATTTTTATCAAATTTACATCTACTTTTTAATCTAGACACCATTTGCTAAATCTGGATATTTCTTTAAAATTGAGATATGACAAGAAAGTTCATCATGGTAAAACACCATAACCAATTATAAAATAGATTTGTGTGTAACAATTTTGTAATCTTTGTGATTGTTATTTCATTATGATTCATAACATTAGGTTTATAACCGAGATGAAAATAAGTAATTTTTAAAATTAACCTTACTAGATTTTCTAGAAAATACATGAGAAAACATTTGAATCTAATTACAATAAATTTGTTTTTGTCAATTGATTGAATCAAAAGAATAACCCAAAGAAAATGTATTGATGAAATCTAAACCATACCACATATCCCTTTATCAAAGAAATCTTTTAATTAACTTAGTTAAAATTAGTTGTTAGTAAGTTTAGTAGCTAATAAACTATTTTTTTCACTCAAAATTTCAATTTTTGTTCCAAAAATAAATCTTTTGTAAATTTATTTTTGAAACTCATGTTAAGACTATTTAAGTGACTACCTAGTAAGTCACTTTAAAAGCTTCATTACTACACTAACCAAATCTTTCATAAATGGCATTGACTCAATATCAAACACCGTAAGTCATCATTAGGTATATTTTTGAATACTCACATAGAAGCGAGAAGAAGAAGAATTCTTCTTGGGTTGATTGTCATGAAGCGATTAAAACGCTTAATCTTTCCTTCCCCTGCATCTGCAAGGTTGGAGCTATTAGCCACAATTGGAATTGCAGAGAAGGTTTTGTCAGAAACTAAAGGCTGCTTCAACTGCTCCATCTGTGCACACACTACTGTAAAACGGAAAGCATAATTTCAGAAATCTTTCAAAAGATACAAGTTAAAATTACAGATCAGCATCTGCAAAAAAAAATTAAGAAATAATGGTTAGGTAGGTAGAATTCAGTCATACAAAGAGAACATTCCACCAGAGATACAAATAGCAGAACTTACTAGAACACAGAACCAAAAGTTCGCATCAAACAAGTTACCTTTTTCAAGCATATATTGGGGATGAAAAAAAAAAAAGGAGATTAGTTATACATGATCATAAGCGTTTTAGAATTCTACAAATCATTTAAAATTCTTTGCAGCTTGTCTTAAACATCCTGATTGTCCCTTCTTAGGATTGTTAAAAAAACTAGTTTGGCCTCGTTTTTTGTATGCTTCGTCAAATAAAATGAGATGCAAAAAAAAAAAAAAAAAGTTCGGAAATCCTAATAAATTAAGGGCCAATCTGATTCAACTAAAATGCTAGAAAGTACTAGGAAAAAGAGCTCCAAGATAAATTTTCATTTGTTCCATAGGAAGTGAACAAAAAACTAGTTCTTTGTTTTTAAACAAACCTTCATTAAAGTGAAAATGGTTTTTCAATTTTGAGGGCTTAAAATCCCATTCAATTTATGCCTTTTTGTATAAAGTAATAGTACGATATCATAAGGTTAAAAGAAGACTATGTTAGCCTAATAATTTAATTCGTATTAACAAAAAAATAATATAAAATAAATGGGAAGGATGCCAAAAAATATAACCCATTACGATGCAAACAGAAATCCATGCCAAACAAATAAACATAGTGCTCAAATTAAACTTTTTGGAAATCAAATTGAACCACTTCAAATTCATACATCAAAAAAAATTTATAGGCAGCTGCCAACTCTCACTGGATGCTCTGTGATTTTAAAACTGCCCTGACAATTGTACCAATTTATGACCAAGCCATAGCGAAAAGTGCCAGCTGAAAAGAACAAAGAGTAACTCTCCATACCTTTAACCAAATGCATTTTTAACGAGTCAACCCCTTCCTTCTCCTCACCACTTCTTTTCTCCATTCGACAAGATCCCTTCCTGGATAATGCTTTCTGTTTCAGAAGTTGCAAGGAAAAAAGTTGAGCTCATATATAGTCAGCACCAACTCAACTCAGAAGTTTATATTTATTAATATTAAATATCACAAGAAAATAATAACATGTACAAGAAATGTATCAAATAGGGGTGTCAAATCGGGTTCGCGGGTTGAGTTCGGGTCTGACCAGACCCGATCCCATACTGCTTGAGCCTAACGCGACCCAAATATTAAACGGGCTAGAAAGTCCAACCCGAACACGATCCGCCTTCAAGCCGCCAACCCAAACCTAACCCCGTATAACTGTTTAACATAAAGAATAATAGCTATTTAGGTCAATTTCAGGTCAATCTAAAGTAGGTTACGGGTCAACAGATCAATTCCAAGTCAACTTAGGGTTATCTGGTCATTTTCGGGTTGGCGGATCATCCCAAACCTCACCAACCCGAACTCGAATTTTTTGAGTCAGGTTTAAGTCGGGTTGCAATTTTTGACACCCCTATTATATCAAAATCACTTACAGTCATTTTCGGGCTTCCTGAGCATTTTGTAGGAGGCAGAATGAGGCTTTCAATGTCCAAGTTGACACTTTCCGAGATGTCCATTTTGATTTTCAGACGTTAAAATATCTAAATAAAAAAATAATCATTTTTCTGTCAACATAGCAAACAATAATCATGACTATATTATGGCTTATTTATAATTTGAACAAACAAAAGACGGCAAATAGTCATCAAAGCAACTCCAACACATTCAAGTGAAAACCAAAAAGATTAAGCTTATATAGATGTAATGTAAAAAAAAGAATAAAATAAAAGTGGCGTTTTAAGTTATGATGAAGAACTTTATTAGGGAAAGTAAAATCAGATTCCTTCAGAAGGTTCAAGACACTTAAAAGAAGTTGAGTAGAAGTAGAAATCATGTATTAAAAGCTTAAAACCAAAATATAGTTACTGCATAAGCTCATAATATGCCCGTGAAGGAAATAGTCATCTCAGGATTCTAGATTTCACTAGTTTTGAATGAATTTTCTTTAATTCAGGCGAGAAAAAGAAGTGAAATTAGGTAAGAGATACACCATCAACAAATTTCCATCATCTGACATGAATCTTAAAGTGTGACACGAATCTTAAAGTAATTTTTTGAGCAAGAAACTTTCAAACGAATTAAAAATTATCACAAACATCGATTTCAGCAAACTCAATGTCAAACTGGCCAAATTGACGAGATGGACCCAACAATGCCATGGTTGGTCCAATCTGAGTAAAATCAAAACCAAATCGAGTTGCTAAACCATATTTGGAAACCTTCAGTGCATAATTGAAAGGTTAAATTGATTCCAAATTAAACAAACTTATATCGAGCATTTCAATAAGATAATCTAATGGGCCCAAAATCACTCAATTCTTACATCATTAATGTTGAATAGAAATTGAGCACTGAAAGATGAGAGAGAGAGAAAGATAGCAATAGCACAGTAATGAAAGGTAAATTTGAGTAACATTTATTTGTGATATGAACCTCTTATTTATAGAACTTGGTCAACATTTAATTACATACTAATCCTCTAAAGTATTTAGGTACAACGGGGGTATTTTAGTCATTTCATAAATATAGCCCATGGGACCCATGAGAAAGTCGGACGGCTGTTAACCCAAGCGATTATCCACCGAGATGGCTATTTGCAGAGGATTCATGCCCCTCACCCTAGGACTATGATATCCATCTTTACTCTCTGAGCCTATCCGGGTTGTGATGATTTGTTCGTCTAAATGGGTCCAGTCCGATGGATTCTTCAGGCACGGTATGCCTTTTATCCTCCTGAGGCATACCATCTTTCTGATATGTGTGGGTTGTCGGTTGATTGTGTGGTCCTAGGTCATCATAGTAGGCCCTGTTGGGCCACGTCACTCCTGCTATCTGCGAAGATATCTTTGTGATTCGTGCTAACACATTATCGATGTACATATTAAAATTTTCCAATTTTCTTGCTACTTGATAGTGACAGTTACAACAAGGATAAAAAAATTTTTAAATAAATGAACCTCATAACAATATTTATTAAATGCCATAAATAAACTACCTGGATTTCTGTGCACGCGATCATCATATATAGGGCTCTGAGGGGGTACCTACATCATTTAGACTGTTTCTTTTTTGGAGCATTTTTTGTTGTTCGCAGCTTAGCTATGGAAAAGGAATCCTTCCCCGTGCTAAAACATGTTGACAAGACCAATATGCTAGCCGCACTCGGCATCATGTCGCAGCAATCCGAGGGCGAGCCAAGGAAAAGATCAATCTAGAGGTCGAGGATGATTGAGGAGGTAAGGCTGGAAGTGTTGCCTTATTTGGTTCACAGTACACTGGGAGAAAGGGTTTCAGCAATCAACCCACCAATAAGAACCCCCATCGGAGCTCACATCCAACCGACTATTATGAATATTCCTCTCCTAGGCGATACTGAACAAGTCGGTGCAGATGACCCTCCGTCAAATGGGTCCGGCAGATGAATTACTGTCTTGTGATGCGGGCGTAACAAAATGGCCTGAAGTGAATCGGATCCTGGGTAAACTGTTCTCTACCCCTTTTTTTAGACAATTTGTTGCTTACTGATGATTTTTCATTTCATAGATGAGGATCTGTGCGTAGGGCAATTGTCGGTTGACATATGAGAGCTTCAGCTCCAAAGGGACTGAACGTTAGTGAAGAGGTTGCAGTAAGTCGTCCGGCTGAGCCTGATGTGGTCCGGGGTGACGCTTATGAGGACCGCTAGCCACCCTTCAGGACCTTAGCATTCGTCGAAACTAGAGGCGATTCTGGCCTGTTAGAGATGGAATTTACAAGTCGGGCTAGAGGAGATGTGCAGAGAAGCGGCCGGTCTTCACCGAGAGATTGTTGGGCTTCGAGAGGACGCATTTGTTATAAAGTTCAGTTCTGAGGCCGACCAAGTGAATCAATTTAAGCTCAGTAGCCAAACATTGTTTAGAAGGCTAGTTAAGAAGGGTTTAGTCTTGATCGAGGTGGCCAAGCATCGACTGGTGAAATATATACTGTCAGATTAAATCTTTCTGTAACCATGCTTTTTGTGCTAAATAAATACGTTTATTTTTGCAAATATGGATGTTTGTGTTTGACAAGATGTCTTCCTCGATTTCTGTCAATGGCATTTCGTCTTCAGTGAGCTTTCTATCAATAGGTGTCAAGGGACCAATGAACGAACCTTATAACTTTCTTTTCTTGGCAATTTGATTCACGTCTTGTCTTTAGCTCATTGTTACTTAATACTTTGGTGCTCATATGTATGGGCCCCGAAGATACCCCGAAGACTTTCGGTCACGTGGTCGCAATCGAGCGTTCCATTCTATAACCGTCAAATATCGCCTTTATTGAAGAAACCTTTATTTTGCATCCTACCATTAAGTTACGGGCCGCTCATCCAGATGAAAGGGCAACCGAGAGGTATAATGATTTAGTGATGAATCAAGGCCAATTATGGTACAGGTTGCGGTTTCCTGTCACCAAATCCGGTCAATTATTAACCGGTATGGGATCATTCCCACGTAAATTAAATCGAATTCCATTGCAGCAATCATGACCTATACCAACTATTGCTAAGGAAATTGTGTTCTCTGATTCGTCGATGTATTTAGCCACATGTTCTCGTTTTGCGTTGGGCCAAATGGTTATGCCCAACTCAGAACAACTTGTAAGTTCCAGTTTGTTGGTCTGGAGCACCAGGTCAGAGATTGAAAACGCAAGTTTTTCATTGCCACTTCAATCAAAAGATGAGGGATTAGGACGGTTCCTTCTGGCGTCTTTTTTCGGAAGAGGAAGGGTGTCGACTTCTCTCGGGCCTCGGGCATCGATATCATGGGTCGATTGCTCTTCATTCCCCAATACACTGACCTGGTGACTGTAGATAGAGTTCTATTTCCAAAAGTATAAGGTCAGATGACGGTGGAGCTATGGGTTGCATCTGATGCCGTCAAAGTTTGGCTGTCAAAAGAAGTAGACGCCAAGTTGGCCAAGACGATGGCCCAGACCGAGGCCTGGTGGATGGGATCCAACAAAGTGCGACGATGGCAAAAGGAAGACTCACTACGGCGGCAGGTGGAGAAATCAACCCATTAGGTGAGGAGTTCTCCTTGACACTTCTGTTATCAGGGTTGTGATCCAAAGGGTCTCAACCTGAGGAGTGAGCATTACTGCGGAGAAATGTATGACCCTAGTTAATTCTAATACTTATCTCACGGACGCGAGTTTCTTCCAATTGCCGAGGAGTTGACGGATCATCCGGGAAACCCGGAGAAAGTTCAGACAAGCAAGGCTCTATAAGAGGAGTGAAGGGAAAGATGACTTCCCCTAGTAGAGGTGCCTCGTTTCTTGATCCTCCTGTTTAGAGTGAGGGCAGTCGGTCGGTGATTCCCGGGGAGACCGAATCCAAGTCTGATTCTGTGGGACGAATCTTGAAACTCGACACCGTGAAGGTCAAGAACCGGTAGCTAAATCCGCTCCCTTGCCTCCTTTGCCGCCGAAGGAATGGAAGGGATCCCTTCTTCAATCAACGATCTTGAACCTTGCCGAGACTACCTAGGTTGCCGCTGCAAAACAAGCCGAGGTATCGGCTGGGATGGCTGAAGAGGCAGAGACAGGCCGAGGCAACCGAGAAGTAACTTGATGCGACGGAAGATAAATTTTTATCAGTTTTTCAACTATTTTTACTTGTTGTCAAAGAAAATCTCCATCTGAAAGAATGATTGGCGACCATGAGGACTGAGAAGTTCTTTTCGTTGCTTCCGTCTCACCCTAAGTAGGTGAAGTATTTCGATGAACTTCGTATAGGAAGTCTGATAACGATTGATCGATTCATCCGATCGGTTTGGTCGACCTTAAATATTCCGATCCCTGAGAGTTTGCAACTCTGTTCTCCAGTTCCAAAGGGTCATCCAAGAACGATTTGGTTGCTGAAAATGAGCGTGGTTCTTCCAATCGGCTTCCCAAAGCATAAAATTTTCTTTTTAACAATATTTTTGATAATATTTTCTATAGACAATATTTTGTAAACATAACAATTTGTTAATTGTGAAATGACCTATTTCTTTTATAATCAAGTGAAGTGGCTTGGTTGTCTTTTGTACCTTCTGGTTGATACTTTTTAGAGGTTTGTGCTCTTCGAATTAATGCAACACCAACCTAAGTGTAATCGAATAAGATGTATTGTTTAAGCTCAATCTGTCCTTCAGGTCGATTTTCCTCCTCTTTGGGCGGATCTCATCTCCCCTTTAATAAAGACTACTGCCTAAGCTTTGCAGTGGAATGATTCACACCATACCTTTCGCTACTAGTCAGGGAACTGCCACTAGGGTTTCTTTTGGGTCTAGTCTTTGTTTGGGGCTGGTAATTAAATTTTTCTTTAATTAGCAGTACCACCTTGGTGCTACAGCCAGCTGCTTTCATGTTTGGTGTCAGCTGGACAAGCTTGTTGAAAGTTGGCAATCTTCAGCATTACTTGGTGCTCAACCGGGTGATCTTGGCCTCACAACAGGTTGTCTTCATTTCCCGAGTCGAACCAAGCAATCTTGGCGCCATAACTGGTGGTCTCAGCATAACTTGGTGCTCAGTCGGGCAATCTTGGTGACACAGCTACTTCTTTTCATTTCTCAGGTCAAACTGGACGATCTTGGCATCGTGGCCCATCAGTCTTTCATTTGTGCTCTGCCTGGCGAATTTGGCGCCCTAGCTGGCAGGTTTCAACATCAATTAATGCCTAGTCGAGCGATCTTGGCGCCATGACTAGAAGTCTCCAGCATTGCTTGGTGCTCAGCCAGGCGATCTCGGTGCTACGACTGGCTGTTTGGATCAGCCTTGGCACCGCAACCCGCTGGTCTTCTATTTGTAATTAGCTGGGAGATTTTGGCACCACACCTGGCAGTTTTCAACATCACTTGGTTCCCAACCGCGCAATCAAAACACCATGTATAGCTTTCTTCATTTCCAAGGTTGGACCAAGCGATCATGGCACTGTGGCTCGCCGGCCTTCCATTTGTGCTCAATCCACCAATCTTAGCGCTATAGCTGGGAATTTCATTTCCCGGGTCGGGCTAGACGATCTTGGCACCGCGACTGTCAGTCTTTCATTGGTGCTCAACCGGGTGATCTTGGTGTCACAGCTGTCAGTCTTTAGCATCACTTAGTGGCCGATCTTGACGCTACAGCTAATTTTCTTCATTTCTAAAGTTAGACCAGGCGATCTTGGCATTACAACTCGTTTGTCTTCCATTTGTGCTCAATCGGCCCGTCGGACTTCCATTTGTTCTCAGCAAGGTGATCATGACGCCACAGCTAGCAGTCTTCAGCATCAATTAGTGCTCAGTCAGGTGATTTTGAGGACACAGATGACACTTCATTTCCCAGGTCAGACCGGGCAATCTTAGAGCCACATCCCACCAGTCTTCCATTTGTACTAAATCGGACAATCTTGGCGCCACAGCTGGTAGTCTCCAGCATTGCTTGGTGCTGTGCCGAGAGATATTAGCGCGACGGCTAGTTGTCTAAATTCTCCAAATCGGACAGGGCAATCTTGGCGTCGCGGCCCGACGATCTTACTTATCTGCTCAGTTGGGTGATTTTGGCGCCACAACTGGCAGTTTTCAGGATCATTTGATGCTCAACCAGGCGAACTTGGCGCCACAGCTAGCTGTCTTCATTTCTTTGAGTCAAACCGAGCAACTTGGCGCTGTGGCTCGACGGTCTTCCATTTGTGCTCAGCCTGGCGATCTTGGCGCCACGACCGATAGTCTTCATTTCTCGAGTCGGACCGAATCATCTTAGCCCCGCAACCCACTGATGTTTTATTTGTGCTCAGTCCAATCTTTGGGCCATAGTTTGCGGTCTTCAGCATCACTTGGTGCTCATTCGAGCTATCTTACTGCCACAGCTAGTAGTCTCTAGCATTACTTTGAGCTCAGTCGGGTGGTTTTGGCGCCACAATTGGCAATCTTCATTTCCAGGATTAGACTAGGCAACCATGCCACCATGGCCTGTCGATCTTTTATTCGTGCTAAGCTAGGTGATTTAGCACCACAACTGGAAGTATTCAACATCACTTGGTGCCAGCTGTGCAATCTTGGCGCTATGACTAGCTGTCTTCATTTCCCGAGTCAGACGGCGACCTTGGCGCCATGGCCTGTCAGCTCCATTGGTGCTCAGTTGGGTGATTTGGCGCCACGGCAGGCAATCTTCATTTCCTATGTCCAACCGGGTCATCTTGGCGTCGCGGTCTTCCAATCTTCAATTTGTGCTTAGCTAGGCACACTTTGCGTCAAAGCTGACAGTCTTCAGCATCGCTTAGTGCTCAGCAGGGCGTTTTTGGTGCCACGACTGCCTATCTTCCTTTTCTGGGTCGGACCGAATGATCTCGGTGTCGTGGCCTGCAGGTCTTCCCTTTTTGCTCAGACGGAAGATCTTTAACATCACTTGGTGCTTAGCCTCGCGATCCTAGAGTCACGACTAGTAATCTCCAGCATTGCTTGGTGCTCCGCCGAACGATCTTGGCATGATGGCTGGTTTTCTTCATTTCTCAAGTCGAACAAGGCAATCATGATGCCGCGGCCCGTTGGTCTTCCATTTGTACTTAACCTGGTGATCTTGGTGTTACAGTTGACAATTTTCAGCATCACTTCATGCTTAGTCGAGCGATTGGCATCACGGCTAGTTGTCATCATTTCTCGGGTCGAGCTGAGCAACCTTGGCGTCGTGGTCTTCCAATCTTCAATTTGTGCTTAGCTAGGCACACTTGGCGCCATAGCTGACAGTCTTCAGCATCACTTAGTGCTCAGCAGGGCGTTCTTGGTGGCATGACTGCCTATCTTCCTTTTCCGGGTCGGACCGAATGATCTCGGTGTCGCGGCAGCCTCGTGATCCTGGAGTCACGACTAGTAATCTCCAGCATTGCTTGGTGTTCCGCTGAACGATCTTGGGATGATGGCTGGTTTTCTTTATTTATCGAGTCGAACTAGGCGATCATGATGTCGCGGCCCGTTGGTCTTCCATTTGTGCTTAATCGTGCGATCTTGGTGTTACAGTTGACAATCTTTAGCATTAATTCATGCTCAGTCGGGCGATTGGCACCACGGCTAGTTATCATCATTTCTCGGGTCGGGATGAGCAACCTTGGCGTCGCAGCCAACCAATCTTCCATTTATGCTCAACCTAGAAATCTTAACGACACGACCAGCAATCTCCATTTCATGGGTTGGACCGAGCAATCTTCGCACTGCAGCCTGTCAGTGTTTTATTTGGGCTCTGCAGGGCAATCTTGGTGCAACAACTGGAGTCTACAGCATCACTAGTGCCCAGCCTGGCGATATTGGTGTCACGGCTAGTTGTCTTCATTTCAAGGGTCAGATCGGGTGTTTAAGCGCCGCGGCCCATCGGTCTTCCATTTGTGCTCAGCCGGGCGACTTTGGCGCCATGGCCAGCAGTCTTTATTTCCCGTGTCAGACCTAGCAACCTTGGAGCAGCGGTCTGCCGGTTTCCATTTGTGCCTACTAGGGCGCTCATGGCATCACAGCTGACTGTTTAGCGTCAGTTGGTGCTCAACCGGGCAATATTTGGTGCCACGGCTGTCTTCATTTTCCAGGTTAGACCGAACAATTTTGGTGCCAAGGCCCGCCAGTCTTCCATTTGTGCTCGACAGAGCGATCTTTGCGTAACAGTCGGTAGTCTTCAGCATCACTTGGTGCTCAGCATCATGGAGCCACGACTGGTATTCTGCAGCATTGCTTGATTCTATGCCAGGAGAACTTGACGCCATGGCTAGCTGTCGTCATTTCCCTAGTCGAATAGGACCGAGCAATCTTCGCACTGCAGCCTGTCAGTGTTTTATTTGGGCTCTGCAGGGCAATCTTGGTGCAACAACTGGAGTCTACAGCATCACTAGTGCCCAGCCTGGCGATATTGGCGTCACGGCTAGTTTTCTTCATTTCAAGGGTCAGATCGGGTGTTTAAGCGCCACGGCCCATCGGTCTTCCATTTGTGCTCAGCCGGGCGACTTTGGCGCCATGGCCAGCAGTCTTTATTTCCCGTGTCAGACCTAGCAACCTTGGAGCAGCGGTCGCCGGTTTCCATTTGTGCCTACTAGGGCGCTCATGGCATCACGATCGATCGTTTAGCGTCAGTTGGTGCTCAACCGGGCAATATTTGGTGCCACGGCTGTCTTCATTTTCCAGGTTAGACCGAACAATTTTGGTGCCAAGGCCCGCCAGTCTTCCATTTGTGCTCAGCCAGGCGATCTTTGCGTAACAACTGGTAGTCTTCAGCATCACTTGGTGCTCAGCATCATGGAGCCACGACTGGTATTCTGCAGCATTGCTTGATTCTATGCCAGGAGAACTTGACGCCATGGCTAGCTGTCGTCATTTCCCTAGTCGAATAGGAAGATCTTGATGTTGTAGTCTGCTGGTCTTCCATTTGTGCTCAGCCAGGCAATCTTGGTGCCACAACTAGCAATCTTCAGCATTACTTGGTGCTCAGCCGTGCGATCTTCGTGACACGGCTAATTATCTTCATTTTCCAGGTCAGATCGGCCAACTTTGGCGCCAAGGCCCTCCAATCATCCATTTGTACTCAGCCTGGCGAACATGGTGCCATGACAGGCAGTCTTCCTTTTCTGGGTCAAACCAAGCGATCATGGTGTCGCGAACTGTCGGTCTTCCATTTGTGCTCAGTAGGGTGAACTTGGCGCAACAGCTGGGAGTTCAACATCGCTTGGTTCTCAGTAGGATCATCTTGGCACCACGACCGACTGTCATCATTTCCTGGCTCGGACCCGATGATATTAGCGTCGCGGTCCACCGATCTTCCATTTGTGCTCAGCCAGGCGATCTGTGCGCCACAGTTGGCTATCTTCAGCATCATATGGTGCCAGTCGGGCGATCTTGTCGCCACAGCTGGCAATCTCCAGCATTGCTTGGTGCTCATCCGAATAATTTTGGCGCCGTGGTTGGTTGTCTTCATTTCTCAAGTCCGACCGTGAGATCTTGGCATCGCAGTCTGCAATCGTCTATTTGTGCTCAGTCGAGCAAACTTGGCGCCACAGCTGATAGTCTTCAGCATCACTTGGTGCTCAGTCAGACGCTCTGGCACCTCGGCTAGCTGACTTCATTTCTCGGGTAGAACCGGACGAACTTAAGGCCGCAGCCCGCTGGTCTTTGATTTGTTCTTTGCCAAGCGATCTTAGCGCCGTAGCTGGAAGTATTTATTCCCGGTTCGTCCTAGGCAACATTGGTGTCGCGGTCTGCCTTACTTCGATTTGTGCTCAGTAGGGCGATCTTGGAGCCATAGCAGGCAGTCTTCAGTATCACTTAGTTCTTAGAGTCGGGCAATCTTGACGCCATGGTTGGCTATCTTCATTTCATAGGTCAGATTGGGAGATCTTGCCATTATGGTTTGCCGATCTTCCGTTTGTGCTCAATCGGGCGATCTTCGCACTACGGCTGGCAGTCTTCAGGATCACTTGGTGCTCAGTCGGGCGAACTTGGCGCTACGGTTGGTTATATTCATATTCCAGGTCGAACTGGGCGATCTTAGCACCACGGCACGTCGGTCTTCCAATTGTGCTAATTAAGCAATATTGGCGCCACAACTACCAGTCTGCATTTCCCGAGTCAGTTCGAGCAATCCTTGAGTGACAGCTGGCCAGTCTTCCATTTGGGCTTCAACCAGGCGATCTTGGCCTCACAGCTGGTAGTTTTGAGCACGCTTAGTGCTCATCAGGCGTTCTTAGAGCCACAGTTGGTTGTCTTCATTTCCCGGAATTGACCAAGCGATCCTGGCACTACGGCCTGCCGGTATTCCATTTGTGCTCTGTAGGGCAATCTTGGGGCCACAACTGGCAGTCTTCATTTCCCAGGTCAGATAGGGTGACCTTGGCACCACGGCCAACCAGCCTCACTGTTTCCTAAGTTTTTGGTGGGCGTAGTATTGTTGGTTTCTTGGTTTATTTCAATTCTCCAAACATTCTTTCAACCTAAAAGTTTGGATCTTCCGTTAGTGCGACGCTTATTAATTTTGTACACATTTTTGGAAATATACTAGATAAAAAGAATTGAACTGCTAATAAGCGGGGAAAAATTTCATCTAAGACAGTTTACGCAAAGAGTACAAAAGTGGATCCAAAGAAAGAAGGAAAGAAAAAGGAACTTCTACAGACGAGCCACTTGTAATATCGGACGGCTTCCTCCTCTGCATGGATGTGAGGTTGTATAACTCGCCCGTTCCGGTCCTCTTTTAGGAAACCGGACGAGGGTCTCCTGTTCCTCCGAGGACCGTTGGGACAATCCCGACGATATGGACGACGTTTGCTCGAGCAGGCCCGGGCAGGATCTCTAGTGCTGGTGCTTTCCTTTGTCTCTGACCCGAGTGTCCCTAGACCACAAACTCCTTCAACTTTCATGCCTTGATTTGCTCTTCAATAAAACTGTGAGGGTCTCCGTATTCCTCTGTATCATAGCCATGATCCCGGTGTACTTGCAATATGTCCTCACGTCTTGGAGAAAACCTTCGACACTCATCGGTACGAGTTCTTAGAAGTATTTATTGTCCTGGATGGTGTCCACGATGACAACCTCAAAGGGGTAGCTCGCAAACCCTCATATTCTTCGTACGGTTGGTCATAGTGCTATGTCGGAATACCACAGTATCGGGCGGGTCGTGGGTCCCAGTTCTTCGTTTGACCGGTGTGCTAGTTTTATCGTCCAATGCTTCCCCCATCACAATAGGACTGGTCATCATCAAAACGACGTCGGATGGGTGGCCTGCTTTCCTCCCTTAGTTTCAGCCCGCCACCATAAGGAGCTCTATTTTGGGCGTGGCGCCCTTTTGGTTCTCGTTTGGGAGTACTTTACTCCGCTAGCATGTGTTTGTTGGCCCTTTCCAATAGCTTGGCAAGTCATGGGGTTCATTAATGCTGAGGTCATAGGAAAATATTTCGAACCTCGAGGCTTGCTTCAAGGCGGTTAACACTGTGTGGACTTTGAGGTCTTTCACTTCCAATATCTCCTTATAAAAGCCTTCCTCTAGAAGAGTACGATGAATCCGCGCAGACTCTCATACTCACCTTGCTTGAGTTGCCACAAGGATGGCAAGCTCCTAGTGGGTTTCTGAGCACTAACAAACTGCGCTAGAAACAATCACTTGAAATCAACAAAGTTGTTGATGCTCCGGGCCGAAAACACATGGAATAACTTCAAGGGTGACAACTTTAAAGTGGTGAAGAACAAATGATACTTGAACGCGTCTGAGATTTTGAGTAGGCACACAACCGATACAAATGTGGCATTATGGTTGTTGGGGTTTGATCATCCCCTGTAAGCTTCCAGGCTAGTAATTTAAACATTTTCAGGGACTCCGCTATAGAGATTTAGAGGGAGAAAGCATTCTCCAGCTAGCGTAGCGCCTTAGCACACCTTTCACATTGTCGTTCCACTTGTATGGATCCTACGCTCTCTTGGAACTGCGAGTCGGCAGCCCCATCAGGACTGTGTTCCCTCTCCTGTAGTTGTTGTCCACCGCCACCTCCTATGGCTAACTCTGCTCTTGTGGGTCCAGATTTCCTGCCATTGTTGTGACAGCTCTCAAGACTTCGGCAATCTGACCTGACACCAGTTTCATAATCTTAGTTCTCATTTCATGCATTCCTCTCTGCATTCGTTCCTCAATGTCATCCCTTAGGGGATCCAAATTGGCTACTGCACTTTTGTTGCTCCATTCTTTCTGTGATCGCTGTGCTTCCCTTCTTGTCGATGACATGGCCCCATGCTCACTGCACCTTTTAGGATGTTGAATCTAGATCTATCTGGAGGCATATCTAATGAATAAAGAGCTGAAGGATGATATCACAATAATGAATAGTAAATTTCTGTAAGATTTATTCATGATATGGCACTCTATTTATAGGAATGGATCATCATTTAATTACATATTATACCCCTAAAGTACTTAAACATGATGGGAGTACTTTAGTCTGTACATAAATATGGACCGTGAGGCCCATGAGCATGGCTGAGCAGCTGCTAGGCCGGGTGGGTATTAGGCCGGGTGACTCCTCCTAGGCGGCTATTTACAAAGGATTTACGTCTCTCGCTAGGCTTTGCCACTCCAGTTATCCTTAAGACGTCTTTGTTATTCGTGCTGACACATTTTCTAGGTATAATTAAGAAACTCAAATATCAACAAAACTTCGTCTGATCAAGGAAACCTCTGAGCAGAGCAATGGAGTAGTTTAAATTTCTTCCTTATTTATAGGGAGATATCTCCCAGACTCTATAAATAGTCTTGCCTCCTTCATTAATGAGAAGCTAGACCTTAAACCAAATGAAGACAGAAGCTTAGAGGAGTAGACCCCCATGTTCTACACTTAATATCTAGTGAATGTCGCTTGCTTTTGCAACCACTGACCATTGTCGAGCACTGCACTTTGGCCGTTGTCGACCAGCCTCTTATTAAATCACGTGTTGCAACGTATCAACATATATTGTGAAACGACAAAGCTCCCGATGAAGCAATGCATCATACTGAATATAGTGCAACAATGCACCCCAAAGAAGCCATAACTCACTTTGCAGGTCGTGCAACAGCGCACCCTGAATACCTTATACCAACGCATCCCGAATATAGTATAACAATGCGCCCTGCATACGGTGGCCATTTCTGGAAACTTGAACTTCTCTCCCCATAGACGGTGCATCAACGCATCCTAAAGATGATGTAACAATGCACCACGCGTACGGTGACTCTCTCTAGACACTTGAAGTTCTCTCCTCATAACTTCCCACTACGACCTACATGATTCACTATAATTGTGGCTCCTTACTACTGCCATCGCGGCCAACTAACACAGCTATGACCCATGAGACCAACTATAGCCTACATGGCTCAAGGCTCGTGCAGCTCTTGACTCTGGCCTCTACGACCTGAGAACGTTATCATGGCTCATGCATCCCTTACTTCCAACCACTGTGGCTTACAAGAAGTATCATAGTTTACGCAACTCTGCATCCGGCCTTTGCGACACACGGATATCATCACGGCTCACCATCACAACATATGTAACCAAGTACGACTTATGTGGCTTACAACTCATGTAGCTCCCAACTCTTGCCTCTGCGCCTGCGAACATTATCACAATTTGCGTAGGTCCCAACTTTGGCCTCTATGGCCAATGACCACTATCATAACTCACGCAACTCCAAATTCAGGCCTCTACAGCCTACAGAAGCTATCTTAAGCTCATGAAACTCCCAACTCTAACTTCTGTAGCCTATGAACATTACCTCAGCTAATGCAGCTCTAAACTCCGACCTCTACGACACATGGATGCTATCTCAACTCATTCAAATCCCACCTTCAGCCTCTACGACAACGTTATCTCAACTCATAGCTCTTAAATCTAGCTTAGATGGCCTATGAAGATTATCACAGATTATGCAGCTCTCAACTTCGGCCTCTATTGCCTACAAATGTTAACACTGCTCATGGAGCTCCCAACTCCAATCTCTACAACATGCAGACATTATCACAGTTCGTGCATCTCCCAACTCCGATCTTTATAGCCTAAAATCATTATTATAGTTCCCCACAATGGCCAATATGACCAACTACTGCCTGCACGACCTAAGTTCACATAGCTCCCAACTCCGGCTTTTACGGCCTATGAGCGTTATCGTAGCTCATCACTATGGCATATGTAACCAACTATGGCTAATGTTGCTCACAACTCATGTAGCTCCCCATTAAACCTTGTGTAGTCAACCAACAATCCTGAAGCAATTTCAACAGCCCACTTGGCCAAATATTAACATGACTTTCAACTATGAGTCATGGAAAAAACTTTTGACATTTTTATCAAACACTTTAATTACCTGAGTATGCTTGATTTTCGTGCAATGCTAAGACACTAAATAATTAAATCTTTTATTTCGGACCTTCCGACACGTATCAATTTGTACGTTGTCCATGAAAAGTGAAGTCTGTTTGACATAATCTTCAAATCTGAAACGCCGAGCTCCTACTTCATTTTTCAATGATATCATCATTTAACTGGGGAAAAAACCTTCTTTGCATCTCTTGAAGATTATTTTTGAAGCATTCTTCACTGAAGTTCGATTGACACAATCACTGATTCTGAAATGTCGAGCCCCTGCTTCATTTTTCAATTATATACATCATCTAACTTGGGAAAAAACATTATTTGCACCTCTTGAAGATTATTTCTGAAGCATTCTTCAATGTGGGACAACCAGCGCTACAGTCTCAAAAGATTATTCACGTTAATGTTTTAAGCATGGTTGTAGTGGGGTAGCCTTTCCACTTCCTATTCAGACATAAAGCCTAGAGAACTTCATCCAGGCTAGAGGCAACCTCCACTGAAGCTCAATTGACCATTCATGTTAACATTGCAGTCAAGAATGTAGTGGGGTAGACATATCATTTTTCATTCAGACATCAAATTTTTGAGAACTGCTTCAAGATTGAGGGCAACTTTGTAAATAATGCTCTCTCAATGCTCCCTCACCATACTGGAGTTCCTATTCAATTGAATCAAGAAGTTGGTCTCTTTAAGATTCAATATATGGGTTGTTTGACAAGCTCGTATGAAAAACATATACGTTAAGGAACAACAGATTTGAAAGCAACAACTAGCATGTTACCAAACAATATTTTTGAGTGTGGTTGAAACAATAATTCAAAAAGTATTGTCCACTTCAACCTACTCTTTATCTTAAGAAATGCAAAATATTTTCTGGCGCCCAATCTAGGCTCAATTGACCATTCATGTTAACATTGCAGTCAAGAATGTAGTGGGGTAGACATACCCTTTTTCATTCAGACATCAAATTTTTGAGAACTGCTTCTAGATTGAGGGCAACTTTGTAAATAATGCTCTCTCAACGCTCCCTCACCATACTGGAGTTCCTATTCAATTGAATCAAGAAGTTGGTCTCTTTAAGATTCAATATATGGGCTATTTGACAAGCTCGTATGAAAAACACATATGTTAAGAAACAACAGATTTGAAAGCAACAACTAGCATGTTACCAAACAATATTTTTGAGTGTGGTTGAAACAATAATTCAAAAAGTATTGTCCACTTCAACCTACTCTTTATCTTAAGAAATGCAAAATATTTTCTGGCGCCCAATCTAGGCTTAATCAGTCCTAGGGAGACTTGATTCCAATTATGCATCGTATATGGGATATAGTGCAATAACACAAAGTGAATATTGTGCAACAATGCACTCCAAAGATAGTGCAACAATGCACTCCAAAGACGGTGCAACAATGCACCCCTATGATAGTGTAATAACACACCGTAAAGAGGGTGCATCAACGCAACCCGAAGATTGTGTAATAACGCACCGTGAAGAGGGTGCATCAACGCAACCCAAAAATTATGTAACAATACATCCCACATATGGTAACTCTCTACGTCCTACGGCTTATATGATTCACCACAACTGCAGCACTGTACTACTATCTAGGCGGCCAACTGACACTATTACGGCCCATGTGACCAACTACAACTTATGTGGCTTACAACTTGTGTACCTCCCGACTCCGACTTATACGTCCTGTAGAAATTACTGCTGCTCTTGCAACTAGACTCTAGCCTGAGAATCCTAACAGAGTTATCACTACAAAATAACTGAAAAAATTTAAAAATAGAGGAATCAATTGCATTATTAAAGTATGAATAACAATTTAACGGTGTTCAAAAAAGAAAAACAAGAATGATATTATAATTTTTTTAGAGTAGAAGTACACATTGTGCTTTCATCTTATGAAATGATCTTCTTCAAATCTTTAATTTTTCTCTTTCACGGCTTCAATTTTTTCACCTGATTATATTTCTTAATATTCTAAAATTAATATATAGCAATTTATAATTAAATGGACTACATAAATAATTAACAACTAAACACTAAATTTACCTCCTTATCTCTTCTTCTTTTGCACGATTCTATCTCGATCTTATTGGTCCCTTAATTCAATTACCCGTCCAAACTAAATTTCTGAAACTAATTCATAATGTTTAACATATAGTAATAACATTTTAATAAAAAAAATGTATAGACTTAAATCATAAAATTATAAACTCTGACCTTTCTTCGTATTGTCTCCCTCTTTTGCATAAACACTGACTTGATCTCCCCAATCCAAAACTTTTATAACTTCAATTCTGATTTAGTTGAACCTACACTATTTAACATTAAATAAATAAACATATAAATTAAATTCATTAATTAAAAAGTATGAAACCCTAACTCACTTTAAAGCTAGATTCAGCGTTCCTTATACTCGAACACATGCCTCTTCTTCTCCCATACGCACGCACGACTTGCCTTCTTCGCCTTTATTCCTTCATGCACAGGATGCATGAAAACGTTTACCTACATCCTAGTACACCCTAAGCTTCTTCTCACTTTCATCTGACAACAGCATGGCTCCTTTCTATTCGATTCAACCTCGTGCCCCCTTCCTACAAGTATGGCACACACCTTCCCTTGCTTCCTTCTTCGTTGCTTTCCTCCCTTACCTTCAATCACAAGTTCTGTCACCCTTATCGAGGTCTAATGCCTCATTCAAGGCACTCAATCATACATGCTCGGATTGACCCGCCTTCTTCTTCCTTCATCTCCCGACAAGTCCTTAACATTCACATTACATTGAGCAAATTACACTTCCGCAGTTGTATTCAAGTGTGTCGTTTGGCCCCATAAGGCACTTACAATCGGAGTCAGCATCACCCTCGTCTCGCTCTCTCTTCCTCTCGACAACTTCCTTCTGCCCAGGATGTCAAAATTGTTCTGAATCAATACAAAAGTTTTGTTTCTTCTTAAAAAGGTAAATGTTCACGCCCCTTGCCACTCTCATTCGATATGACTCCTCTACTGTAACGGTTAATAGTAAAAATGTGATCATTACAATCTTCCCCACTTGCTAACATTTCGTTCTTGAAATATATAAATCTATTCCAAGCCTCAAATCAATGCAAGAAACAGGCAATCCCTTTTTTTTATTTCTTTACAGAAGTTTTGATCTCATTCATTAAGATGAAGACTGACTATAATAAGATGAGCGTCGGATACAAGATAAAATCAACTAAATTCCCCCATCATCTAAACAGAAAAGCAAAATCAAGAATAACACACCTCTAAAGCAAAGCAACATAACTAAAGTAACATTCATCATTTAAAATAGCCGTAACATTCATACACTAATCAACCAACATTAACATCAACATCAATAGCAAGTTCTTCAAGCTCCATGTGGAAGGGCATAAACTTAAGGTCAAACTGGCTTTTTGGGTTGACCTTGAGTAGGAGCGGAAGTGATAAACTCTATCCACCCCTCCCTAACTATAATCTTCTGTGAAGAAACTCCACTTGATTTCAGTTCTTATGAGATTTTTTAGCCAAGTGAAGGATAATATCTAGTAAAATAACCATGTTGATGACACCCATAGCATGTGTTGAAGCCCAGTAAATATTCCCACTTGTCTTCTATATTCGACACAAATAACTACAATACTCTAAGTCGTACATCTACTAATTCAGTTGAGTTGAGCATGGGCTTCTTCCCAACGGATCTCTCTGATTGATCCACATATTCTTTTTCATCAATATTCTTCCTATTGTGTATCTCCGTATGCTTCTGAGTAAGCTGATAATCAATCTCCACCCTTCTAGTCTGCTCCACTAACACTAAATAATCATGAATCCCCAAAGATACCAACGGTTGCCTGATTGAATATTTCAATCCTGAAAAAAAATTTGTAGCACTTTTATTCTGTAACAGCAATCGACTATGGTGCATAACTCAATAATGCGGTGAATTCTACCTCATACTGCATAGCTATCTTCTCTCCTTGCACCAACCTAATTAATTTGAGTACCTATCTTTGAGTATATAGGGGTGCAAACCACTCCAAAAAATTCTCCTTAGTTTCCATCATATTGGGTACATCCTCCATTCTATCCTGATGCTGCTCATGCCAACAGCTTTCAGCTTCTCCATCCATCATAAATGTAGTTAAAGATACTCTTCTTTCATTCGGACATGTCATGTCATCAACCAGTTCTTTGCTTCAATCTAATTTTCAATCTCCTAAATAGAGATGGACGCAGCTCTTGAAATATCTTTAAGCATTTATCCATAGCAAATGTCTCATTCCCACCAAGTTATAATCTTACACTTGAATCAATTGTGTCAATGTCTTCATCATCTGAGTCAAGGCAGTCGTGTTCATATTATTGTTGGTGGTCTTCATCATTTTCTATCAGACTTCCCTTTTCTATAATCTTAGGTGTATCTCTTTGCTTAAATAGGTATAATTATTTAATTAGAGTTACTTAAATTTCTAATTTTATTATTATTGAAATTTTCTTGCAATTATCCTATTGGTTTCATCAAGATAACATTAATTAATCTTAATTGTCACGACTCGGTCTGGGGCTTAGAACTAACCAAGGCACTCACAAATGGCTGGACGTTGAAAAATTAAGTTTTACTATACTCATTTTACATAACTAACATTTTACTGATAAAAGAAATACTATATAAATTTAATTAACATAATACAAGTAAATTTACACCATTTCTAGCTGTTCACGCATTCTATAAATATTCTCTTCTATCAGTCATATTTGAATAAATTAATTAAACATGAAATGTCAGTTAAAAACAACAGTAAGCTAACTAAAGACAGTGAATACTCGTACTTTGAAACTATAGTAACACAATGAAAATGAAACTAATATGCATGTCAGTTACCTTTTAATAAATCAATATAAAATATTTGATAGTTTATGAATATAATCGCTCGCGATATTTCATAATATTCAAGGTATTTTTTTATATCGATAACAAGACTATATCATCTTATATTTGTACTAATCATCATCTGATCGTATTGTCTAAAAATTTGAGATGCTTCAATATCAATGTTTTTTCCATTTACATGCACGGATACTTTAGTATTCCCCTACTATAAGTATAAAGGGGTGACTGCATCATAGTCTAACATGCACATAGTTTATGCAGTTCATATCATTCTCAATTTTATATCACTCAATATGTAACATTTCATAATATAATAAATTCATGATGCGAGACTATAAACATTTATAAAGAAATTACTTATAAATTTTAAAAATAGAGCAATCAATTACATTAATCAACCATGAATAACAATTCATATAACTGGTTCAGAAGAGATCTAAAAATGATACAATATTTTAAGAGTAAGAGTACACATTCCATTTCTTTTTATGAGATGATCCTTTTCAACTCCATTAATTTTTCACTTTCATGACTTCAATTTTCTCACCTAGTTATATTTCATAATATTTTAACATTAAGTAGCAATTTATGATTAAATTGACTATAAATGATTACCAAATAAACAATAAATTTACTTCTTATCTCTTATTCTTTTTACATGATACTATCTCGATCTTATTAGTTCTTTAATTTAAATGCTTCTACAAACTAAATTACTGAAATTATATCATAAAGTTTAATATGTGTAATAACAATTTAATTAATATAATTATAGAATTAAAGCATAAAATTATAAACCCTAACCTTTCTTCACATTGCCTTCCTCTTTTACAGACTTAAATCACTCAAATCCAAAACTTTTATAAATTTAATTTTGATTTAATTAAACCAACTATTTGATATTTAATACATAAAATTAAAATTAAATTCGTTAATTAATAAGATGAAACCCTAACTCACCCTAAAACTCGGTTTGGTGTTTCCTATACTTGCATGCATGCCTCTTCTTCTCCCATACGCACGTGCGACATGTCTCGTTCCCTTTCTACCCTCACGCATAGGATGCACAAAAAAGTTTACCCATATGTTAGTAGACGTAAAACTTCTTCTTCTCTCATTCGTTTGATAATAACATGGCTCCTCCCTACTTGGTACGACCTCGCACCCCCTTTTTGCATGCAAGAAGCACCTTCCCTTTCTTCCTTCTTCCTAACTTCCTTCCTATGGCATCAATCACAAGTTTTGTTACCCTTATCAAGCCCTAATGAAGCTTGCAATGCTTGCATAAGCTCGGATTGACCCGCCTTCTTCTTCTCTTCTTGACGAGTCCTCCTCAACATTCACATTCACATTCACATTAAGCCACTTACAACTCCGTCGTTGTCTTCAAATGCTTCGTTCGATCCAATAGGTATGCTTGCACTTCTGATCAGTGTCAGTGTCACCTCTTCTCGCTCTCTCTTATTTTTGACAGCTTGTTTACTTCCCAAGATGTCAAAATTGTTCTGGATCAAAGCAGAAATTTTGTTTCTTCGTATAAAGGTAAAATGTTTGTGGCTCCTTTCCTTTCCAATTTGATATGACTTTTTTGTTGTAATGACTAATAGTAGTAAAAATGTCGTGTGTTACATCATGTAGCTCCCAACTCCGACCTCTGTGGACTACGGACGTTATCTATGGAGCTCAAACTCTGACATCTATGACCTACGAAAGTTACCACGGGTCATGTAGCTCCCAACTCTGTCCTCTAAGGCCTACAGACGATATCTCAACTCATGTAGCTCCCAACTTCGACGAATGTTATCATATTTCTTGCAGATCACAACTTCAACCTCTGCGACATACAGATATTAACACAAGTAAAGTAGCTCTCAATTCTAGCATTTGTGACCTACTGATGTTATCACAGATTATGCCGCTCCCAACCTCGACCTGTACAATTAGCAAACATTATTACAGTTCCTGTATCTCCCAACTCTAGCCTTTGTGGCCTATATGACCAACTATGACGTATGTGACCCACGTCTCATATAACTTCTAACTCCGACCTCTACGGTCGATGAACGTTATCGTAGCTCATCACTACGACCTATATGACCAACTATGACATAAGTGACTCACAGCTCCTCCAGCTCTCTACTGTAACTTTTGTGGCCAACCGAGCTTCCTAAAGCAACCATCCGTGACCCAAATAGCTAACTACTACTAGGACTGTAAACGAGTCGAACTTGAGCAAGCTCCGACTTGGATGTGTTTGACTCGTTATAAATTATTCGTGTTCGAAATTAGCTCGTGAACAGTATGTTCATTTTTACCTCGATTTAAATATTGTTATTCGTGTTCTGCTCGAAATTAGATTGTTAAAATTAATTGAAAAAATATATGCAGTGTGTTGTATTCAACCCTGCATCAACTATATCTAATAGAAAGTGCAGAATCACATGACCGCACACGTTGTTATGATTTAAACTTAGATATAAATATATATCATATACTATTATATAAATAATATATATAATATATTATTATTTAAGTAATATATATAAATTCTTTTTTTAGAGCTAAAAGGAGCTTAACACGAACAAACAAAGAGTTGTTCAATTTTGGTTCAATTACTTAATCAACGAGCCGAACACAAGTTGTTCGTGAACGACGAGCTTTTTTGAACGACTTTCAACTAATTCCTATAGGATAAACTGAAACTACAGCCACTATCTACAATATTCACAATAGACTACTACCTCCATTGCAATCTACCAAGACCCTAGGAACTTGTTATTGTCAAGAACTACATTCATTATAACCAGAATACGACTAGTCTCGATGAACTATAGTTGTACAACTTTGTATTCCATCTTCTCTAATTAAGGAGAAGAGTAGACTTATATACTTAGAATTACATAGTGAATTTTTTTAACATGGCTGTGCCATATGGTTATTTTCTCCATTTCAGAGTAATTCAAGTAAAAACATCTGATGTCTCCACCTATCACTTTAATTATCTGAGTGTGTATTGGATATGCGCGCAGCGCTAAGACACTAAATAATCATTCTTCCATTATGGACCTTCCAACACACATTAGTAAGGTAATCATTTTACCCAAAAACTCATCACCAGATTTAAGGGGGAAAGGGGGAAAAAGGATCATACAACACATATCGGTCAAATTTTGACCAATTTTGTAGTAACATTATTCAATTTATTTTGTTTTATATGTCCTACATAAGAAAAAGAAAAGAAAAGGGAAAAGAGGCAGCATAAATAGTTAATTTACAGAGTGAAGCAATTGTACACAGTTGGCTAAAAATTGTATATCATGCATTCTTTCTATATTTTACTTAGCTATATTATTTACTCCAAAAAAATATGATCTAGCAGGAAAAAGAAAAAGATCATCATAAAGATAATTTCATAAATTATTAGCCTAAGAATAGCAAATCTGGCGGTCCATTTCGCTCTCTACTTGCAGAGAACTCATTTTTTATCACGTTAATGTGTGCCATTCCATGCTTTATCAGCTTCACATGTTAAAAAAGCGAAAATAAATGCATTATTTTTAATCGATGCGTTTATCCCCAGACAATCAAATGTTTTCAACACAAACTATAATATAGAATTATAAAGGAAAATAATACAAACTCTTGGATAAGGGAACGCCATGTATGACTTTCCCTGTACTTCAACGCATTCATACAAAAGAAATGCAAGAACAGAAAACAAAAGGAGATTCAAAGCTCAAAATCCATACTTCCTAAAAAAGACTCTTAAGCCCTGGTCGTACCATAATCCTATACAAACTTTGGTTTCATTCGGTTACATGTAAATAAAATCCATATAAGAGGAACTCAAGAACAGAAGGTAGTGAAGAATTCAACATTCTAAATTGGAAATTTCAAATCATAAAAGATGCCCAAATCCAAAAATTGAACTGAAGAACACCCCGACCATAACAAAATACTCTAAAAAATTAAAACATTTATCTTAATATATCTATCATCATACAGAGTGGGATTATAACCTACAACCAAGGGCATAAACTGCAATGCTCTTGCCAAACGTAACCAAAAGCTTCAGGTAGAAAAACAGAGAACTACAAGTCTACAACTACAACAGCGAGAGAGAGAGAGAGAGAGAGAGAGAGATGACTTACAGACTAGTGGGGGACGGAAGACCAAATCCTGAACAACGGCTCCGAGTTGAAGGCAGAAGGGGGAAGATGAGGAAGTGAGGCGGAGAGCCGTTGGTGAGACTGCTGTGCTGTCTCTGACAACTATGGACGCCCTCTTGATAGAGGTTGGGGTGGCATCTTTCTGCCTTTTTAATATTATTTTTTTGCGTTGTCCTGGGGTCACAATATCCTTTGGAGCTTTAGTATAAGAAATTATATTAATGACAATGGGTCCCGCAAAAAATAACAAAAAAAAAAAAATAAAATCCTAAAATATTTGTTTAATTCTTTAAGTTAAAAAATACAGATATCTAAATCATGAATGGTCGTTCTATTCATAATAATTTAAAATCATTATAAATAGATTTCTAATTAAAACTTTGTGGAGAATATTTTGATCAGAATTATTATTTTTAATTGTAATTTACTATTAGTGAAATTAATTTAATATTAGAGTTTTAAGAACAAGGCCCCCTTTTTTCTTTGTTGGAAATATCTGACTTCTTTTGGGCAGTTTATCAGCAGCGGTGTCTTTTTGAAAAAGTTGTCTCACAGTATGGAAACTACGTTTGAGCAGCTTATCCGAAAACGCAGTTTGTTTTTTATACTAAATGCATAACGATGGTCGAATCCCATGATCTGCATCTCCAGAAAAAAATTTATCTGGATAAGCACAAGTTGTCCCAAATGCACCATCAATTTGCTCCATTAAATTTTAAATATTTCATCAATTAAATTAGTGTAATGCACATTTCAATGTTCCCAACAACTAATAAATAAATAAATGGATATGAAATCGCTCTCATTGGGGTCGAATCAAAACAGAACTGCAGAACGCGTCACGTGTCTTCTCTCAAGTCTCACATCCCTCCCTCTCTCTCTCACTCTCTATCTCTCTCTAAAATTAGGTTCCTTTTTGTAACGTCAGATTACATATATGTCACTAATTCTACACATTTAGAAATTTAACCGGTTATGCATAGAAAATTATATTATATTTTATTTTAAAATTAAAATAATATTATTTTCAATATAATATTAAAAATTTGAGTGCTATACATATAAAAATTAAAATTTATCTGTTACATATACAAATACATCAAAATTGATTGTTTGTATCATTGTATGTAAATGCCCCTCAATTTATATCTTAAATGGAGATCTTAATTTTGCGGATGTATTAAAAAGGATATGAATGATTTATTATTTTAATTTTAAGAAAAAACTATTTTGGAAATATGTTTATTTTATTGTTACATTTCAGCGAAATATATTTGATTAATATCTTTTACAATGATGTTATATTTATTTATTTTTTTATCTTTTACAATGTTGTTATATTTATTTAATTTTTTATTTCAGATAAATTACACTAGATTAGTCATTTAACTTTTAAAAGAAATCAATTTATATTAAAAAAAATATCAAAATCTTCTTTTAATTGTTTTCATTTTATTTAGCAGGAATTTTCTTTTACTGAAGTTCACATATATGATAGTCGACCATTCATTTCCAATTATTACATACATAGCATACAGTATAAAAATAATTACATATATAACAACAAACAATATCAAAATTAAAAGACAAGAAAATTCATTAATTGATCACGAATTATCTCATACTTTCAATTGCCATGAATAAAATACAGATATATAATCTATGGGGTTGTTATAATTAAAATGAGTTTATATTTTAATGTTCGAACAAAACCGTGATCACGACCACAACCAAGCCTGAAAGAGCAACTACATAACTAAAGAGGAGGATAAGCTCGATTGATTAACGGTCACGCCCTCGTTTGGGTCGGAAAGCAGAAAAAATGTAAATGGAGGATGCCCTGTCAAGCAAATCACTCTTTTATTATTATTATTATTAAGTAATGTGAATGATTAGATATTATCTCTCGTAGATCTAGGACTATAATTGAGCAGAGACAAGTTTATGTCCTAGATTTAAATGTGCGTTTGGGGCAGCTTGTGCTTATCCAGATAAGACATTTTATCTAGAAATGTGGACTGTGGGGTTCGACCCACGTTTCGCGTTTAGTATAAAAAACCAACTGGGTTTTCGGATAAGATGCTCAAACTCAGTTTCCAAAAGGTTAGGTGACATTTTTAAAATTCCGCCACTGCAAATATGTAAGCCCAAACGGAGCCTAAACTTCACTTTGTTACATTATAAGTTGTTCATATTGAAATTGAGCTTGAGCAAAATATTTACATGTATATTCAAATTTGGTTTCATTAAAATATTTAAATTTCTGACTTGTCCTATATTTGATTTCTTTGTAGTGATTAAATGCATACTTTGACAAGGTAATAACTAAGATATAATTCAATTGAGTGGATGGCTCTTCCTATAAATTTTTAACCAGTAGTTTACAAATAAGCATATAACTAAATGAATAAATTCTAAATTAATATCTAAACGAGATACGGGAATAATAAGTTACAAGTTTTCCTTAAATCAAATAATATAAGTAAGTACTGCCAAATTATTTTATTGAAATAAAAAAAAATGATGGAATAAAAATAAATTATAATATAAACTATGAAATATTTAATTAAATAAATTTTAACTAATCAAATTTTATTTAAATAATATCATATATAATAATATTTATCACAAATTTTGTATAAAGTATTTAGCAAATTTTCTGTTGTACAATAAATGAGTTTATTCATAAATATTAATAAATATTTATGATCGTGTTTTAAATTTAATTCACTTATCATTTTAGTTAAAATAATTATATATTTATTAATTCGAACAAACTTGACCTACTATTAATCACGTCAAGTTTGAGTTGTTCATCCAGTGTGTCGCGTACATTTACAGTGCTAATCTCTTTTGAAATAATTTCACAATTAATTATATTTTTATTTGTTTTTCTATTTTTTTTAAAATATAAATAATATACCGCTTTTATTACATCTTATTTGTTACTTAATGTTGTCCATAAGATGTTCGCTATGATGCGCCGACGCTTCAATACAAAGAATCGTGGTAGTATTCAACACAAGTCAGATGCAGGCCGAATTTTCCAGATGCAGACATGCATTTGATAAGTTTGACACGTGTCTGCCACACCAATGGCTTGCCCAATTTAAAAGCAAAAAATAAAATATTGCACACCAAAAAATGGTTGTCTTTAAAATTTATTTAAATTTAATAAAATATCAAAATGTATAATAAAGTAGAAATTAATGATTTATGTTGTATCACGTAACTTATGCTTATTTATTGTATGTATAATTCTAGAAGATATTGATGGAACTTACTTCTTTTATTTTTGTTAAAATCTGATCACTCATTATTTTATTATTGCACTTAAAATTTTTCATAATCATTATCTTTTCATTTTTATAATGTTTATTCTTTAATATATATTTTATGTATATTTAATTTAAATGGTTAGCATATGTTATTTTAATATATATATATATATATATATATATATATATATATATATATATATATATATATATATATATGTGTGTATATATATATATATGTGTGTGTATATATACGTGTGTGTGCGTGTGTGTGTCTCTCTCTCTCTCTCTCTCTCTCTCTCTCTATATATATATATATATATTGTGGCAGCACCAGTCATGAGGAGATCTAACGGTCCAGAAGGGAAGAGTACGATGATTCTGAGCCCACCGATAAAAAATCATGAGGCTTGCTTATTTGACCCAGTAAAGTAGTCAAAGCCAGACCAGCGAGGGCAAAGCCCACCGAACCACAAAATGGACTAAAGATAACCGATGGATACAATAACAAGCCATTTAGCTAAAACAAGACAAAAGAGTATCGAAGCCAAACACCACTGGCTAGCTTACGTAAATGAATTTTTGGTTCCCTAGCATCTCCAGCATTCTCAAAGAAATGTTGAAACTTCTCATTAGGGGTCAAGGATCGACAGCCAAGCCAAATCATCCGGTATATCCATACTGACCAAGCTCTGACGATTGAGTCGATCCGATCCATACTATACAAGCACACACCAGAGTTTATTTCTACTGACTAAGCTCAGTAAACCGAGTTGATCATACCGACCCGAAGCCAATTAAGCCTAGCCAGTTAAGCTATAATGTAGTCAGACGACATGTTTACTCATGTAAAATACCCTTAAAAGTAGGGGAAATATTAACTTCAGGATACTATACCATCTCTTCTATAAGTATAGGAATCATTTTATAAATAAGTCTATCTCTCTCCTTACATACTCTTTATTCTTCGTGTGATTTATAGACAAATCAGGATTATATATATACAAATACGGACGAGTGCGCACGAGTATGCGCCCCCCGGCGCGCGCGCGCACACACACACATATATAGATAGATATGCACATAAGACACATATATACAAAGATATAAACAGACATACACACATAGACAAATAGATACTTTTACATATATAAATGTAAAAATAAAGATTGATACATTTTGACAAATATATGAACATCTATATGCAAACACACACACACATTTATATGTACATTAGAAATGTGGTTGCTTGAATCTTGAGATCCAATTTATCACACAAAGAGAGCAATAAAAGACTGCAATCCAGTATTAATCTATTTGGCAAAATTCTAGGCCGAACGAGCGTTAGTTTGACCAAAGAGGGTTATGCATCTATAAGAACTTAACCAACACAAATGACATGCACAAAAACAACAATCACTTGGTGGGGACTAATGCACCAAAAATATATATTATTTTTGTTTTATAATTTTTCTCATTTTTGATGATATTGCACTTTAAAGAAAGGTATTTTTCATGATTTGTTACAGGTATGATGATTTTAGATGATTGAAGCGAAAAGAAGTAAAAATGAACGAATTTTGAGCAAAAATGAGAAAATCAGATTCTGGCTCCACCGGTGCCATTTTCCCGAGAGCTCCAGGATTTATTCGGGCGATAGAGCACCGTCGGTGCCCTATCGGGCGCCGCCGACACCCAATGTCGGTGCAATTTAAATTTGAATAGTTTTGGCAACTTTTTGAAGGATGCTTAAGGAAACTTTTAGGAATTCATTTCTAACTTATATGTAACTGTTTTTGGACGAAAATGGTGTGATTTTTGGTGAAGGTTCTGGAGTTATAGTGTGGTTCTAGAGTTCTAGAGAGGGAGAGTGTGTGTTGAGTGTTAGGGTTTAGAAGAGTGAGTATAGAAGTGAGAATTCAAGAGGAATTCTTCTCTAAGGAGTGAAGGAGAAGGAGTAAAGTGAGAGATTGATTCTTCCTTTCCATTCTACAGAGAGAATTGAGTGTTACAAACAAGAGAGAAAAGGATTCAAAGGAACTTCAAGGGATTTGCATTGGGGAAGAGAAAGAGATAAGTTGTATTTGCTTTTGTGGTTTGTATGAATTTTCTTTTATATATAAAATCCATGTCTTATTGTGTCTTCTCCATGAATTCTGAGTAGTCTCTTTTGTCTTTCTTCTTGCATAGAGATGTGATGATGTGATGATGTGGATTTGATGTGCTTTTAAAGTAATGAAGAAATTGTGATGGTTTTTCATTTTGAACTTAATTTACTTTTTGATCTGGCCAATTGAATTGTTAAAATCCGTTGTTGAACATTAACTCTGAAAGGATTTAGTGTCCTACTACAATAATGAAGAATCCATTCAATGTCCATGGATGAATTGCGTAGTTCATGGTAATTGAGTGAAAATAAATAGGGAAATGTGTTTTGATGGACTTCAAATTTGAGGTTTCAGGGTGACAGGCTGAGATCCCCAATTTGGTCCTAAGATTAGTAACTAAACTCGAAGGTTAGCCTTCAGGTGAAGGGTGAGTGGGAGCTCCATAGTGACAGCCAGTATCCTCCCAACCTAGCCTTAAATTTAGTGACTAAACTTAGGATATGTCAATGTTTTTTTCATGCTTAGAAGAGGGGGTACTCTTTTGAGGGTAAAGAAACATTTATGCTCCTATTTGACACAATAAAATAAAAAAATCATTCACACATCATATACTCGTTGTAAGAGGAAAGATACTTTTCATATATATCAAAACCTTTCAAATATCAAGCTTAGTGTGTGTGTTAGTTAATTCTGTTTTTAAGATATTAGAAGTAATTATAGTTTACATAATTGTTACTGTTTTCTGCATCTAGTTAGTAGAAGTAAACTTAAACTTTAATTGCAAATTGAGTATTGGACTTCAGTATTACGTTATCTATTGTAAGGAACATGCCTTCTCTGTGGGATCAATAATCGGGACTCCATTAGAGCCCTATATTACTTGATACGATACATATACTTGCGTTGAATGTTTAGAATTTATAAAATCATTATTAAATATATAAATTTAGGTTCATAAGTTCTTGCAATATAAACAGTCTGCCACATCAGGGACTCCTTCTACATAGATTCCTCAACGAAAAAAAGGTTACTTGTCATATTAGGGTAATATACCCTGCTTGATGGAATCATCCCTTCAAATGACAATGAGTCTTCACAATGAATCCTCACAAAATAAGATGTTCGAACATAATTCAGTCGATTAAATGACTTTTTGGTCGACCAAATGAATACCAATTGATCAAGTCAAGCAGTTAAAAATACAAAATAGTGTATAACATAATTATAGATATTGAACGATGCCAGTAACAGTTAAAATGTGCCCAGTTTGGTTACAAAGATATAAAGGCATAATGGCTCATAAATAATGGTAAGGTTCCCGTTAATTGAAAGACAGTCATGTAATTTATTGAACCCCATCTATGACTTATAAATAGGAGAGTCATTTTTACACAAAGGACTAACATACCTATTCCCAAAGAATTAGTGTTTTTTGTGACTTATTCTTTCTTGTATTTTCTCTTATTCCTCTCATCAAACCAATGCTCCATCCATTGGGTATAACCCAAAGGACATTTTAGGTTTAAACATCCTAAGAGACACGGTGAGCATGGAGTCAATCCTTCAACAAGAACAGGAGCATGTAAGGTGTTCGTCAATGAATTCATGCAACAACTAATTCAAGAACTCTATGATCGGATGGTGGGACATATCTTTAAACTAATGCTTGATGGGAGGGGGCAACCTCTTCCACAACTAAATCCTCTAGCACTTGAACCACAAAGTAACTAGGCTGCTTAAGAAGCTGAACACGTGGAAGAATCCTAGTACCAATATAGGGTTGGATCCATGCCATGGAACATGCTGTAAGAGAGGAAAATAGTAGTGTACTGTCTTCTAATGAATGGTTTCTCCTTAATGGTCTTACCTTGGAACCTTACAAGGGTCTGAATGACCAAAACAATCATATTGCATCCATTGAGTCAGTTATATGCCTTCTCAAAGTTTTTGACACATTAAAATGTTGAATATACTACAGCACGTTGAGGGAATCAAGTGGTTCAACGCAATCCCCATTAGAATTATTACTTCCTTCAGAGATTTCAAAAAGTAATTTATGGTGCAATTCTATAGCGCTTAAAAGCCCCATAAGGTTTCATGGCTCTATCGACCAAATTCTTCGAATTAAATTTAATTTAAGTATATATAATTTTAAATAATTTGGAAAGTTGTGTTTGATTTTGAAAATAAGAGACCAAACTGATCCCATATCCTTAATAGTTTAAATAAACGAATCATACACCGCAACCCATGCACCTATCCTGAGGGATAGACACATTACCTGATAGTGAGGCTCGATTAAATAAACTAATAGACTTATAACATCTGTTTGGACTACGAACCAATTTTATGTTGACTGAAAATTTCCCCAACTTAATACAAGAGAATTAGGTAGGGTTTATATTACATGGATTCTAAAGTTCCCTATAAAGGCAAACCCACATAGTTAATTATATCTTAAGTGACTGAAGTCACTCAAGAAGACTCTCGATAAAGATCAGTGGTTTTGCTCTCAATATTTTCAGAGTTCAAAGTTTTCAAGGGTGAACTTGGAGAATATCAAATGGGAATGGATCAAATAGGAACAGTTATCCTGGAATCCAAAGGAAAGAGAGGCAGGGGATGTCACTGATTCAGAGGAGAATCTTGGTGGCTTTCCAAACTATCTTATTGTGTGGCTTTAATTTTGAAAGTGATAATAGATATTTCAGCCTTCAAATTTTATTAAGTAGGGCTTACATTTGTATAGTATTGATTATGCAAATAGCCTGAAAGATAGGAGGATTTATGTCATACCGAACGACGACCTCGGCAACCTAAGATGAATAAAGGATTATATTGCACGAGGTGCAAAGGCCTAAAGAGATAAAATGAGGGTTTATGTTGCACTAGGCAGACTACCTCAAAGTTCTATAGCTTTGTTATTTTAATTCTAATTAATGGTTTAGTTAACTTAGATTTGTTTTGCTGTTGAAGATAGTCATGCTGCCCACTATATATGCTCCAAGCTCCTCGTTGTAGCAGATTTAATTTTAGAAATGTCAAATTGAAGGGATGAGAAAAGTGTAATGTTCTAGAGTTCAAGTTCTGGTGTGACTGTCAAGTTTTCATTATTATTTAAATGTCTTATTTAAGAGGAAATGTTTAAGTTGATTAAGCGACAACGGTTAGGATCCCACAGTTCCCTCATTCCGACACCACTATATTCTTTGGATTCACTTAGTTTATATGAATGTACTATACTCAAATGAATGAG
This sequence comes from Papilionanthe hookeriana x Papilionanthe teres, assembly GCA_022702705.1. NCBI lineage: Eukaryota > Viridiplantae > Streptophyta > Magnoliopsida > Asparagales > Orchidaceae > Papilionanthe > Papilionanthe hookeriana x Papilionanthe teres. The sequence continues at coordinate 60,597,185 of CM040438.1, read as the reverse complement.
TTCCATAATTTCATCCAGACCGTAGGAAATCTCGTAAGCTACTGTAGTTTTCCTCCTTCTAGGAGTTCCCGATCATCCGGTAAAAATGTATTAATTTAATTGCAATTGTTGTTTTATTGTTTTATTTGTGATTAAATTTTGAGTTGTCTTATATTTTGATTGTTTTGGCGGTGAATTTGATTTTTGGTTTCATTTTGTTTTCATGGATATCATAAAAGCCTCGTTAATTAAAGTTGAGATCAAACATGGTTCACTACATAATCCTTAAGCTATTAGGGTAGATTTTAATTTTAAAGGAATATTGACATTTGATCTTTATTAAAGATTTCATTATCATCAAACCATTGATTAGGGGATTTAGATTGGTGAGTTAAAATCTTCCTAGATCAAAACCCCTTACTTTAAGATCATCAAATTTGATTAACTTCCAAGTTTTAATAATTTAAGAAATTATAATTTTGCCCTTAGCATTGATAATTGGTGAATTGGTTTTGACCTTTTAACCCCTTATGTTTCAATCATCTAAGAATATCAATTAAGATTATTCATTTCCATTTACGCTTTAATTAGGCCTAAATATTAATTAATGCGTAAGTCCTAAAATTATTATTTTGCCTTTATAGGCTTACCACTTCATAACTTTTTTAATTTATTTCAAATGACTTTGAAATATTTATATTACCACACTCATGAGTCAATTAAAATATCAGAGGAGAAAATGTAATTTTGTGATTTTTATTTTATTTTTTATAAAAATTTTAATTCAAAGTTAGGTATTGTTCAAATTAATTCATTTAATTAAATGAAACAAAGTATCTGTCTTTAGAAAAATTATAGGAGGTTCACCTAGGACAAAGGATCATTTATTCTAATTTTCATAATTTTTTTAGCTTTATTTTAATTATTATCGTTATTTATTAGTTTTGATATTTAATTAAATAAGAAATAGAATTTAACTTGAAAAATACTTTTTATATTTGAAATCACTTTGAGCTCAAGGAACTCAGAGAAACAAATTTCATATTTTTTTTATTTTTCTTTTATTTATTGTAATTACTTTAATGCAAAATTAGGGAAAATTCATTTTAGCCTTTTAAAATTCATTTTAAGCCTTTTGAAATTTATAAATTCATTTTTAAAATTAAGAAAAATATTATAATTTTTCCTAAGTGATCAAGAAGCAATTTGTAACATTTTTGTGTATTTTAATATTTTAGTGATTTTTATGATTTTTTTAATTATTTTTAATTATTTTAAAATTTAAAAATAGGCTAAGAATGAAATATTTACTTTAACTTCAATTTTATTTTTCTTGAATTCCTCTGGTCACAAGGAACTCCCATAACTACCTGTCTAATTTTTTTATTTATATTTTAGTTATTGTAATTATATTAATATTAAAAATGTCAGTTTACTTAAAAAATCAAGTTTAGTGGTTAGATCAATTCATATTAAGTTTTAATTTTTGTGGAGAGTTCCCCTGATTCATTTTTTAAGTGTGGATTAATTTTCATAATTTTTCTGATTAAATTTTATTTATTTAATTTTCTTTTTCATTTTAATGAACTAAATATTTAAAGTGTCATTTTTATTTAATGAAAGCCATTTTATATTTTTCTAAAGATCCTTTGACACTAATGAACCTACAAAAGTAAAGTTTACATTATTCTGATTTATCTTTTACTTATAATGAATTTTTAATTAAAAAGAGGTGATTAATCTTGAAAATTAAGTTTCCCATACCAGAGATGACCTCTAACTTTGGAAAAATTAGAGGATGTCCGTATTAACATGAGGAATTAACCCCTAAAGTTTCAAGCCATGGTGATTATTATTTAATGAGTTATGGTTAAAATACTTCAGAGGTTATTTAATTAAAGAAAAATCAGAGACATGTCAAATAATTTATTTTTTCTTCCACATTATTCTCCTCTATTCACTGAGCAATAGAGTATTTTTACTTTATTTTTGTGAATATTCTATACCAAGTTATGAATTTTTGAAATTAGCTAAATTAAATAAATACATTTAATCCTTATTTTTCTACATATGACTGGATTCTCTTACCCGACAGAAAAACACGCGTTATCGCACTACTAGACGCCTCCATCTGACTCGACACTGATGGAGCTTCGCGTTCGCGCACCATTCATTCTTTTGACTGCATCAGCACTGTCTGTCCGATACACGCACGATTAGACGATCCTGTGTCATCTTCCCAGACTGGTTCAAACTGAGAACCGCACGTCTTATAACCCTAATATCTCTCTGGCTTCTTAACTAAATTACATGGGGTTTGATCCTAGAGCTTCATCTAAGTGAGACGAACCTATATATATGCTTAATCAAGTCTTAAATCAAGCCTAAATGCATGAAGAATCGAATTAAGCTCAAATTAGGGAGAGATTTCAAAAGTGTTTCTAAATTTTTAAAGAAAATGATATTCTCAAGATTTGGAATGCCTAAGGTAATTATCACTGATGGTGGAAGTCATTTCAGGAATATAAGAATTCAATCATTACTACAAAAATTTGGTATCAAACATAGAATTGCAACTGCTTATCACCCACAAACAAGTGGAATGGCTGAAGTATCAAACAGAGAAATTAAAAGAATTTTCGAGAAGACTGTTAATCCTAAAAGAACTGATTGGGTTGATAGACTTGATTCGCATTATGGGCTTATAGAACGAGCTTATAAGACACCAATCAGAATGTCACCTTACCGGTTAATTTATGGTAAACATTGTCACTTACCTGTAGAACTTGAACATAAAGCTTATTGGGCGATAAAGGAGTTTAATTTTAATTTGAATAAAGCAGGAGAAAAGCGATTATTACAATTAAATGAGATGGAAGAAATAAGAAATGCAACATATGAAAATGCGAGGATTTATAAAGAGAAAATGAAGATGTTGCATGATAAGAAAATTTCAGGAAAAATTTTTGAGCCCGAACAAGAAGTATTACTGTTTAACTCTCGTTTAAAACTTTTTCATGGAAAATTAAGATCTAAATGGATTGGGCCCTATATAGTTGAGAAAGTATACCATTATGGAGCTGTGGATATTAAAGATCCCAAAATAGGAAAATTTTTTTAAAGTAAATGGATTAAGATTGAAGCCTTATTTGGGAGATATTAAAAAGATTTATAAAGAGGCTTATGAATTGAGTCGACCTGATTAAAGATTTACTTAAGTCGGGCTGACGACGTTAAACCAAGCGCTTTGTGGGAGGCAACCCATAATTATCTTGTGTTATGAGTGTTTTTTGTGTTTTAATGTAAGGTTATGCCTCGATCTTGATTAATTTTATATTACATTAGAAAAGTTTGATGCTTATAAGTCTTTGTTGACTTAGGCTGAAAATTATTTTAAAGTATGTTGATTTAAAAATAGGATCACTCTATTTTGAATATGAGTAAAAAGGAGATCAAGTTAACCTTCATTATGATTGTTTACTATGTGAGTTATTGAGTCTAAATTACTCATACCAGTATAATATACCTATTTGGAGAACAAAATTTTGAAATTTGACGATTAGCCAAAACAGAGTTGAACATAGTTCCGGCGCCTAGGCGCCAGAATTCGGCGCCTAAGCGCCAGAATCAACTATGTATCAATAGATCCGACGCCTAGGCGCCAGATTCGGCGCCTAAGCGCCACGGTTACTGGGTCGTGCAAAAACCGAAAATTTTCAGTTTTTCACACGATTTTCCCTTTTAAATCAACCTATCTTCTTCCCTAACCATCAAGCAATCAAAATTACGTCCCTTGTACTTCATTCTTGAGAGATTTGGGAAATTTTGAAGAAATGGAAGGAAGAAATCATGGAGAAGAAGCTAGGGACAAGGTCTCAAAGGATCCTCAACCCTACTTCAATGGTTTCATCGTTGTAAGTTTAGAGAAAATTTCTAGTCGTTTGGATAAGTTTGAAGCGGAGTTTAAAAGCATTGGAGATCGCCTTCATGAGATGTTTCATTAAATTGAACATATAGTATGGCAAATGAAACTTCAATTTGATCATTTTGCGGCTTATCAAGATGCTCAAGTTGAAATGTATGCGAAGAACAAGTGGATTGACGAAAAGACTGCTACGGATTTCCCGAGAGCATTAGTGTTCATTCCAAGTAGAATACACAATTTCCCTTGTGAAGATTAGAATATTCTGGTAATGAGATAATTATAATATGGTTTGTTGAGTCGTTGTATCGATTTAGAGAATCGATTGTGTTTGTTTGTGTATTTGCTTTCATGTTCATTGTGTGTTGTTTTTGCTTAGAAATTATTATGTTTGAGTGTGTATTAGGAACTTGAATCAAATATAATACTTATCTGGAATGTATTGAGTCAATATTGAAGATTATGAATGGAATTTAATGAGTTTGATTTAAACCTTATGTTTGATTGGTGGATTAAATATATAATTTTTATATATTTTTAAAAATATTGTGGAAGATAGAAATTGAAGTCCTATTCTGATATGAGTAATTGGAAGTTGAATTTATGAATTTTCGATGGAAAATTAAATTTAAAAATAATTTTTTGTGAAAGGCGAGTCTGGCGCTTAGGCGCCAGAATTCGGCGCCTAAGCGCCAGTTCGGCCTGTACCCGAAAATTTACTTAAATAACCCCTAAAAGCCATTTTTGACGCCTAAGCTTCATCTTCTTCCCTATTTTCGCAAAAATACACCTTTTAGATCCTTTTTGAGGTCAAAACATCAAGGATTTGAGCGCGAAACCACTCGATTTCTTCGTCTCAAGGTCAGATCTACACTTTAAACCATTTATTTTCGATTTTCACCATAGATTTCCCTAGTTTTGCTAAGAACCGAAATTTTGAAATTTTTTTTTGATTTTTAGTGATTTCTTTAGATTTTTAAACTTATTTTAAGTTTTATAAACTTAAAAAGAGTTTAAATCTTTGATTCCTAAATTTGTTCTTGTTTTCTTTCACGTTTAGATGGCTCCAAAATCTAAACGCGAGAAGGCGCGAGATAACTTTGATAGCAGCAAATTTTCTACTGCGGCTGCACATTTTTGCTTCCACGAATTTGCGAAGTCCAGAAAGTTCATTTCAGAACGAAGTTTCTATCATCCCGGAGAAATGATCGAAAACACTATTGTTGCACACAATTGACAATGATTTTGTTATTTCACTGCTGTTGCTGTTATCCCGATTGTTCGAGAGTTTTTATGCAAATTTTCTGGATGCCAAAGATTATGAAGTCTTTGTCAGAGGTATCGGAGTAGGATTTAGTCCTGAAAGAATCAATATATTCTATGGCCTGCCACCAACTATTGAATGCTATTATTCCGGATTATCACCATCCGAGGGAGATTTGGATATGATCATTGCTTATTTGATCGACGATGCTCGAATCTTGGAAGATCGAGAACGGAAAAAGGGTAAACTTCAAATCTTCCAAATTAAATGGTATTTCTAAAGCATGGCACTACTTTATTTCTGCAAGATTGTTACCTTCCAACCACCTGAGTGAAGTGACTAGAGATCGAGCGATCTTAAACTACTGCATTCAGGAGAGGAAGCCTATTGATGTCGGCAATATTATTTATGATTCTGTGGATTCTACTACGAGATCCAGCACTTCTGTTGGATTGGGATTCCCATCTCTGATTTACTCACTATGTGTTAGTAATGGAGTCACTGCTGATATTTCTGAGGAGAAGCTAAAGTCTACCAAGCCAATTGGGCAGGAGAGTGTTAGTATCTATGATCGTCTTCGAGGGAAGAGATCGACCACTCCTTCTATTTCTGCACATACTCCAGGTAGACCTTCTACTTCTCGACCCTCTACTTCTGCTGAGCCACCATCGAGTTTCTGGGAATCAATGCATGATCAGTTTATAGAGCAGCAGCAGGAGTTATTTCAAACTCACTGCAGGATTGATACTATCGATAGGAAACTTGATCATTTATCTGATTATACCCAGAGGAAGATTAGTTATGATGCTGAGTATGATGAAGCCCTAGTCAGATTTCTGAAGGGTGCACATGATGTTAGTTTCCCTACTTTTCCAAGTTTCACACCATTTGTTGATCCTATGGACGTAGAATTTTCCTTTGGTGATGATGATGATGATGAGGCTACAGCTAGTGACTAGTAGTTATAGATCTTTATGATGTGCTACTCTATTAGTTTGTTTTGTTTGGATTGTTTGTTTAGTTTTGTGAGTGATGTATGTTAATTTGTTTAAATATCTGTGTGGATTGATTAGTGTTAAGATTCTGTTGTCAAAATATTCTTAGTATATTATGTTGAGACTGAAGTTAGAGTTAATTTATATGTTTGTTTTAGTCTACTGTTTAGTACTTAGTAATTTTGCTCTACTTTAATTTTGTTTCAAATTTAGTATCATCATAAAATTAGACTGCTTACTTTTTATACATGCTTCAATTTTATCTTAATTATTCATAAAAGCATGAGTAGAAGTAATTTTTCTTTTTAAGATTGTTTTCACATACTTATAAAAATTCTTATGATTTTCTTTCTCTCATACTTTCAAATTATCATAGTATATCAAAACTTAAGTTTGGGGGAAGGGAAAATACATTCAAATTTAAATATTATTTGTCCTTAAAGAGCTAATATTTTCTTAAAAATTTAAACTTTTTAACATAACTTAAGGAATGAAGAATTTATTTGAGATCACTTTTATTTTTGAAATTATAAATAATTTAGTGAAATTTACCAAAATTTTACTAACTTTGATTGATTTTAAGAATAGAATTATTTAACTTAAAGAAGAATAAGATTAAAGAATTTTTCTATTCATGATAGAAATAATAGAATTTTAGAAATATTAAGTAATAAAAAATTATCACTTGAAAAAGAAAAGATTGGAAATCTTTTTGAATTCTTATTTATGTTATAATAATTAAGTGGAAATGTATAAGTTTTGAAAATATAAGTTAAGGATAGTGAAGTTCAAAACCATTAACGAGTTATTCGGATATAGTAATCGTACATATATATATATATATATATATATATATATATATATATATATATATATATATATATATAAAGAAAAAAAAAAGAAGAGAGGAGAAGCTTGAGGAAATGCCTAATCAAAAATTGGCTTCACTAGAATTATCTTATAGGAAGAAAACTAGTTACATATTTTACTTAATTTTTATACATGAATATTTATTTAGAAACGATTTTTCAAGAAGAACTTTTTCTTGTAAATAATCTGTGAGATCTTAATATAATAGACTTCTATTATTTTCAAAATGAATGAAAAGTTTGAAATCTTATGATTTGGTAGTTAAATATTCTTTAAATTCTTAAAATTAAACCTAGTTAGTGAAATAGGGTTAATAATTTACTAAAAACTTTATAAAATAAAAAATTATCAGGAATCTTAAATATTTATCTTTTATTCCAAAGGTTATATATTTTATATAGTAAAAGGAGTTACTTGAGGACAAGTAACATTTAAGTTTGGGGGATTTTGATCTATAAAAAAAATACCTATTTCTTAATGTCTTAATTCTTATTAATTTCTAAGGATATTATGCTTTAATGAAAGGTATTTTTTGTGTTTTTGGATGTAGGTGATGTAAAAAGGTCTAAGGAGTAAAAAGGAGCAAAAAGGAGCAAAAATGGAGCAAAATAAAAAAAGTATAAAAAAATATGGCCTAGCGCCTAGGCGCCAGAAGTTGGCACCTAAGCGCCAGACTCGATACAGAAACTGTCAAGTTTTTGACAATGTTTGAACGGTTATTTTGACGGAGTGAGCGGTTATTGGACATTCTAGAAGACTGGCAGTTGTTCCTTGATAATAGGACATGTGATACATTGCATTTGGACGCTCCAAAACGGTTTTAATCGCGAAGAGGTGCAAGCCAAAGTGAAGAGGTACGAAGAACTGGAAGCGGTGTCTGGCGCCTAGGCGCAAGATTCCGGCGCTTAGGCGCCAGATAGACCTTCTAGAAGATTCATTGAATGTGGACATGTTTTGAAGAGGTGCCTCAAGGCAACCCTTGAAGCCTATAAATAGGGGTCCATTTCTTCAGAAAACGTGCCCCTCCCATTGTAACCCTTTCTCTTATCCACTTTAGGATCTCTCATCCTTAGAGAGAGAAATAGAGAGAGAAATTTAGGGCCACTTTTGTTTAGTTTAGTGAGTTTATTTTCAAGTTGTTGCATCCGGAGTTCATTACAATGTGGAGTCGGTAGGAATCGGAAGATCCGTAGAAGGAATATTTGAGATAAGTATTTTATATTTGATTCAAAGTTTATTTATTATGTTTTCTTCGTTTATTTTCAATGTGTTCGAGTAGTTAGTTTACTTTCTTCCTTCAATTATGAAGAGATAGATAAGATAATATAAAGATTCGATGGAGAATTGAAATTCAAAATATTTTCAAAACATTGTGATGACATTAATACCTGATCTTACTTTACTTTTTAAATTGGCCATTTAAATTGTTAAAACCTGTTGAAGAGTTTTGAGACCTTGAAGGAGAAGAACTCTTAAACTTGTAAATGTCACATGAATCCTTGGGTAGTCGAAGGCCATGTGCGGGCTATTCAAGGTGAAGTGCAAATAAATAGGAAGATAAGATTTAAAGGGCGTAGAATTGATAAGTTTTTAGAGTGACAAACTAAATCCTTATAATTTGATTTATAGATTAGGAAAGGGTCACTAGTAGGGCCGACCATAGCCACCCTTGGACATCTAGTAGTGTGAGTCTAGATTAACCCATTCTACTAACAATACATCCGGATCTGATATGTAAATTGGCCAATGTTCTTTGCGCCTGGATCAAAGGGTAAAGAATAGGAATGCTTCTATTTGGCACAATACCATAAATCAAATTCTCCAACGAATATTAAATTATCTTAAAAATCTTAGATTAATTGAAGGAAAGAAAGTTGTTTATTTTATATAGTTTTCATAAATCATTTTCTTATTATTGTTTCATTTATTTGCGTCTAGTAAATTAATAGTAATTTATAGTTAAATTAAAGGATAAAAAGATATTTTTGAAATATAATATTTAGAAAATTTATTACTATAATTTTTCCCCGTGGGATCGATACTGGAGTTATAAAAGAAAACCCTATATTACTTGAAACGATACGTATACTTGCGTAGTACCCCTAGTGTGTAAAATATTTTCTAAAATTTTATAACATTTTGATTTTATACACTAGCCACTAATTATAAATTGGGTCAAGTTTTTTGCCATCTTTTGGAAGCGAATATTACTGCGTTATTGCTGGTCGGGCCACTTAGAATAAATTTAATTTATTATATGTATAATTCTGGAAGGTAATGTTTTAATTTTTTTGTACTTATGAGACCAAACTGATCTTATATCCTTAATAGTTTAAATAAATGAATTAAATACTGCAAGCCATGCACCTATCCCAAAGGATAGACACATTAGCTGATAATGAGGCTCGATTAAAGAAACTACTAGATTTATGACATCCATTTCACCTGCGAACCAATTTTATGTTGATTGGCAAGTTCCCCTTCCTAATACAAGAGAATTAGGCAGGGTTTATATTACCTGGGTTCTAAAGTTCCCTATATAGGCAAGACCTTATAGAATCACATCTTAAATGACCGAAGTCACTCAAGAAAACTCTTGATAAAGATCAGTTGTTTTACTCTCAAGATTTTTAAAGTTCAGTGTTTCATGGATGGACTAAGAAAATATCAAATAGGGTTGGTGCAAATAAGAATATTTATTTTTAAGAATCCAAAGAAATGACAGATAGGGGACATCATGGATGATGAGGAGAACCCTGGTGACTTCCCGAAATATCATATTGTGAGGTTTCAATTTTGAAGAGAAAATTATTTAATATTTCATCCTGCCAATTTTATTAGGTAGGGCTTCCATCTGCTGACACTGATAATTCAGATAGCCTGGAAGATAGGAGGATTTATGTCGTATAGAACAACAAACTCGAAAACCTAAGACGAGTTAGGGCTTATAAAACACGAGGTGCAAAGGCCTAAAGAGATAAAGTGAGAGTTTATGTCACACTAGGAAAACTACCTTAAATTCTTATGGCTTTGTTATTTTAATTCTAAGGAATGGTTACTGTTGTAGATTCACTTTGCTATTGAAGATCGTCATGCTGCCCACAGTGTTTGCTCCAAGCTCCTTGTCGCAGCCGGTATAGTTTTAGAAGTGTCAATTTGTAGAGATGAGAGAAGTGTCAAGTTCAAGAGTTCAAGTTTTGTTTATTGTCATTAGGTATCTTAATTAAGAGAAATTATTTTAGTTGATTAAGTGATACCAGTTAGTATCAAGTGGTTCCCTCGTTTCGGAACCACTACTTTCTTCAGATTCACTTAGTTTAGATGAATTTACTAAACTTAAATGAATTGAGTTCCATAATTTTATCCGGACCGTGGGAAATCTTGTTAGAAATCGTAGGTTACCTCCTTCAAGGGATTCCTGATCATCTGATAGAGACGTATTATTTTAATTGCAATTTTTGTATTGTTGTTTTGCTTTTTATTAAATTTTTAGTTGCCTTATATTTTTATTATTGTGGCGGTAAGTTTGAGTTTTTGGTTTCGTTTTGATTTGTTTTGTTTTGTGGCAATCCTAAAAGTTTCAAGTTTGACATGCAGGAAGAAGTAAAACAATTAATAAAAGCAGGGTAAATTACAATAAAAAAATGTGTACTTGGCAGTCTTCGAGTATATCCGTTGAAATGTTTAGCATTTAAAGCAAGCATAGAAGTGGCGATTAAAGTTCAGAGGTTTAAGTCCAATAGAGGATCATATTTCATAACTTGGTGGGTCTGCAGGATATGTTAAGGATGATTTTCTTAATAAAAAAACAATGAAAAGCAACTGTTCTTCTAATATAACCCATTAGATTAAGGGAGTGCTCGGGGCATAACCCTGAACATCTTTCACAAAGCTTCGGGTCCTCTTAGAGTTCATTTAGTTTCATCATGTTGTCCAATCAATCACCCATACATAATTAGTGTTTATTAATAATGTTTTAATTCTTGCTCAATAAACTTAGATGTTTTGATTATCGCTTGAGTGGGGTAACATTCATTTGATGTTTCATTTATGAACTATGTGAGTAAATGCTTTTAGGGGTAAATTAGATTATCAGAGGACTAAGCCAATTTAATTATCGTTGGGCTAGTAGTGTTTTCAAAATTCTTATAAATGAGTATATTTTCTTTTCTAAGCCTCATTAATAAATGTTTTGGATTCAACTTAGTTCACTACCTAGCCCTTAAGCTTTTATGGGTAGATTTGTAATTTAAAGTGAATATTGATTTAAGTGACGTTGATCTTTATTAAATATGTCATTATCATCAAACATTGACTTGGGGCTTTAGATTAGTGAGTTAAAATCTTCCTAGATAAAAACCCCTTACTTTAGGATCATTAAATTTGATTAAATTCCAAATTTTAATAATTTGAACAATTAAAATTTTACCCTTAATGTGGAAAAGTGGTAAATTGGTTTCTACCTCTTAGTACATTGAGTTTCAACTATCTAAGAATGTCAATTATAATTATTCATTGCCCATTTACTCTTTAGTTAGGCCTAAATATTAATTAAGGCTTAAATTACATAATTATGATTTTGCCTTTTAGGCTTATCACTTCATAATTCTTTAAATATAACTCAAATGACTTTGAGATTTTTATGTTACCCCACTCATAGGTCAATTAAAATATCAGAGAAGAAAATGTAATTTTCTGATTTTTTTTTTATTTTTTATAATTATTTTAATTCAAAATTAGTTATTTTGCATGCTAATTCAATAACTTAGCCAAGCTAAACGATATATCCTTAAGAAATTTATTGGATGTTCACCTAATTTAGAAGACCGTTTAAGCCAATTTTCATAATGTTTGAGTTTTATTTTAATTATTATAATTATTTGTTGATTTTGAGTATTAATTACATATAAAATATTATTTAAGTTGAAAATTAGGTTTTATATTTTTCTTAAATTACTTTGAGTTCAAGGAATCTAGAAAAATATATTTCTTCTATTTGTGGAATTATTTTAATAAAATATTAAAGAAAATTCATTTTAAGCCTTTTAAAATTGATAAATTTATTCTTAACATTGAGATAAATATTCTAATTGTTGCAAAGTAATTAGGAAGTAATTTGGAACATTTTTGTGCATTTTATTATTTTAGTGTTTTTTATGTTTTTTTTAATTATTTTAATTATTTAATAATTAAGAAATAGCTTAAAAATGAATTATTTATTCTAATTTCAATTTTATTTTTTTTAAGTCCTCTAATCATAAGGAATTCCCGAAACCAATTTGGTAAATTTTTTACTTGTATTTTAATTATCATAATTATTTTAATGTTAAAAGTGTCATTTTACTTGAAAAATTAAGTTCAGTGACCAAATCAATTCAAATTGAGTTCAAATTTTTATGGGAAGATCCCGTGTTCAATTTCTTTAGTGTAGATTTATCTTTGTGATTTTTTTATTATATTTTAATTATTTAGTTTTTCTTATGTTTTAGTGAGTTAATGGCAATTAGTGATATTTTTAATTCATAAAATCTATTTTATATTTCTTTTAGGATCCTTTGACCACAGTGAACCTACCAAAATATGTGTTGCATTTTTCTGATTTTCCTTTTAATTATTATAATTTCTTAAGCAAAATAGGGACCATTAACTTGAAAACTAGGGTTGTGTGGCTAGGAATGTCTTCTGACCTTGGAAAAATCAGAAAAGATCCTTAACAATAGGGAGAACAAAACCCTCAAAGTCTCATGACAAGGTGAAATGTTTGTAATGGGTTATGGTTTAAATAAAATTTATTGTATTTAATTAATTTAAAAACAAACATAAGTCAATTGATTTTAATTTTTAATTCTACATTGTTCTCCTTTGTTTACTGAGCAAGAGAGTGTTTATATTTTATTTTTACAAATTCTCTACACCGAGTTATGAATTTTTTAAGTTTTATGAATTAAATAAATCCTAAAAATTCTAATTTCCTTCTTAAACCAGACAGCGCCGTACGCGTCAAACTGCCACGTACTGCTCCACCATTCGACGCTGTCGTCTGACTCAATACTGATGTGTCCCGCTTTTCACGTACTGAAGCTTCGTTCGAGAGCATTAATCGACCGCCGCTCTGCGAATATAAGAATTCAGCTTAGGGGGAGAGTAGGGTAAAAATAGAATGATGTATATAATTGTTAAGCTTAATAAAGTTATGTATGTTTTTCAAAGTAAAGTAGCAATTGTACTCCCTCCCCTTTTAATCAAAGCAAGTATACATATCGTTCAAGTAATAAAGGGCTCTATTGGAGTCATAGATATCGATCCCACAGAGAAGTTAGAGATTTACAGACTAATTTTTAGTACAAGTTGATCACTAATCTAATTTAGTATAGTATACAAAATATAGAGAATGCTTAAACTTAAAACTAATACTTAAAAGACAGAATATATAAGTCAATTTAGACAAGTATCTTTCTCCTTGTTAAGAGGATTGAGTGAATGAATAATTAATTGAGTTTAGAATTATATTGTGCCAAATAGGAGCATTCCTATTCTTTACCCTTTAGTCCAGGTGCAAAGAACATTGACTAATGCTTATGTTTGGTTACTGAATCTGTGGCTAGGCTGGGAGGATACTGGCTGCCACTTCAAGGCTCCCACGTTCCCCTCACCTGAGGGCTAACATCTACACTTCAGCTCCCAAACAATAGCACCGAATTGAAGATTTTAGTCTGTCACACTAAAATACTCAACTCTTCGCCTGATAATTAATATTTCCCTATTTATTTGCACCCTCCTTTCAAGGCTTTTGAATTCCCTGAATCTTAGATATAATCTTTATTATAGTTGATAATTCAACATATGTTAACAATTCAATTGGCCAAATTGAAAGTAAATTAAGATTTAAGTAAAAGATTATCACAATCTATATTTAATATTATTAGGCACAACTCTTTTAATTCTTCATTTCACAAAACCTCAACAACAAGGAGAAAGACAAAGGAAACTACTCAAAATGCATGGGAATAATAACACAGACGTTGGATTTCATTTAAAGTTATAAAACAATAAACAAATATACTTATCTCAATTCTTCTCCCCAAGCAGATTCTTCAAGTTCCTCTGACTCTTTCTTCTTGTACAACACACTTAAAACGCACCAAGACACTAAATACTAACTCTTACTATAAAAGGAAGTACTCAATTGACACCAACTGACTCTTAATGACGACTTAACTGACACACCCATGACACAAAAATCGTTCCTATATATAGAAGGAGTCATATTTCCAAAGGTTGCTTAAGCACCTCTTCAAAATGCGTCCAGATTCATCAAATTTGGCTTGAATCAACTGTCTCGTCATCGGCGTGCTCGATCTCACCGTCGGCGGGCTTCTAGAAGCAAGGCTAACCGTTCAGGCTCGCTGTCGGCGGGCTCGATCTCTCCGTCGGCGGGCTCTATTATAATATATTTAAAAATTTCGGGAAAATCTCGTCGTCGGCGGCTTAAATCTCGCCGTCAGCGGAACAGTTCAATTTTCATCAATTTTTGTCCTTTTTGCTCTAGATTCGCGCATTTTTGCTCTTTTTGCTCTAGCATCTAAAAATCTTCATTCCTGCAATAAAACACAGATAAAACCTTTCTTTAAAGTGTAATTTCATATGAAATTGGTGTAAAATTCGCAATATCTTTTCTTGTGGTCAAGCATCAGGGTCGTCCATCCGATACACGTGTGATCGGACGACTGTGGCTCATCGTCCCCAACTGGCTCATCTTGGGAGCCGTTCACCTTCTAGACCTAAAATCTCAACTTAAACTCAACCAAATCACATGGGATTTGTTCCCACACCTTCATCTACGTGATACGAACCCATCTATAATGTTACATACTCATGAAATATAAGTTTGCTTCACATGTCTAAAATTGAGCACAAAATGGAGAGAATGATTCTATACCTTTGCCTGAGATGTATAGCATCAATTAGGTGCTTGCAGTATCTTCCTTTGGTCCTGTTAAACCTCTTGGATGTGTCAATTTGAACTGATCTTGGGTCTGGTTTAGAATTCCTCCTACAAGTGATTTGGGTTTGGTCTTAAAGAGGGTTAGGGTGCTCTGGAGATGGGGTTTTTGGTGGGGAACTCCCTCTCTTACTCTCGTGATGGTAAGGAGCAAGTCAATTTGGGGTTTTGTGGAGTTTGGAGAGGTGTCCTATTTCTGGCTTGAGAATTAGGATGGGAAATTAGGCTCGAGCAGTGGAAATTAGAGCAGAAGGATGTCTAGATTAAGCTCAGAAGGAAATTGAACATCTCCCATTGTCGCCGTGAGAGGTGGTGTATTTATAGAGGAGCTTAGGGGCTTCAATTGGGCTAACATGTGGGTGAGCTCAAGTGCCTAGCTAGATGGAAGAAGAGCCCCAATGACAAATAATGTTGGGACACAGTGGATGGGTGTAAATTAGAGTTTTGTCCATGGTGGAGCTCTCGGCCATGGGGTTTTCCTGCAGCTGGGGTGGTTAGCCTACCAGGGTCAGGTTAGCCTCAAGGTCAGGTGAGCCAGGGAGGTTGAGTGGTGGAGTCAATTTGGGTTTAGCATGGATCCATGGTGAAGATTCAAAGAGGATTTTGGAGTTTTAGCTAAGTTGGCTAGGTTGGGTTCAAACCTTTGTTCACTTGGCTAAATCATTCCTCAAAGTGGCTAAAGCTGGTCGTAAGGTCCTTAAAAAGTCATGGGGGTTTAGATGGCTAGTTTACGCATGGGGAAATGTTTATAAGCTTATCCTGAAAAGGGAAAATCCAAGTGAATGGTAAAGTGGGGGTGGTCACCTTCCCTTGCGAAATTTTGAAAAATTAACTTTAGGATGACCATGGAAGGCTCCATGAGTCATGGCATGATGCATATGATGCCATGGAAATGTTTCATGCAAATGGAATTTGAACTTTATGAATTTTAATGCAAAATGTCAACATGCCCAATTTGGCTACAGTTTGATGTATGCATGGCTAAGTTTGGTATGGCGCCATGATAAAATGACTTTAATGCCATGAAATGATAAGGGAATGGATTTAATGTCATGTGGGCTCAAATTGGGCTTTTAAATTTGTGGCCATGGGCTTTTAAAAATGCATAAGGGTATGGTCCTTTTAACATGCATGTGAAGATTTGGATTTTTGAAATTGATTATGGAATGATCAAGTTAGATTGGGATTGATTCAAATTATATTTTGACATGTTGATATTTGACATGTATTTGATATTGGGGCATTTAGATTGGTCATGAGGTTTAATTTGGAGAATTTGGGATTTTAGGGCAAAATTGGGGATTTTGGATTAGAAGTGAAATTAGGGTTTGGGGTTGGTTCATTTTGGCTTCAAATTGGTTTAGATTGAGATTGAGTAAGTTGAATTAGGTTTTAGAATTAAAATTGGAGAAATTTAGTATCAACTTGGTGGAATTTGGAGTTGATTTGGGGATTTTTGGGCCTTTTGGGGAAATTTGAGGATTGTGGTCAAATTAATTCAATTTGGTCAAATTGAGCTAAATGAAGTTGTTTTGATTGATTTGGGGACATTTGGGATGATTTTTGAGATTTTGGGATTTTTTGAAAATATTAGAATTTTTTATCATGAGGGTATTTTGGTCATTTTGGCTAATTTTGGTAGGTTTGGGTGATTTTGGGTCAATTGTTGGTTTAAAATGATTTGGGTAAGGTTTTGGAATGAATTTGGAGGTTTTGGTAAATTTTGGGATTTTGGTTTGAATTTTAGAGTTTAGGGTGGAATTAGGGTTTAGGGTATTAAGACATACCTAAACATTGGGATCAAGCCTAGCTAAATGGTCAACCTCTTTATGAACCTTCACAAATTGATCCTAGCCATCTTGATCAAAGACTAGAGGCTTCAGACCACCCAAATGAGTTTCTTAAAGGGTTAAAGGGGAAATAATTTAGAATTTAGGAGTGGCGGTGTGTGTGCAAGACCAAGCTATAGTCACACAGGGTTGCCCTAAGTTCAATAATTCCTATGGGAACTCATCATTAAACCTCCACGTGTTGGTCTTAACTTTCCAAGTGCTTTGAAGGTTTGTAACCATCCATGTAGTGTTTCAAGAAAAGTTAGGAAGTGGTTCAAATTTCTAGGTGGTGGGCTCCATCTCTAGTCCTCTAAGATAGTCAAGGAGAAACTCTATGGCTAGATCCTTAAGTACACAGAGGAATTCTAGACCTTACCAAAAATGAGGTCAATAAATGGACCTCCAATAGGTGGGGTGAGCTTACAAAGCACACCGCACATATGAGTGTTGACCAAATAGGCCAACAAAACTAACACAAATGTCTAAGTGACACACTTATAACCAAGCGTAGAATCGAGTGAGAATAGATTCTGCTGAGGAGAATTAGGTAAATCTCTGAAACTGAAGATTCCAAAACTCTCACTGGGTATTAAGAGGTGAATTTTTCAAATTACAAGATTTAAGGGTTGGATTTTAGATTTGTTTCATTTTTTTATTTGATTTCAGGTTCTGATTTTGATTTTGATTTTAAATTTTGATTTTGAATTTGAATTTTTGAATTGATTAGAGTTTTGATTTTGATTGAAGTTTGATTTAGGATTGATTTCGAGATTGATTCTGAGAATGATTTTGAGAATTTTAGATTTTGATTTTGGATTCAAATTTGAGGGTAAATTCTGAGTTTTGATTTAGGATTTCAATTTTTTAGTGAAATTTGAATTTGATGAATGTGGAGAATCTGGTGGAGAGGATGTGGAAATTTGTGGTGCAAAAAGAGAATAGGATGCCTTACTCCATTTAAGGTGGTCTCATACCTATCTCGGGATTCTGAGAAGAGAACTGGAATTTAGGTACCAGCTTTAGAATGAGCATCAGAATTTAGGCACTGCTCTCAAAATTCTCAGTTGAGGACTGGAATTTAGGTACCAACCTTGGGATAAGAATCAGAATCGAAGTACTGATCTCGAAATTCTAAGTTGAGAATCGAAATTTAGGTACTATCCTTAAAATTCTGATGAGAGAATCAGAATTTTAGTACTGATCTCAAAATTCTGATGAGAGAATCAGAATTTAGGTACTGATCTCAAAATTCTGAGGATAGAATCAGAATTAAGGTACCGATCTCAAAATTCTGAGGAGAGAATTAGAATTTAGTACCGACCATGAAATTTTGAGGGGAGAATTAGAAATTAGGAATTGTTCTCAAAATTCTGAGAAAAGGATCAAAATTTAGGTACCGATCTCAAAATTTTGATGAGAGAATCAGAATATAAGTACCGATCTCAAAATTTTTAGGAGAGAATCGGGATTTAGGTACCAAAATCAAAATTATGAGGAGTGAATCAAAATATAGGTACCGATCTCAAAATTCTGAGAAAAGAACAGAATATAGGTACCGATCTCAAAATTTTGAGGAGAGAATCAGAATTTAAGTATCGATCTCAAAATTCTGGCAAATGTATACAAGGTCTGTGAAGATTTTGTGAACGTTGGGAGCACAAGAATTTAGTGAGAGTTGTGAAAGATTTTCGTAGAAGAAATAGATTAAGAGGGAATATGAGGATGTTTCATATCCCACTCAAAGAGTAGACAAAAGGTGTTTTTGTGGGACAGGATGTGATCCCATGCCACCAAAACCGAATTGAAAGTTCGTGGCTCCA
Source organism: Papilionanthe hookeriana x Papilionanthe teres (assembly GCA_022702705.1). Lineage (NCBI taxonomy): Eukaryota > Viridiplantae > Streptophyta > Magnoliopsida > Asparagales > Orchidaceae > Papilionanthe > Papilionanthe hookeriana x Papilionanthe teres. Next base: position 60,578,501 of record CM040438.1, on the reverse strand, counting down.
CGTCATTAGAATCAGTTAATCAGTTCTGAAACGAAAGAGACAATTGAATGGATTTCGACCACAGCCTCAAGCTGGGGAATTCAGATTTGGAATTCATTTCCTTTGCTTTCTTTGCTGATTTGATTTTTTTTTTACTACAAATTTCATTGTTGACTTGAGTTTCATTTTGATTTTGAATTTCATTCATGTTTTATATTTTCTTCTTATTCAATTTTGATGTGTTCAATTTCCTTTTTCTTGTTATTTTATTCAAATTTTTCTTCGGTCAACTTTCCTTAAATTGAGTTAAACTCAAATTAATGGCATTTTTAGTCTATTACACAAAATTTAATGTAAATACGACATTGTCGTTTCCATTTAAGTGTTGAAAATACATCACATGGTTTCACCGAAATATTTCTGATGATAATTTCCTTGAAAGAAAATTGTTACATAATCCATGTATATCCAAATGCAGAATGTTCTGGATCTTCATGTTGTTTGCTAAAACTGTCTGTTAAGTTCATCCATGTATGAATAGTGATGCCCGAATATTTATGCTTATGATTTATATATGAAATTTATGATTTATAATATGGCATTTTACGCAAGTATATGTATCGTTTATCAAGTAATATATGACTTTCTGATTAAGCCCCGAGATATCGAACCCACAGGGAAATGTATAAAAATTTAGAGAAATAAGAAAAATAACTTTTACTTTTTAAATTGATTTTTGCAAGTATGTTTTAAGGTTTTAATTTTGAAAAGTTGTTTTTGATATTTTAAATAATAAGTTTAAGCAAGAAATGAAATTATCAAAACTCTAAACACATTATAAAAGTTATAAGAATCAAATATCTTTTCTTTCTTTAATGAATCAGAAATAATTATGGAATTTTATGTTGTGGATGTATTCAAATCTATTGTGTCAAATAGGAGCAATTATATTCTTTACCCTTACTTGGTTCTATAAAGAAAATTGGTTAATTTGAAATTTTGAAATTTTGTAGATGGGTTAGGTAGAGAAGATACCAGCTCTCACTCTATAGTTCCCTCTTTTCCCTTCACCTGGGGGCTAACATCTCATAAAAAAATTTAAAATAACAAACTAAATTAGGGGGCTTTAGCCTGTCACTCTAAATTCCTCTAATTTTACTCCCCAATAAAGCATATCTCCCTATCTATTCGCATTCAATCATATGGACTACAATTCTCACCCATATAATTGCATGTGATTTTTTCCAATTATTGTTTAAGACAATACCGCATTGGATCTTACATAATCACACAAAAAATTTTAATATTTTAATTGGCCAAATCAAGAAGTAAATTAAGTTCAAGGAATTGAATCAACACAATTTATTCCGGGATTAAACACTTATATTTTCCACAACATTACTTCTATAATTTAATTACTTCATCATCTAAAAAAGAAATAGATAAACTAAACTACTCAGATTTCATGAAGTAAACACAAACAAAACTTCATATGAAAGCATAAACCATAATGAAAACACAACAATCATACTTAAAAACAAAATGTAAAAACAAAGATAAATACTTATCTGAAAATCCTCTCCACCAGACTCTGGAAGTTCCTTTGGAATTTTGCTTTCCACAATATAAATCTACAGAGGTTAGCGCCCAACTCTGGCAACTCTAATAAAGAATTTAAACATCAATAAAAACTAGATATAAGGATAAAAGAAAATTAGTGAGAAGACAGCTTCACACCAACCCTTTTTCCTTTCTTACTCTCTACTCTCTACTATAAAAAAGAAGAACTCTAAAACTTAACACACTCTCACACCATAATAACAACACCCCCTTTGCAAGTTATGAGGCTTCATTTTAATAATTTTCCAAAAGGTGCCTTAGTGTCTCTTCAATTCATATCCAGATTCAATGCATCCACCAAAATATTCATCCCTTCATTCAAATTTGCTGCCCAAAGGAAGTTACCACCAAAAGTTGCTTCAAACACCCCTTGAAAATGGTCCCAAAATTCATTTAAATTCGACTTTTAACCGTGGTGCTTAAGCGTCGGCACTTTGGCGCTTAGGCATCAGAGGCCAAATTTCTCAAACTTCATAATTTTGCTCCAAATTTGGTCCTTTTTCGCTCCTTTCATCAAAATTAATTATTTTCATCATACCTGTAAGAAAAACACAAAGTACCTTCCATTAAAGTGTAATATCATAAAAAATAGGTATAAAAATGTGCATAAAAATACTATATATTTTAGTTGCATCAAAATTCCCCAAACTTAAAATGTTACTTGTCCTCAAGTGACTCTTAACCATAAAAATTTTAACATGCAAATTATGTAAATGAGTTTCTTTAGGAAGGTTTCAAAATTTTGTTCTAGAAATGAAATAATCCAATTTAGAAAAAATTTTAGTAAATAAGACCAACTTAAAGTTTAGAAAGTTCTCAAGTAAAGGATAATGAAAATATAGTTTTCTATCAAATTCAGAAACACTTGTAGATTTTTCAAAATATAAGATTCAAACATTTTATTTTTCTCACTTAAAAATTTTAATTGAGAATAATTTTACTTACTATATTATAACCTTAAGTTTTAGATTTTCTCAAAACTTATATTTTAAACTTTAGGTATGGAACTAATTTTTTATTAGGCCATTAAATCTTCAAGCTTCTCCTTCTTTTTCATATACTATTTTTCACTTTTTCTCTTTTTCTTTTTCTTTTCTTTCTTTTCTTTTCTTTTCTTTTCTTTTCTTTTTTTTATAAGGCAAGGATTACTATATCTGGATAGGCCTTTAATGATTTTGAATTCCATCCTTCTATTTAAAATAAAAGGTGTGATATTTATCTTTCACTTAAAAATCATAATAATAGTATTGAAAATTATTCTTCAATAAAAGAAATTTAAGCTTTGAAAAATAAAAGTCAAATCTTTTATTCATCCAAAAATTCAACATTTCTTACTGAAGATAGTTTAACTATAATTAACATTTCTTTATTAAGGACATTTTAACTTTAAATTTTTCATTATTACTACAAATTTTAACTAAATTCTTTTATTCATTTCTATATTTAAAATTTTGTTTCTCTAATATAACTTCATATACATAATTATTTTCAATCAAAAATCAAATTTATTTTAAGCATTCTTAAGAACAAATAAAATTTTAGATCATTAAAAACTTTAGTTTTTTAAATCCCCCCCCAAACTTTAATTTTTAGTTTGGATAAAAACATTTAAGCATAAGAAATGATACATGAGTGAGAATTAAAAAAAAAACTAAAATAACATGCTTGCAGGAAATTTCAATATCCTAAATATGCAAGTATAACATCTTTAAAGATAAACAGGAGTAAAAAGAAACTAAACTTAGTTTTTTTATAAAAGAAAATTTTCAGAAGACTTCTACAGTAGTTGAGGTTTTCAAAGTAAATACACACCAACTTAACATAACTAAAATCACAACAATAATAGATAATAATTGGTAGTAGATTTTGAAAAGTTTAAACATGCAATCTTCAAATAGTGGTTTTTAATAGTGTTCTAAGTTTTCTAACAAATTTGGAATTAATTTATACTTTATTAAAAATTTAAACACTAAATACACATTTAAAACTTTTACTTCTACACACATATCACAAATTACAACATAAAACATTACTTTATAACAAAAACATTTGAATGTGCATAAAAAGAAATAGTCCAACTATGCTCTATACAAAATCAGAGTTCATATCATAAAACATTACACAATAATCAAACATAACATCACATATAAAAATATAAAAATAAAAACATAACTTCACATAAGAGATCACAAATCAAAAAAACTAAACACAACAACTCTAATCATCATCCTCATCATCATCTTCTTCAGCCCAGTCTATGGATGACACATAAGGTATATAAAAAGGATGAGGGGGCATCTTAGCACTATGATCACCTCTAATCACTTTATCCATGTACTGCTGATAATTATCCTCATATTCATCATGCTTAACAATATACCTTTCAATATTTTCAATTTTACCATCCATATCTCTAACATGTTCTCTGGTAAGACTCATTTTCTTCAATAGTCCAGTTTGTGAATCACTATATGATGATGCTCTAGAAGTAGTGGCACGTGAAGTAGAAGCAGCAGAAGTAGAAGCAGAAGCAGTGGAAGTTATAAATCCTTCTCTCCAGCCAAACTCTGGATGTATAGTGTAAGCACCAATGTTTACACTGGTAAAAGGTCTTAATGGCTGAAGAACATTCTCCCATGTTTCAAACTTAACATTAGATCGCTCACAAATTGAATGAGTTAAGAATGGAAATCCCATACCTGAAGTAGTAGCAGATTTGGCACAGTTCATCACATAGTTAAAAATTGTAGCCCCTACATCAATAAGATTTCCCAACTTAATACAATGATTCAAAACTACTCCCTCCCTTGTAACTTCACTAGTATGACTTGAAGGCAACAGTTTAGATGAGATAAAGTAATGCCATGCTTTTGAAATGACATTCAACTTAGAGGCCTGAAAATTTACTCTCCTTTCATTTGTTATCTTCCATAAACCTCTTCCATCAGTCAGAAGTGATATGATCTCATCTAATTCTCCTTCAGTAGGATGATAATTAGCATAAAAACAAAACACCGCAAGAGGCAAGTGGTAAAAGACATTGATTACTGTAGGTGAAAAATGTACTTGTTCACCTGTAACCATCTCCAAATTTTCTTCTGTTGCAGGAAAGTTTGCATAAAACTCTCTGACCATAGAAACAACAGCGAAAACAAAGAAATATTAGTAATTCTTCCAATTCCTTCTAGTAATTATCTCCTCAATAACTTCTCCTAGTTTACTAAACACTCGTTCTGGAATCAATTTACGTGACGACAGTGCGTTTACATATCGATCCCCGGCTCTTGCACTAAAAAATATGTTGGATTCAAATTTTGTTTTATCTTTTGATCGCTTTGAGTTTGAAGCTATCTCTAAAAAATTGCAAAAATTTACAATAAATTCCAAAATCAAACTATACTTGCTAATTTAACTTCCAAAGGTAATTTCCACTAAATCCAAGCAATTTCTCATGCTTTTCTCAAATTTCACCATAAATAATGATTTTAATATTTTTCAATAATTTACTCAAAACATATGGTGAAAATAAAAAATTTTAACTTAGGAGTAGTACTCATATCTCAAGAAATTCAAATCTAACAAATCTCGTTGATATCAGCTCTTAATTGATCTAACTTAATGATGCCCTAAATCCTATTTCGCGACTTTGAAAGGTTGAGGGTGATGGGAGGTGTTAAAAATGTATATTTTTGGGTTTTTAAATGCAAAAAATCAGTTTTCGCGAACCGGTGCTTAAGCGCGGGGCTTCGGCGCTTAGCCGCCAACATTCTTATTTTCACAATTAATTTAAAAATTCACTAGACCCCTTAGTTAATCACCCTAAATCACTTTAAATGATAATTTCTCCCTTCTAAACTTTTCTAATTCTTCAAAGAAAGTTAAATTTCCATCAATTCTAAACAAATTTCACACAAACACAAACTTTCATTAAAAACAATCACACTTAATACATACTAAAAAATTCTATCCGAACATTTTGGATGAAATTTCCAAATACAAAATAATTCAAATATATCAAAACAAAGATAATTTTACATCATTAAGATGTAATAAACACACATTAAAGTTCAATAAAACACAAATATATAACACTAGACACAAAACACTTAACACATCAAACCACAATACTAGACTATACTTAAATTAATTTTAATCTCCATTAGGTTGAATGTATCCAGAACCACAATTAGTTCCATTTGAATCATCTGGAGTATAGATCTGATAAAATAGGCGTTGGTTGAAAACTCTTACATCTTCCTCTATTAACCATTTTTTTCAGAAACATCACCTTATCTGCTTCTTCCACATGACTTGTATGACTGAATTGCATTTTAAGTTGTCATCCTATATGCGCTAAATGAGCGTTAGTTTAATTTACCTTTGCTTTAATTAACTCCACGTTGGCTTCAATCTTCACAATCCTTTCTGCAATATCTTGAATACTAACTGCAAGGAATCCGTTATATAACTCTTGTGCACTTTCATTGATAAATTTCTTCTTGCTGGCTTCCTCCTCCTTCTTAATTTCACTCTCCTAAGAAGACTTTTTTGCACTTAAAATACTCTTCTTAAGACTCAGAAATGGAAATATGGATTGGGGCAAGTGTTTCTCTTAATCCAGGGCCTTTTTATAAACATGGGAAGTGCTAAAACCAACCCTAGACGTTTTAAAACTCCAAAATAACTCCTAAAACCACTTCCGTGTGATTTTGGCTTCTAGAAATTTATTTATCACATTTTTATTAACTGCGACGCTTAAGCTCCAAACGCTTAAGCGCCAACCAGGCGGCGCTTAGCCGCCAGTGCACATGTTTGCACAATTCTGCCAAATGTCCAAATTTTCATTCTGACACTTTTAAGTCATCCTTTAATATTAAGTAAACACCACTATAACTATTCTCTTCAAAATACTACCACATAATCATAAAAACAAACCAAACAAACCACATAAAGCAAACATAAAGTAAAGCACACCGATAACTATTATGCAAATCACACCGATAACTATAGGTTGCCTCCCACAAAGCGTTTGGTTTAATGCTTCAACCTGACATACCCAGAACATATTCTGAGTGACCCAACATCAGGTTCTTATCAGATTTAAGTTGATCGACTAAAAAATAGGGTTTAAGTCTATGATTATTAACTTTGAATATTTTTCTAGTCTTTGGATCTTGAATATCCACAACTCCATAAGAATAAAGTTTTAACACAATAAATGGACCCATCCATTTGGACTTAAGTTTTCCAGCAAAAATTTTCAGCCTTGCATTATACAACAAAACTTTTTATCCAGGCTCAAGATTTTTAGTAAGAATCTTCTGATCATTCCATAACTTCATTTTCTTATTATAAATCTTAGCATTTTCATAAGATTCATTCCTTTTCTCTTCAAGCTCATTTAATTGCAATAATCTCTTCTCAGCAACATTCTTTAAACTATAATTGAACTCTTTAATAGCCCAATATGCTTTATGCTTAAGTTCAACAGGCAAATGAAAAGCTTTTCCAAAAATTAGTTTATATGGGGACATCCCTATAGGAGTTCTGTAAGCAGTCCTATAAGCTCAAAAATCATAATCCAGTTTGATTGACCAATCTTTTCTGTTTGGATTAACAGTTTTTTCCAATATTCTTTTAATTTTATGATTGGATAATTCAACAAAATCACTTGTCTGTGGATGATAAGCGGTAGCAATGCGATGGTTAATATGAAATTTCTTTACTAACTTCTCCATAATCGCATTTCTAAAATGACTTCCCTCATCTATTATGATTATAATTGGTATTCCAAATTTGCAAAATATATTCTTCTTAAAAACTTTGCAACACTTTGAGCCTCACATTGAGGTAAAGCAACAGCTTCAATCCATTTAGATACATAGTATACTTCTATTAAAATATAGATCTTTCCGAAAGATGGTGTAAATGGTCCCATGAAATCTGATCCCCAAACTTCAAATATTTCAACTTCCAACATATAATTGAGGGGCATCTCATTTCTTCTAGAAATATTGCCTACATGCTGACATCGATCGCAATTTTAATATATGCATTAACATCTTTAAAAATTGTAGGCCATTAAAATCCAGATTTTAAAATTCTAAAAGCAGTTCTATCAACTCCAAAATATCCCCCATAATCTGAATTATGACATTTTTGAATAATTTCATAAGTTTCTTCTAAAGGCACACATCTTTGAATGATAAGATCCTTTTCTTGTTTATATAAAAATGGGTTATCTCAAAAATAAGTTTTAGCATCAGATAAAAGCTTCTTCTTTTACTGGTATGTCAAACCATATAGTATAATATCACTTACAATAAAGTTTAGAATGTCGACATACCGTGGAATACGCCATTCATTAATAGTGAACAATTTTTTGTCAGGAAAATGTTCATTAATTTCTTCAGTATCACTAAAAGATTTTTTCAGTTTCAAGCCTGGATAAATGATCAACAATTTGATTATCAGCACCCTTCCAATCTACTATCTCGAAATCAAATTCTTGCAAAAGAAGAATCCATCTAATCAATCTTAGTTTTGCATCTTTCTTCTTCATTAAATATTTGATAGCAGAATGAGCAGTATGCACTACACATTTAATTCCAATTAAATATGATCAAAATTTATCAAAAGCAAATACTATAGCTAATAATTCTTTCCTAGTGGTGGTATAGTTAATTTGAGCTTCATTAAGAGTTTTACTAGCATAGTAAATTTCTTTAAAAATTTTATCATATGTTTGATCCAAAACAGCACCAATAACATAATCACTAGCATCACACATTAATTCAAAAGGTTTATCCAAATTTGGTGAAATTATAATAGGTGCAGTGATTAATTTTTCTTTTAATGTTTTAAAAGCTTTTAGGCATTCATCATCAAAATAAAAAGTTACATCCTTTTCCAATAAGCGACATAAGGGTTTTGAAATTTTTGAAAAGTCTTTAATGTAACGCCTATAGAATCCAACATGTCCCGGAAAACTTCTAATTCCCTTTACATTTGTTGGACAAGGTAAATTAGTGATAACTTGAATTTTTGCAGGATCTACCTCAAAACCTTTTTTTGAAATTCTATGTCCTAGTACAATTCCTCCTGCTACCATAAATTAGCATTTTACCAAATTAAGGGCCAATTTAGTTTCTTCACAGCATTTTAGAACTTTAGATAAATGTTCTAAACATGATTCAAATGAATTTCCAAACACTGAAAAGTCATCCATAAAAACTTCAATCCTTTTTTTGATTAAATCATAAAAAAAAAACTTGTGCAATGTCCATGTCGAACTCAATCACAACACCAACCTTCATTTTCTCTTCATTCAGTGCCAGACTCACGCCATCTCTGAAAGTAAGGATCAGCTGCCTGTACGCCATCACCTTGCGGAAATAAGGAAGGAATCACGGGGCTGAATTCAGAAGAACGAGAACAATTTATTTATTGGTGAATTTTTCTTTTATTATCTTTTATTTTCTTTATATGTATATTTTACAATTATCTTAATTTAAGATTTCATAAAGAGGAAATGATTATTTAGAATTTTGATTACTTTTAGATTTAAAGATAAGTATAGAATTTATTATTAGGAGAATTTATTTTGCATTTTAAAATTCTTTATCAATTTTTGTGTTAGGAGCCAACTGCATACAGTTACCACGATGGTGCTTTTAGGAACAAGACTCTATTTCTAATGTTCTCCCCTTGAAACATCACGTCGCATAATACTTCTTCAAATTTCATCCTTTGATAGGAAGCATAGGTCGTTCTTCACAATAATCCATGAGTTTGTAAAAACCTCCAAAGTGGGCTTTCTCGACCACAAATGGTCCTTCTCAAGTTGGTTCAAATTTACCACCTATCTTGAAGTGTGCAAGAATAGGTCTTCTAAGAACAAGCACCGAGTCACTGACTTTAAAGGTTCTCAGGTGGACCAGTTTATTGTGGGTCTGAATCATCCTAGCCTGATACAATTTCAAGCTCTGTTGTGCTGAAAGTTGTTTTTCCTTCCAAGCTTTCCGATTCTTCCAGTCGTAATTTTGCATTTTCTTTGGTAGTAATCTTATTAGCGATGACAACTATAAGAGATGAAAGTTGAACCTCTAAAGGGAGGATGGTCTCAGGCTTGTACACTAGAGCGTAAGGTGTAGATTGAGTTGACATTCTGAAAGTTGTCCTGTAGGCCCATAAGGCTTCTAACAATTACTCATGCCAATTTTTTTTGTTTTTATTTTATAATTTGGATGAGAGTTTCCTCAGCTAAGTCTTTCACAATTGGGTAGTAAATTGTTGAGTAGCGCTAGTCTATCCTATGTCTTCTGACAAAATTATTGATTTTGGTATTTCTGAACGCAGACTTGTTGTCTGAAATGATTCTACACGGTACCCAAAAATGGTAGACGAATTGATTCTTGAAAATCTGTAGCACGTGGCGTGCTTTCACTTCTCTAAACGATACAGCTTAGTCTGTTGCTGCAAGGATGATGTGATGTCCTTTAGAAGATGGCAGTTCTATTGGACCCACTATATCTGTGCCCCCAACATTCAAATGACCACGATGCGACTGTCGGGTGTAGTACATTTAGAGGTTGATGTAGAACCACCCCATGTACTTAGCCTTGGTGACAACTTTTTTCAACCTCCATGCAATCAATCATCATTGAAGGCCAGCAGTATTCTAGCCTCTACATTTTCATCTTCATCTTTAGACCCGACGGATGAGCGCCGCAAAGTCCTGCATGTACCTCTTTAACAATTTCTTTAGCCTCAAACCCACTTAGACACATCTGCCACATCTGATCAAATGACATTTTATACAAGACATTATCTATTAAGGCGTATGTCAGAGTTCTTTTCTAGATCTGATGAGCTAGTGACTTGTCATCTGGTAGCTTTCCTGTTTGCAAATATTTTGTTAATGACTACCGCTAATCTTCTACAGTTTCTACAATTGCTACAACTGTTTATTCACTTCCTAGTCTGTGTAATTTATCTATGTCAATTTGTGATAGGACATGTATTCCCTGGACTATCACTTCAATGGATTCTTCTTGTAGGCATGCAAATTCCTTTGTAAGTCGGGCCAAAGCATCTGCAAGGGCATTCTCTCTTCTGAGAATCTTGTATATCGTCACGTTGGGAATCTACTCCAACAACGTCATTGTATACTAAAAATACTGATCGAGTTTGGGTTTCATATTTTATATTGCCCGACAAACTGTTGTATGATCAATTACGAGTCACTGTAGATAATGATGTCAGCTATTCCCATCTGAATGGTCAACTCTAATCCAATTATTAGGGCTTCGTATTCTTCTTCGTTATTTGTACACGACTGTATTAAATGGTATGAGTATCTTAACAATCCCCACTCTGGTGTTTTAGTCCGATTCCTGCCTTACCACACACTATAGTTTGCAATTCTTTGTCTCTTTGTGCTGATGATGCTTCGCCAAAGTACAACTCCTAACATTGATCATCAAGGTCTTCTAAGTTCATTATGTATTCATCTAACAAATCATCATTGAGTGTTGACTCTGCCGGTAAAGAGTGCACTGCGAGAAAGTCTGCTAAGACTTGTCCCTTTACGGCACGAAGAGGAATGAAAGTTATATCGAATTACAATATTATCATCGACCACCTGGCTAACCTACCGGAAAGTGTTGGATGGGACATCATGTATTGCAAAGGATTAAACTTCAAAATAAGGTTGAATTTATGAGAAAGCATGTAGTTCTTGAGCTTTTGAGAGGCAAAGATCAATGCCAAACAATGCTTCTCAATAATAGGATATTTCACTTTCGTCGGAATTAGATGATGACTTAAGTAGTAGAGAGCGTTTTCTTTACTCATATCAATAACTTGGGCTAGCAAGGCTCCGAGGAAGGTGTCTAAAGACTCAGTGTAAAGTACCAACGGTCTACCCGAGATTGGGGTTATTAAGAGAGGAGATGTCATCAAATACCATTTGATGTCCTCGAAGGCGTGTCAACATTTAGCATCCCAAGTAAACTTGACATCCATCCTAACAAAAGTAGAAAAAGGCTAACTCCTTCCTGAAAAATTAGAAATAAAGCATCGAAGATATGCCAAACTTCCATTAACAATATCTAAATTGTTTTAAGTTCTTAGGGGGTGGAATTTCTAAGATGGCTTTAATCTTTTTCGAATTGATTTCAATTCCACGATGTTAGACAACAAATCCTAAGAATTTCCCAAAAGCAATGCTGAAGGCGCATTTCAGGGGTTTCATCTTAAGGTTACATTGTCGTAATCACTTAAAAACAATTCTCAAATCATACAAGTAATCTTCTTTCAATATACTTTTATTGACCACGTCGTCCACGTAGCATTCGACTTGGTGGTGAATGAGGTCATCAAAGATCTTCATCATTGTTCGCTGATATGTTTCTCCTGCATTCTTTTATCCGAACGACATTACCATGTAGCAAAACACTCCAATAGGTGTTCTGCAAGCTGTAAGTTTCTCATCTTCTGGTGCCATCTTGATTTGATTGTATTTGGAGTACCATCCATAAAAGAGAACATTTCATCGGTCAACGCGATATCAATCATCAACTCTAGGATTGGTAACGGGAATTCATTCTTTAGGAATGCTTTTTTTAAATCTCTGAAATCCATGTAAATTCGAATATGACCATTCTTCTTTCTGACTAGCACAACATTAGTCAACAAAGTTGATTATTGTTCTTTATGGATGAACTTAGCTTCTATTAGCTTTTGAATTTCAACTATAACTTGTTGTTCAATCTCTAGAAGCATATTTAGGAGCTTTTCTGACTAGAATGATAGTTTGATCCACTCCCAACTTATGAACAACAACCTCTGGAGCTAATCCGAGCATCTTTTCATAACTCCAAGCAAAACAATCTTTGAATTCTATTAACAATTTGATCACATCTGCGACATCTTCTTTGTTGAGTAAGGAGCTAACAAATGGTTGGTCTAGGCTTTTTGCTAGTCCTAAGCTAACTTCCATTAACTCATTTACTGTGGTTTTAATATCTTCTTCAAATTCTAGTGGAGCATTTCTGACTGGCAGATCCTCGATGTTATCTGACACTTCCAAGCATTATTCATTAGTAACAACCAAGTAAAATTCAGTATCATCGACAAACCCTATCGTGCTGAATCTAAGACCCTGTTTCGAGGTGGGAGGTCGACCGACATTGTCCCATAGCTTCTAAAAATGATGTGATTGCTCTTTTGACCATTATTTAGGAATGACACCATGTTGAAGTAAATTTTGAAAACATGGAGAATACCACTCAAACGACAGTTCCATTATTTCAGATGAAGCAATATATTCTATTTTTACATCATTTTCAGAGATGGAAGAGGAAACACCATGGTAAAACTTAATTGGCTTAACACCGCCACCATGCACTTCCTTGACCACCAAACCCTCAAACTTACTAGGGTAGATCAACGTTAGGGCCACAGTCTGCACATAGTTTTTTATCCTATCTTAATTTGATTTGTATTCTTCATTCTTTTCTTCTTCTAGGGACATCTTGAACTGGGGCTTATTTTATTTTACCATCACTGCTCCTTCTTGATTTTTTTTCTTCTTCAGAACTGTCTTACCAATCAACATTGATCACCGAATTCTTTCGTTCAACTATACTATCATTCCTTCCTTGACCTCATCCCCGGCCTCGACCTTGGACGTGAGTTCTGGAGAAACCTTCACCATATCACCATAAGGAAGTGGTGAGTAATTGTTGAACTAGAGTTTGGATGATCTTCATTGTCTTATGTTTCTTCTGCTTTGCTTGTCACGCTATTTCTGGAGAAAATTGTCCTCTTTGGAGATGTGTAGTAAGTGGCATCTTCATGGAATCCCAATTCATGTATGGAAAACAGTTGTAAGTCTCCTTTGATGCATTGTTCTTAACCTCCTTTGTAGTATTTTATACACTGGTGTAGAGAAGACAGTACCATCCGGTGTTCATGGATCCAAGGTCGTCCCAGTAAGGCATTGAATGACGTTTCTCAATCAATGATATGGAATCTTGCAATTATTCTAGAAAGATTTCCAAATCTCATTGCTAGTATTATCGATTTGAGAGTTCTTTCTCCTTTCTGATTGAAGCCTATTAGTAACATCCTGTCTGCTTTGAAATTGCGGGCATCAATTTCCAACTATTCTAAAGTTTTTAGATTCATCACATTGATCGATGCTACTGGATCGACTAACACCCTAGAGAGTGTGAAATATTCGATGGTGACTGAGATGAACAAAGGTCAATTATGATTGGTCGTATCGAGTAGCAAGTCATTTTATATGAAAGTAACACCATACTATTCTTTTAATGAGCAAAACTATCTAAGGAATTACCGGCCATCTAAGCTAAGAAAATTTCTAGATCAAGTAAGGCCTTGACCAAATTTTCCCTCATCTTCTTTGATAGGATCAGAGCGTCGTAGATGCTTAATTTACCTGGTAGCTTTCGAAGATGGGCTAGCACATTATAAGCCACTTTATTGCTTAGTTCTTCAACCTCTAGTGTGGTTAAATCTTCTTAAGTAACGGTCTGTTTTCCTTTAGCTTTCGGACTCATTCTCAGGGGTAAGAATTTTTTGCATCTTAAATTGATTTATGTTCTTTCATCTAAACCTGGCACTGAATCAGCTGGTGTCTCTTCTTGAGCTAGAATGACTGGTTCTTCTAGAATTGCTTCGGAATATGAGAATTTAAGTTTAATCATGATAGGAGACCCTCAGAATTCACAGAGTTAGTCACTTTCTGGACTATCATATCCGCTTTTGCCGATGTCCTCTTCCTTATAGTTAATGTTGAGGTTTATAGAATTTGAGAATTATTATTAAAATTAAAATCGAGATCCGAGTTAGATTGGTTGTCGTTAGTTATGTCATTGCTAGAGATAATCAAAATGTAGCCAACACCATAAATCTTCTCATTATAGTACACTACTGGGGCGAATAAATAATCACACAGAGTCAAAGGTTCGAGGGATTTCTCCACCAAATCGAAAACAACCATCCTAAGAAATGCAGCCACTACTCTACTCTTCGGTGCCTCAATCTCATTCTCTTATGCGGTCTTCTCCTCCTTCTCCTCTGGGGAAACTCCTCCATTGCAATTGGAAGTGTTGGCTTTGTAGGTCTTAAACTCTGAATTGAAGCACCGACCGAGGTGGTTTGGATGTGATTCAATATGTTCTATGAATATTTTATCCATATCGTACTCCATCCACAATTGACTGTGTACAGTTCTATCAGAACAATAGGATCGGCTGAAATGACATTAATACCCATTTGGGGCTCTCTCATGTACTCTTTTGGGATCGTTATGTTCCCTTTCTTGAGGTTGTTCTCGAGCCAGGTCTTGAAGGTGAAGCAGTCTTCTATCTTATGCCCAAGCATTTTATGGTAAGGGTAATACAACAGATGATTTTTCTTATCTACTTCTTCTGGCTTCTGAGGCTCTAACAACTAGAACCTATCCTTTTTTATTAAGCTACAAAACATCATTCCTTCCACTTCATCTTTGAAGGGTGATACACCTAAAATATAGTGTTTTTATACACACGTTTATACCTCTTTTTGATGATATTGCACTTTAATGGAAGATATTTTGTGTATTTTTTCTTAACAGATATGCTTAAATGGAGGATTGTGGTGAAAAGAGTGAAAAAGTATCAAATTTAGAGCAAAAATTAAGAAAATAAAAAAATGATCTGAGGCGACTAAGTGTGGAACCTTTGCTTACACGCCAATGCCCCGTGGCTATGTGCCCAGATCTGTAGCTTACGCGCCAAAAGGCTCGCGGCTAAGCTTTGAAACCTCACGCTTACATGCAGGCAGTTATTAAAGAGGAGTTATTTAAATTTTGGACACCATTTTAAAGAGGTATTTGAGGCATCTGTTGGTAAGAACGTGGGTAACTTTCTATTGGCGTCAAATTCAATTCAAAGTACTCTTGAATGGATGCATCTCATGGAAGATAAGTTGAATCTGAACATAATTTGAAGGGATACGAAGACACTTATTGGAAAGTTATAAAAAGAGGACTTGAAGATCAGAAAAAAGGTTGTTGTTTGAGGGTGTGGTTTATGTTTAAGAGTGTGGTTTACGCTAGAGAATTATTTTAGAAACATACCACTCCACTTCACCATTTTTACATTACCATATTACAGTTTGTATTAGGATTAGAAGTGAGAATTAGAATTCTTAAAGTTTGGCGCCAACCTCTAAGGGATATTGTAAGGGAAAGCAAAGTTTTTAAAGGAACTTCAAGAGTTTGGTGCAGAGAATTTTCAGATAAGTCTTTATCTTTGTTATTACACTTGGTTTTTAATTAAGACTTCTTGTAATTTGACTATGATTTATACTTTTAAACCAAGTTGTGATTGTATTTTTTCCATGAATTCTGAGAACTTTTCTTTATCTTTTTCCTTAAAATGATGAAGTAATAAAGTTATGGAAGTATGTTGTGTGAAGTATAGGATTTCAATGTTGGAAGAAGCTGTGATGATTTAAAACCTTGCACTTTATTTAATTCTTAATTTGGCTAATTAAAATGTTAAAATTTGTTGTGAGAACATGTAAGAATCGGTATGGTATTGTCTCAGTCAACAATTGGAAAGAATAACATGATATTATATGGGTCAAAATGTAATCCATATGGTTGAGTGCAAATAAATAGGGAGATATAATTTGATGGCTGTAGAATTAGAGGACTTTAGAATGCAAGATAAGCCCGCAATTTGATTTATTGTTTTATGTTTTAATATGAGATGTTAGACCCTAGGTGGAGGGAATAGAGGAAACTCTAGAGTGAGAGCTAGTATCTTTCCCGCCTAACCCGTCTTCAAGTTTTTTAAAACAGTTGATTAACCTATGTTTTTTATAGCATCTTTAGTAAGGGTAAAGAATATAATTACTCCTATTTGGAAAAACACATTTTAGATACTTCCACAAAAATAATTTCTATGACTTATTACTGATTCATACTAAGGAAAAAGATATTTCATTTGCATTAGTTTTCATCTTACAAATGTTTAGTTAAAGTAGTTACTTACTTTCAATTCAAATTATGAAAATTAATAAAAAGAATCAAATTTTATTTCCTAGAATATTATCTTTAATTTATGTAAGACCTTTTATAAAAAGTAAAAAGTTATTTTTCTGTTTTCTGTGCTAAATATATATTTTCTTTATTTATCACTTTCACCGTGTGTTCTATATCTCGAGTCTTAATCAGAAATTCCTATATTACTTGATAATGATATGTATACTAGCGTAGTATCCACATTATAATATCATTAAAAAGAATTATCAAGTCATATATATAACGTAAGCATAAATATCAGTGGATCAAAGGGGTACACTTTGTTCAGGAGTTCTGTCATGGAGTGTCTCCCTTCTGTCTGATGATATCTCTGTTGAGAAGGCTGCTGATTATACTGCTAAGGTGGTTGGTAACTCTACTAAGGCAGTTGGTAACTTTGCCGAGGTTGTTCAATTTGTATTTGCATTGGCTACTTTCCTTTATTTATCGCTGTGACAACCCTAAATTTCTTCTCGAAGTTTTTCACTAACTTCATCTTATCAGACTTTTCCAGGAAACTAAGTTTCTTTGTCTTCTCTTGTAGACTCCCAGCCATGCTAAACAGTTTCTCGAATGTCTTTATTGTAAATCCTTTAAGGAGAAGTGTGATCTGGTCGTGAATACTCATAAGCAGATTACCAATTGCATGCTGCTCTTGGAATTATGGTTCACACTTCATACTTAAAATTTCTCCATCGCAGAATATAGTCTACCAAAATTTCATCTGACCTCTATTTCTCTACCACAATATCACCAACGGTGACGTGGTGCTGAGCTCCAGCGAACCGTTTCACAAATAGGTTTTCTAATTATGTTAATGTCTTAACTGAATCGTTGGGTAACTTTGCGTACCAGTCGAAGGAAACTTCTGAAAGACCACTGAAAAACTGGTAGAATAGCAAAGCATCACTACCCCCCGCGTTGAATGAGCTTGTACAGAACTGTGCAACATGCTGTCGGGGGTTCCCTGTGCCATCAAAAGTCTTAAATAAGGGTGGTACAAAGCCTTCGGGTATTGCAAGGCAACAAATTCTTCGAGGTAGGGTCTACCTATCAAAATCAATGCCCTGCTTTTGAACTGGGCTAAGGCCTCTCTTACCTTCTGTTCTACCATATTCTTAATGTCCTTTTCTAGCACAAGACTTTGCACAGGCTTCTTCTTCGGTCGTTCTTCCCTATTAACATAGGTGAGTTCTTTTCTTCCATCCATGATCTGAATGACCTCTGTGGGGGATTCTTTCAGAGTTTGAGTTTAACTTTGGAGTGTGGCAATGGAGGCCATCATTTCTTTCATCCTCCTTTCCAATCGGTCGATCTTTTCATGCCTTTGCTAATGGATCTCTTGCATTACCTCTGGGTCATCTCCTTCTATGGGTTATGGGACTTCTCGTAGAGATGATGACGCTTGAATTTCAACTGTGTTTAGTTCAGCAAAGTTTCCTTCCATGTATTACGATAAGTATTCTTTGCCTTCGAGTTCATCCTTTCTTTCTCTAGACAACTGCCCGATATCAATTCGTAACTTCTCTAAAGTGACTTCGAGTGATCTTCTCTAACTGTTTTAAGGTTAACAAACGATTGCTTTGAATTTCATTATCTGGAGTAGCCTCTGGAATAGCAGCACTCCTTTGAGATCTAGGCTCTTCATTAGACGCTTCCAACTCAAACTCCCTCTTCGGTATCTGTTCAACAATTTTAAGTTGCCACACCATCCTTATTGATGTTGAAAGCCTTGGACTGGATTGTCTGTCGGTAGTATGTTGATATGTGGTGTGTCTCTAACATGAGGACCATATATTATGATGGTTAATCTCTTATTTTACGTCCTTCTTCTTAGAAAAGGTTTCTCTTGAGCAGTAAAAGAGATACTCTTGGTCCAAGACATGACATGACCAATAATTTTCCCATTCTTCTCAGAATCTCAGACACAGGGCAATTTTCTTTCCTTGCCAGTTTCTCAATTACTGTCCGTATTTATGTCAGTGACGTATTCTTCATTTTTCTTTCTCTCTGATTATCGTAGTAAGAGGGTCAGGGTAACATAGTGGCGATTTTCTTAGCATCTTCTTCATCTGAGGAAGTGGAGAGTGGGTGAAACCTACTTCCTCCCAACAGCGGTGAGATCTTAGGTTGTCCTTCTTCCTCAAAAACTTCTGCAGGAATGGTAACTTCAGTAGGTCTGATCTTCTTGATCTTAGCGCCCTTCCTGTTCCTGTACCTTCTCTGTGCTCTAGTTAGAGGGACAAACTATGAGGTGGACCCTATCTCAAACACAGACGGTTTTACAACAAAAGTTAAAGCCTCCATAGTAGTAGGATCATCACTCATCTAGACTTCCTTCCCCTTTAATTTGGCAAGAACGGGGTAGTTGCAGTGACGACTAGACTGGCGGGGTAGCGATGACAGTCTTGGAGTAACCTTGTTAGCTTTGAGAGGTAATCTCTTACGGGCAGCGGTACTTTCCCCAGTTAGGTCCTTCTTCAAGGGAGGGAACTCCTATTTTAACTTTAATTTGAATATCAACTACGGGTGTTATCAAATCCTTATCCAAAGCGAATGATCGCTGCATCAGGCAAATCACTCTTGTTGATTGCTAAGCCTATTCCAGCGGTGAAGGAAAAGATCAACGTTGGCGCAGAAATTTTCTGCGGTGAGGATTCAGAGCGTTAATGTCATCTGATGCTTCCCTTTTCTTTGCAACAATTTTAGGACAAAAAGAATACTCAAAGCAATATCCAAACACATTCTTATTTATTTTATTTTATTTTGGTTCCGTTTATTTTGTAATGTTATCAAATTTCACTAACTTTCCATTTGTTTGTAGTTTGATTAGTAGAGGAATTTTATGAGTAGAACGTTGGTGAAATTTCTGTAAGGAACAAACTAGTCTAAGGAAAGAGAGGTAAAGGACCCTGCCCAAAATTAGGAAGGAAGGGTAAACCTCGTAACGATCTCATTCCGATAGACCGCTCCTAAACTAACACCTATTAGGGGTCCACCCCACTTTTGGGAGGTGAGAAGATTCCAGAACCTCTCTGTTTAAGGGTGTTTAAACAGTGGCTCAAGAATCCATGAAGGGTTGACTATACTCATTCGAGGCAGAAATGAGTGAGGTATGCCAACAGAAGAATGTTAGTTTATCCCATGAGGGACATGGACGTACTGCCAATTTATGAAAGCAAAACCATTTGATCAAAACGGAGAGAAGAACTAGTCTCCAATGGAGTCACCAGAAATTGTCGATCGCTAAATTAGAAATTGTCGGTCGCTATATAGTTCTGGAAAGTAATTTTTTTGAAATATGAGACCAAACTGATCCCATATCCTTAATAGTTTAAATTAATGAAACATACACCACAAGCCATGTACCTATCCCAAAGGATAGAAACATTACCTGATAGTGAAACTCAATTAAATAAACTATTAGATTTATGACATCTGTATGATCTACAAAATAATTTTATATTGACCGATAAGTTCTCCTATCTAATATAAGAGAATTAGGCAGGGTTTATTTTACCTGGGTTATAAAATTTCCTATAAGGGCAAGCCCTTATATTTAATGACATCTTAAATGACCAAAGTCACTCAAGAAGACTCTTAATAAAGATCAGTGGTTTTGCTCTCAAGAATTTTAAAGTTCAAAGTTTTCAAGGATGGACATGGAAAATATCAAATGGGATTGGTGAAAATAGGAATGGTTATTTTTAAGAATCCAAAGGAATGAGAGGTCGGGGACATCACGGATCCAGAGAAAAACCCTGGTGACTTCCCGAACTATCCTATAATGAGGCTACAGTTTTGAAGAGAATATTATTTAATATTACATCCTGCTAATTTTATTTGGTAGGGCTTACATTTGCTTGACACTAATCATTCAGATAGCTTGGAAGAGAGGATTTATGTCGTATCGAACGATAACCTCGAAAACCTAAGATGAGATATTGCATGAGGTGCAAATGACTAAAGAGATAACGTGAGGGTTTATGTTGCGCTAGGAAAACTACCTTGAAGTCTTATGCCTTTTTTATTTTAGTTCTAAGGAATGGTTGTTGTTGTAGATCCACTTTACTATTGAAGATCGTCATGGTGCCCATAGTGTTTGCTCCGAGCTCCTTGTCACAGCCGGTTTAGTTTTAGAAGTGTCAAATTGCAGAGATGAGAGAAGTGTCAAATTCTAGAGTTCAAGTATTGTTTTGTTGTCATTAGGTGCCTTAATTAAGGGGAAATATTTAAGTTGATTAAGTGATACCAGTTAGGATCCCACGGTTCCCTTATTCTGATACCATTATTTTCTTCAGATTCACTTATTCTAGATGAATTTACTAAAGTCATATGAATGTTCCATAATTTCATCCGAACTGTGGGAAATCTCGTTAACAACCATAGGTTACCTCATCCGAGGGATTCCCGATCATCCGATAGATACATATTAATTTAATTGCAATTGTTGTTATGTTCTTTTATTTGTGATTAAATTTTGAGTTGTCTTGTATTTTGATTGTTGTGGCGGTGAATTTGATTTTTTGGTTTCATTTTGATTTGGTTTGTTTTGTGGCTATCCTAAAAGTTTCAGTTTTGACATGCAGGAAGAAGAAAAACCTTTAATAGATAAAGCATAGTAAATTGCAATAAATAAATGCGTGCCTGACAGTCTTCGAGTACATTCGCTGAAATGTTTTACATTTAAAGCAGGTATAGAAGTGGCAATTAAAGTTCAGAGGTTTAAGTCCTGCAGGGGATCCTATTTCATAACTTGATGGGTCCCCAAGATATGTTAAGGATGATTTTCTTAATCAAAGAACAATGAAATCCAATTTTTCTTCTAAAATAACCCATTAGATTGAGGGAGTGCTTGGGACATAACCCTGAACATGTTTGTCAAAGCTTTGGGTCCTACTAGAGTTCATTTGGTTTTATCATGTTGTACAATCAATCACCCATACTCCATTAGGGTTTATTAATAATTTTTTAATTCTTGCTCAATGAACTTAGATGTTTTGATTCTCTCTTGAGAGCGGTAACATTCATTTGATGTTTCATTTATGAATTATGTGAGTGAAAGCCTTTAGGGGAAAATTATATTTTTAGGGGACTAATCCAATTTAATTATGGTTAGGCTAGTAGTGTTTTCAAAATGCTTATAAATGAAGTGTGTTTTATTTTCCAAGCCTCATTCATTAAAGTTTTAGATTCAACTTAGTTAACTAGCTAGCCCTTATGCTTTTATTGATAGATTTGTACATTAAATTGAATATTGTTTTAATGACATACGATATTTATTAAAGATCTCATTATCATCAAAAATTGATTAGGGGCTTGTTGACCTCACTTTTGGTTGAGGTCTAGTTTTTCTTTAGAATAGCCTAGGGTCTAGCCATAAGACATTCCTGGTGACTATCTTAGAAGACTAGCAATATAACATTCTTCCCATAGAAATTCAAAACATTTCTTTGCTTCACTTGAAGTTTTCAAATGCTTAAAGTCTAACATCTAAGTATTTAGGAAGAAGAAACCAAGCATTAGGAAGCTCAAGAGAAGTCACCCATATGATGGTCAAGCCTTAGGATTTACCCTGGGTGGTCTGGGGGAGGCTCACACATTACACTCTCACACACTACCTCACAACCCTAAACCAAACTTCTCCACACTTGATCCCCTACTCCTTGGGAAACTCACGTGGGTGGTTTCCCCAAGCTCTTAGCCCCAGGCTAGGGCTTGATTAGTACCAGCACATGGAGGATCTAAATAGGGATTCCCTTGGTTCATGACTCAAATGGGTTATCAATCCCTTTCAATCCAAATTTTACCAAAAATCTCAACATTTGACCCATTTGCCCCTAAACTCTACCAAATGACTAAGTTACCCCTAAAAGTCCTAATTTTACCCAAAATTCCTAAAATAAAAAAAAATTACCTAAATCTCTCAAAAATCATCCCAAAACATTACTCACCACTCAAAATACCCAAGACACCCCAAATCTACCAAAATTCCCAAAATACCCTCAAAATACCTAAAATTACCAAAATGCCCCTCATATACCAAAAATTCCAACAAATTCAAAAATTTCCTAAAGCCCTTCAAATATTCCCAATTTCAATTTAAACCACTTTATTTGATCCAATTTGACTAAATTTGCCCAATTTAACCAAAAGCCCCAAATTTCCCTTTAAGGCCCAAAATGCCCAAATCACCCCAAATGTCCACCAAATTGACTTCAATTCTCTCCAATTCTAGTTCCAAACTTTAATTCAACATCCCCAATCCCATTTGAAACCAAATTCAAGCCTAATTTGACCTACATTTGAACCCAATTTCAACCCAAACTAAAACGCCCCAATTTTGACCATATGACCAAATTTCCCCAAATTGAACCTAATGTCAAAATATTTCCCACAATTTTGAATTCTAAACATACATTACATTCCCCTAAACCAAATTAAATTATCAATTGCCCCCAATTTGAGCCCAAACCTCACCCAAGTCCAACCAAATCCACCAAATTTGCCCCAAATGTGTCACATGCCCAAAATCCATCAAATTGAATGTCTCATTCCCAAAATTTCCACCAAATTAATATCAAGAACTCTTGCTAACATCCTCATAGACCATTTGAAACCATTAATTGGCCTTTGACCCCAATCTAGTTTAACCTAAACCCAAGCTAACCCAAAATGCCCAAAATTGAACAAATACCCAAATCAAACCAAATTGATCCCCCATACCAATTCAAAACCACCACCCCAATCTTCTTCTAGACTCTTTATGACAATCATACACACCAATTTGAGCAATCAAATTGACTAAACCCAAGCTCAAACCCAACCTAGCCCAACTTGAACCCAAATGAGCCAAATTGAACCCATGATCTAATGTGACAAAATTTAACCAAATGTGACAAAATTGACTCCACCACAGCTAACATTTGACCCTATAAACCACCCTAGTACCACTTAGCCTAATGTATGAGCCATGGGCCAAAGGATCCATAAATTAGGGGATTTCATCCCATTTATGGCTAAACCAAGGAAGATATCTTGCCCAAAGCCATCAACAGCTTAATGACTTACCATGATGGCCTGACCTCTAGCTCACCTGACCTCTGGCCACCTCCTCTGGCCTAGCTGGCCGGCCTATTAGCCGGATGAGCCAAAACCGAGAGCCACCCCACTTGATTCTTCACCCAATTGAGCCCACTTGATGTGTCAAGCCCAAAATAGATATTGAAGCCTTACTGCCTTCCACATAAGCGGCATAATGCACCTAAATTGAGGCCCTGAGCTCCACCCCAGCCATGGCTATTTAAGCCCACCCTCTTCACGACTAAAAAAGGACATGAAGATTTACCTTGGGAAAACTCTGTCAAATTGCTCCCACAGCTTCCCTGAGACCTCCTAAGTATAATCCCACTGTCTTCAGCCACCTATCCCCACTGTCCAGAGCTAATTTCCCCCCTAAAACTCCAACTGGAACAAGGACACATTCCATTACAGCTCTAAACTGAACCAAAATCAAATTAACTATGCCCACACCTTTACAACACTGAAAGAAGATGTTCCCCCATCAAAGCCCCATCACAGAGAACCTCTATCATAGACATTGATCAACACCTGAGATCGGTTCTGGTCGAACTTGGGTCCAGACATTTCACCAGGCAAAAGACTTCATTTGAAGGTTCGCTGAGACCAATCAAAGCTACCATAACCATTTAATTAAGGCCTCCCATCTAAACAAATGTATTGAACTTCACCTTCCTCTCGAGCTATTCTTCGTCCCCCATACATGTGTACTGTATTTCATACCATATAAGCCATATAGATAGGTTCGACTTGCTTAGATGAAGCTCTAGGATCAAACCCCATGTGATTTGGTCGAGTCTAACTCAAGATCTTAAGGATAAATGTTCGAAAGCTCTAGGGATGAACTAGGTGAAGACGATCACCCACAGCTGTTGGATCGCGCGTGTTTTACTTGGACGTCCAGGATGGACTCAGAGGAAGCATGGTGCTTAAAGCGCTGGCCATGTGGCACTGAGTCAGAAGGTGGTACCCAATCAAAAGGAGACACGTGTTGCTTCGGAACAGTTAAGGATGACACGGCGCTGAGTCACTTAAGTGGAAAAATAAGGATATTTTGATTTATTTAAATCAGTGGAATTTTTAAAATACATAACATAGTATAGACACATTAGAAAAATAAAATAAAAATACCCCCTTGCTCAGTGAACATATAAGAACAATGTAGAGTTGGTTTGAAGCTTACTTAATGAATATTTAATTTTTAATTAATTAAATATAGTATAGAATCCTTTGATTCTCTGTGTGCATACATACTTCACCATAGCTTGATTTTTGGGGGTCTTGTTCCCTCTGTCATGAGGGATCTTCCCTGATTTTTCCAAGGTCAAGGGAGAGCTCTATGAAGAGATCTCTATTTTTCATGTTGTATGTGTCTGTTTTGGTAAATTAATTATTATAATTAAAATATTTATCAAAAAAATTTAAAGTAAATTTTGGTAGGTTCACTGTGACCAAAGGAATATAGGAAAAATATGAACTTGGTTTGACTCATTAAGTATAACCCTAAATGTAATTAAATCATAAAACTTAAATAAAAATAAAGTGAATTAAATATAAATGAAATTAAACTAAAAATCACTCTCCATTGTAATTTAAATTCAAAAGAAATCCCTATAAAAATTTTAATTCAATTAGAGTTAATTTAAATACGTAAATGAATTTTCCAAGTTAAATCACATTTTTGGACACTTTTATAGTTATAATAATTAAAATAAACTTTAGAACATTACCAAATTAATTTTAGGAGTTCTATGTGATAAGAGGAGTCTCTAAAAAATAAAATTATAGTTAAAATAAATTTTTTACTTTTAAACATTATCTTGTTATTTAAATAATTAAAAATTAGTAAAATTCACAAAATTAATAAAATTAATGGAAATGTTTGAAATGATCTCTTAATCATTTAGGAATAATTGAAATAATTTTGCTATCTCTATAAATAAAGATATTAAACTTCTAAGGGATAAAATTGTTTTTAAAGGCCAGAAATGGAGTTTCTAAATTTCTCACTAAAAATAATTTTAATAATTAAAATATAAAAAAAATATAAAATTTGGTCCTCTAGGTTTCCTGACCTCAGAGATATTTAGGAAAAATATAAAACTTAATTTCTAATTAAATAATATTTTATATTTAATTAATACTCCAAAAAGTTAAATAATCAAATAAAAATCAATAAATCATGAAATTTGGTCCAGGTGATTTCTAGTCTATGTAAACCGCCCATAATTTTCTTAAGGAAAAAAACTTTGTTTGACTATGTTATTGAATTTACTTTGAAAATCTCTATTTTGCATGAAAAATAATTATATAAATTAAATTAAATTAAGAAAAATCACATTTTCTCCTCTAATGCTTTAACTGGCCCATGGCTAGGGTAGCATAAAAATTTTGAAGTCATTTGAATTGAATTTAATGAATTATGAAGTGATAAGGCCTGTAGGGGTAAAGTGTAATTTTAAAGAATTTTGCCTTAATCAATATACAGGCTTAATTTGAGTGGGAAATGGGTAATGGATAATCTTAATAAATATGTTTGAATGATTAAAACATATAAGAGATAATTGGTAGAAAATAATCTCACTTTTGTCACATTAAAGGATAAATAGACAATTTTTTTAATTATTTTAATTTGGAAGAAAATTAAACTAAAAGATTCTTAAGGTTAGGGGTTTGGCTCTGGAAGTTAATAATTAATCAATTAAATACCCTTACTTGATGTTTAAATGATAATTCGTTAGTTTGATAGAATCATAATTATACAACTTAACTCTTCTAAAATTTACAAATGTACCCATTAAAGTCTTAAGGGCTTGGTAATGAGATTATGCTTAATCAAATTTAACTAATGAGTTTTAGAAAAGCAAAACACAATTAATTTTAAACACATTTGAAACACTACAAGTCCATCAAAATTAATTAAATTCCTTCATAAATTAAGTTTCCCCTAAGGGCTCCACTTACATAATTTTGAAATTAAATATCAAGTGATATTTACCCCACCTTTTAGGACAATTAAAACATTAATTGACTAAGCATAAGGGTATTATGTGGATGAATAATTTAATAACTATGATAAGCTAAAAATGAACTCAAGAAAGTTCAAAAGGGTTGTGAAATATCTAGGTATCCCTCAGAATTTTTCACAAGTCTTTTGGACATCTTGTAGGACTACTAAGTATACCATACAAATTAAAGGAAAATATTTCTCAAATGAATATATAGGACCCACCAAGTTATGATGTAGGGTTTTGTAGGTTTGTGACGAACCTATCTACAGGCTTTACTTTCCTGTAAATTATAAATGTTTATTGCAAGATACTAAAGTTTCAGGAGGAGGAACGAGAAAACTCTACAGGTACGCTTTTACAAGTTTACAGTACCTTCTTTTCAATACTTCATTCACTTTGCTTTTCCTACATACAAGCTTGCGTGTTAAACAATAAATGTCACCCTGCATGAAAACCAGAACTTTTAGGATAGCCGCAAATCTAAGACCAAAATTAAAATTAAAATGAAACAAGATAAAATTCACCACCATAACAGTCAAAATATAAGAAAACTCAAAATTTAATCACAATTGTAACTAAATTAAAACATCTCTATTGGATGATTGAGAATTCCTCAGAGAATGCAACCTATGGCTACTAACAAGATTTCTCATGGTCTAAATGAAAGTATGGAACTCATTAAGTTGAGTTTAGTAAATTCATTTGGACTAAGTGAATCCGAAGAAAATAGTGGTGCTAGAATGAGGGAACTGTGGGATCCTAACCGGTGTCGCCATAATCAACTTAAATATTCCCCAAATAAAGATATTAAGACACCTCAATTAAAAATTTTCTAAAACATGATACTTTTCTTTTCTCTTTGATTGCCACTTCTTTAAACTGAACCTGCTATGACGAGGAGCTTGAAGCATGCATAATGGGAAGCACGACCATCTTCAATAGCAAAACTCCTTAAAACTAAAACAACAAGCCATAGGCCTTCAAGGTAGCTCGCCTAGTGCAGTATAAACTCTTACTTTATCTCTTTAGGCATTTTCACCTTATGCAAAATAAGCCCTAACTCATCTTAGGATCCGAGGTTGTGATCGGGTATGACATAAATTCTCCTATTTTCCATGCTATTCATAAGATTTATATCAAGTGAATGTAATCCTTAAGTAATAAAATTTGCAGGATAAATCATTAAATAAACATCTCAAATTGAAGCCAAACCATAGGATAGTTTGGGAAAGAACACCAAGATTCTTCTTGGATCTTTGTCTTTCCTTTAGCTTTCTCTTCCTTTAAATTCCTACAATAACTGTTCTAAAACATGAGCTACTCACCTATTGGATTTCCTATTATCACATTTTCTTGAAAATCCTACCATTCGGAAGTCATGAATACAATATTTTTTGATTTTTATCAAGAGTTTTCTTAGATAACTTTGGTTATCTAAGATGTACTTAACTATAAGAGCTTGCTCTTATAGAAAACTTAAAGACCCTAGATTAATTTAAACCATATCTAATTTCTTCATATTAGATAGAGAAAATTGTTGGTCAACATAAATGGATCGCAGACCAAATGTAAGTCATGAATTCTTTAGTTTATTTGATCAAGCCTCATCACCAAACAATGTATCTATTCTTTGGGATAGATACATGTTTTGTGTTAAAGTGCTCTATTATCTAAACTATTGAATATATGGGATCGGTTTGATTCATTTTTTAAAATTAAAGTAATATTTTCCTAATACACACACACACACACACACACACACATAAATCAAAAACCCAAATACACTCCCACGACCGACAGGGCCTTAGATTAGTGAGTTAAAATCTTCCTAGATTAAAACCCTTACTTTAGCATCATCAAATTTGATTAACTTCCAAATTTTAATAATTTAAGCAATTACAATTTTACCCTTAATGTGGAAAAGTTGTAAATTAGTTTCTAACTCTTAGTCCATTATGTTTCAATAATCTAAGAATGTTAATTAAGATTATTCATTACCCATTTACCCTTTAGTTAGGCCTAAATATCAGTTAAGGTTTAAATCTCATAATTACCATTTTACCCTTTTAGGCTTATCACTTCATAGTTCTTAAAATATAATCAAATGACTTTAAAAATTTTATGTTGCCCCACTCATGTGTCAATTGAAATATCAGAAGATAAAATGTAATTTTCTTATTATTATTTTATTTTTTATAATTATTTTAATTCAAAATTTTGTATTTTCAATGTTAATTCAATAATATAGACAAGGTAAAAGATATGTCCTTAAGAAAATTATTGGAGGTTCATCTTGTCCAGGGGACATTTAAGCCAATTTTTATAATTTTTTGAATTTTATTTTAGTTATTATAATTATTTGTTTATCTTGAGTATCAATTAAATATAAAATATTATTTAAGTTAAAAATTAAATTTTATATTTTTCCTAAATCCCCCTTAGTTCATGGAATCCATAGAAACAAATTTCATATTTTTGTGATTTTGCTTTGATTTATTGTAATTAATTTAATGCAAAATTAAAGAAAATTCATTTTAAGCATTTAAAAATATATTTTAAGGCTTTTAAAAATTATAACTTTATTCTTAAAATTGAGAAAAATATTCTAATTATTTCTAAGTTATTAGGAAGCAATTTAGAACATTTTGTGTATTTTTATATTTTAGTAATTTTTATGATTTTTTTCAATTAGTTTAATTATTTAATAACTAAGAAATAGGTTAAAAATGAATTATTTATTTTAATTTCAATTTTATTTTTCTTAAACTGCAGTAGTCATAAGGAACTCCCAAAACTCATTTTGTAAATTTATGACTTGTATTTTAATTATCATAATTACTTTAATGTTAAATGTGTCATTTTACTAGAAAATAAGGTTTAGTGACCAAATTAATTCAAATTGAGTTCAAATTTTTATGCATAGTTCCCCTATTCACTTTCTTTAGTGTGGATTTAATTTTGTGATTTTTCTGATTATATTTTATTCATTTGATTTTTCTTATGTTTTAGTGAGTTAATGAAAATTATTGATATTTTTAATTCATAAAATTCATTTTATATTTTTCTTAGGATCCTTTGACCACAGTGAACCTAACAAAATAAGTTTTGCATTTTTCTAATTTGCCTTTTAGTTATTATAATTTCTCAAGCAAAGCATGAACCATTAACTTGAAAATTAGGGTTCTCTGGCGAGGGATGGATGCCCTCTGACCTTGGAAAAATCAAAGAACATCCCTAACAACAGGGAGAACAAAAAAGCCTAAAGTCTCACGCCATGGTGAAATATGTGTGATGAGTTATGGTTTATATAAGATTTATTGTATTTAATTAATTTAAAAATAAACATATTTAAATGATTTAGATTTTAATTCCACATTGTTCTCCTCTATTCACTGAGCAAGAAGGTATTTTTATTTTATTTTTATGAATATTCTAGACCAAGTTAAGAATTTTTTAATTTTTTTAAATTAAATAAATCCTAAAAATCCTAAGATCTTACTTAAACCAGTCAATGCTGACTGGATCCTCATATGCCTCAAACTACCACGCGACGCTCCACGATTTGACACAGTTGTCTGACTAAACACTGACATGTTCCGCTGTTCAAGTACCAAAGCATCGTATGACCACATCAGGGCCACCGAGAGTATTTTTATTTTACTTTTATGAATTTTCTACACAAGTTATGAATTTTTCAAGTTTTTTGAATTAAATAAATCTCAAAAAATCCTAATATCCTACTTAAACCAATCAGTTTTGACTGGATCCTCGTACACGTCAAACTACCACACGCCACTCTGTCATTCGACGCCACCGTTTCACTCAATGCTGATGCGTCCTGCTGTTCATGTACCGAAGCATCGTACGACTGCATCAGGTTCGTTCAATCAATACACACGATATTGGACAGCTGTGGCTCATTATTCCCAACTGGCTCATCCCGTGAGTTGTTCACCTTCCAAACCTAAAATCTCAGCCTAGACTCAACCAAATCGAATGTGGTTTGTTCCTACACCTTCATCTAAGTGAGACGAGCCAATATATTTGGTTACATACGTATGAAAAATAAGTTTGTTTCACAATGTCTGATACTGAGCACAAATTGGGGAGAAAATTTCTATACCTGCCTGAGAGGTGTAGCCTCAATCAGGAGCTTGTAATAGTTTCGTTTGGTCCTGGCGAACCTCGTGGATGTGTCAATTTGAACTGAGATTTGCTCTGGTTGAGAAATCCTCCTACAGGTGATTTGGGCTTGGTATTGAAGTGGGTTAGGGTGCTCTTGAGATGGGGCTTTTGGTGGGGAACTCCCTCTCTTGCTCTGGTGAAGGTGAGGAGTAAGTGAATTTGGTGTTTTATGGAGTTTGGAGAGGTGCCCTATTTTTATTCTAAGAATTGGGCTGGAAAATTAGGCTCGAGTAGTGGGAATTAGGGCTGGAGGATGGCTAGATTAAGCTCAGGAGGCCATGAAAAGTCTCTGGAATCAAGGGTAATTTGAACATCTCCCCTTGTGGCTATGAGAGGCAGTGTATTTATGGAAGAGCTTAGGGGCTTCAATTGGGCTAACCAGTGGGTGAGCTCAAGTGCTTAGGTGGAGGGAAGAAGAGCCCAATGACCAATTAGGTATGGACACATTGTATGGGTGTAATATTGAGTTTTGGTCAAGGAGGAGCCTCAGACATGGGATTTTCTGGCCCTGGGGTGGTTGGTGGACCAGGGTCAGGTCAAGCCCAGGTCAGGTGAGTCTGGGAGGTTGAGTGGTGGAGTCAATTTGGGTTTAACATGGTTCCTCGGTGAAGATTCAAAGTGCATTTTGGAGTTTTGGCTAAGTTGGCTAGGTTGGATTTAAACCCTTGGTCACTTGGTTAAATCATTCCCTAATGTGGCTAGAGCTGGTCTTAAGGTCCTTAGTAGGTTTTGGTGAGTTTAGATGGCTGGTTTAAGCATTGGGAAATGGTTTTAAGCTTATCATGAAAGGGTAAATCCAAGTGAATGAAAAAGTGGGAGTGGTCACCTCCCCTTGCAAAATTTGATAAATTAACTTTAGGATGACCATGGAAGGCTCCATGAGTCATGGTATGATGCATATGATGCCATGGAAATGTTTCATGCAGATTGAATTTGGACTTTATGAATTTTTAAATGCAAAATGTTAACATGCCCAATTTGGGTAAAGTTTGATGTATGCATGGCTAAGCTTGGTATGATGCCATGATAAAATGACTTGAATACCATGAAATGATAAGGAAAGTGATTTATGTCATGTGGGCTAAAATGGGCTTTTAAAATTGTGGCCATGGGCTTTTAAAAATTCATAAGGGTGTGGGTCTTTTAACATGCATGTGATGATTTGGATTTTTGAAATTGATTATGGAATGATCAAATTGGAATGGGATTGATTGATATTGGATTTTGGCATGTTGATATTTGACATGAATTTGAATATGGGGCATTTAGATTGGTCATGAAGTTTAATTATGGGAATTTGGGATTTTGGGGCAAAAATTATAGATTTTGTTTTAAAAGTAAAATTAAGGTTTGGGGTTGGTTCAATTTGGCTTCAAATTGATTTATATTGATATTTTGTATGTTGAATTAGGGTTGAGAATTAAAATTGGGGAAATATGGGATCAACTTGGTAGAATTTGGAGTTGATTTGGGGATTTGTAGCCTTTTGGAGCAATTTGGGGATTTTGGTCAAATTGAGTCAATTTGGTCAAATTGAGCTCAATGAAGTGGTTTTGATTGATATTTGGGTCTTTTGGGATGACTTTGAAGATTTTTGGAATTTTTGGAAATTTTGGAATTTTTGTATCATTAGGGGTATTTTGGTCATTTTAGCTAATTTTGGTAGGTTTGGGTGATTTTCGGTCAATTGTTGGTTTAAAATGAGTTAGCTAAGGTTTTGGAATGAATTTAGTGGTTTGGTAAATTTTGAGATTTTGGTTTGAACTTTAGGGTTTAGGGTGGAATTAGAGTTTAGGGTATTAAGACATACCTAACCACTTTGGGATCAAGCCTAGCTAAATGGTCAACCTCTTTATAACCTTCACATATTGATCCTAGCCATGTTAATCAAAGACCAGAGGATTGGGAACACCCATGTAATTTTCATAAAGGGGTAGAGGGGAAATAGCTTAGGGTTTAGGAGCAGTGGTGGTGTGTGTGCTAGACCAAGCCTTAGTCACCCAGGGTTGCCCTTAGTTCAATCATTCCTAAAGAAACTCATCCTTGAACATGTTGGTCTTAACATTCCAAGTGGTTTGGAGGTTTGTAAACATCCATGTAGGGTTTCAAGAAAAGTTAGGAAGTGGTTCAAATTTTTAAGTGGTGCGCTCCATCTCTAGTCCTCTAAGACATTCAAGAGGAACCCCTATGGCTAGATCCCTAAGTACTAAGAGGAAGTCTAGACCTCACCAAAAATAAGGTAAACAAACCCTTGGTCACTTGGCTAATCCATGCCCCAAAGTGGTCAGAGCTGCTCTTAAGGTCCTCAAGTATGTTTAGGTGAGGTCAAATGGCTGTTTGGGGCATTGGAGAAGAGGTTTAGAAATTTCTTAAAATATGTCGATCCAAGTGGAGAGGGGAGAGGGAGTGGTCACCTCTACTTGCCATGAGGCATGTAAAGCCATGTATGATGCTATGGGGAACTTTCATGCAAAAGAAATTTTTGGACCTTATGAATTTAAATGAGAGAAGGTCAACATCAATTGTGGCAAAGTATTATGTATGCAAAGCAAAGTTTTGTATGATGCCATGGTTAAGTGATTTAAATGCCATGGGATGATGAAAATTTTATCCTTTCTCATGTGGGCTCAAATTGGGCTTTCTTTTTTTAAAATTAATGCCATGGGCTTTTGAAAATGCATAAGGGTATGGTCCTTTAACATGCATGTGATGATTTGGAATTTTAAAATTAATTATGGAATGATCACATTGGATTAGGATTGATTAAAATTGGATGGATAAGTTGAAATTTGATGTGAATTTGAAATTTGAAATTTTAAAACTCATATTTGTGGACATGTCGAAATTTTGAAACTCATAACTCATGTTTTTAAACTTCTTCCCTTACAAATTTCTAACCCATATTTGTATATAGAAATGCTCTTAATTATTTCAGGCATACTGTTCTAATTTAAGAAGGAAAATCAGCCTAAACTCAAGGGTATGAAAAGCCCAACATATTGAGGTATGAGTTATATGTTTATATCGTTTCTTTCTTTCCATGTTAATTTATTGATATTCAAAAATTTAAGTTTGGGGAGGAAAAGAATTAACTATTAATTGTTCTCATTTAAAAGTATTTTCAAAATTATTAACATGATTTCCTGTAATAGAACTCAATTTTAGATAATTGTATTTTGATTAGTATTTTGTGAAAATGAATGAAAGTATTTGGTAATGAAAAGTAATTTTGTAGGATAAGATATTTGGTATATGAGAATAGGACTATAGTCAACTATTTAAAGTATGAAAAACTGTATGTTTTGAGTATTAAGAATCTTAAACTTTATATGATAGGAAATGATTGAGACTATATGATGAATCAATATTAAGCTAAAGAAATGCCTATAAGGTAATGGAATGTGGTAAGTTTCAAATTTAGGGTAAGAATGGTGAAGTTCGAAATCATTAAAGGCTATCTAGATACAATCATCCTCACTTGAAAGAAAAAAAAATCAAAAAAGCAAAAGAAAAGAAAGAAAAAAGCAAAAGAAAAGAAAAGAAAGAAAAGTGAGGAGAAGCTTGAGGAGATGCCTAATTAAAAATTGGCTTCACTTGGACCTACCTTAAGAGAAGAACTTAATTACTTTCCTGAACTTATATGTATGGATTAGCATTATTACTAGTAGTGTTCTCATAAATTTCTTTTCATGTAATCCTTTGAAGTGCCTTAATAGGACAATCTACAGTCATTTTTGAAATGAATAGAAGGCTAGAACTCTTAGACTTGATTACTAGATAGTCTTACACCAGCAGAATTTATTTGAATTATTCAAAGATCTTTCTGAAAATTTTACTATTGTACTTATCTAAATCAAATTATGGTATTCTAGAAAGAAAGTTCATTGCAGTGGATCATTACTTTATGTATTAAATAAAATTACTTGAGGACAAGTAATAGTTAAGTTTGGGGGATCTTGATCCACTAAAAATTTGATAGCTTTTTACTGTCCATTTCATATCTTTTTTATGATATTACACTTTAAAGAAAGGTATTTTTCTTGATTTTATGCAGTTACAATGATTTTAGGCCTTTGGAGCAAAAGAAAGTGAAAATGAGCAAATTTGGAGCAAAATGGAGAAAAAGTGCATTTTATTAAACTAGCGTCGAACGACGCTGTCACCAGCACCGGACTGCGCTATTTTACAGAGAGCTGCGACCAATAGGCAAAATAATGCACCGAACGACACCCTATCCTGTGCCAGACCGCGCCCTATCCAGATGCCAAACTATATACAATGTATTTGGCTGGATTTGGGAGGGTTTCTTGTAGAAACTCTTAGCAAAGCAGTTATGGCCAGATTTAAACTACTTTGGAGCCAAATTTAGAGGGGGGAGAGTTTAGAGTGTAGAGAGAGTTTAGAGAGAGTGTCATTTTCATTTTGTTTATGAAATCTAGGTTTTATGTGTTCTCTTCTAAGGAGTGTAAAAGGAGAGGGAAAGTGAGAGATTTCTTCTTTCTTACTTATCTAAAGAGAGATTTGTGTGTTGTTGTAAAGAAAGAAGAGGAGTCAAAAGAATTCCATGAGATTCGCTTGGGGAAGAGTTTGTTATAAGTTGTCTTTTCTTTATTCTGTTTGTATGACGTTGTTCTTATATATAAAATCCACGTTTTGTCATCTTTTCCTCATGAATCTTGAGTAGATTTCTTTGTCTTCCTCCTTTTCATGTGATGTGTTGATGTTGTGATATGGAAATAATGTGTCGATTTATTATGGAGAATTTGTGATGACCTTTTCACATCAAACTTCATTTTCTTTTTGATATGGCCAATTGAATATTTAAAACTTGTTGGGAAACATATGTTTCGAAAGGATTATGAGTTCTACAACAAAAGTGAAGGTCACATTCAATGTCAATGAATGAGTGATGTAGTTCATGGGGATTGAGTGCAAATAAATAAGGAAATATACTTTGATGGCGTAGAATTAGAGATTTCAGGATGACAGGCTGAAATCCTCAATTCGGTCATAATGTTTGGAAACTAAAGTGAGAGTTAGCCTTCAGGGGAAGGGAAGTGGGAGCTCTGGAGTGAGAGGCAATATCCTTCCAGCCTAACCACGGATTTGGGGACTATACTTAGGATTAGCCAATGATCTTTATGCGCTTGGAAAAGGGTAAAAATTAGGAATTCTCCTATTTGGCACACTATATTTGCATCACTCATCTATGTCATAAAAATCATCATATTATAATTAGAGAGGAGGAAGAATCATTCTTACAACTGAACTTTGTTATAAATTTAGTCTTGAGTTAGTTTAACTTGCTAGAAGTTTAAAATATACTTTGGTAGAAATAGTAACTACAACTATTGCCTTTCTTTTAAGAATTGAAATTACTTGCAATTGTGCTATGATTCGAGCGGTGATCTCTGTGCTACGCCATAAAATTAAAGCCTCCCTGTGGGATCGATATCCAGGACTCCATTAGAGCCCTGCATTACTTGAGTGATATGTATACTTGCGTTTAATTGTGTGACTCATTATAAAACTAAATCAATATTTATAAATCTGAGTTCATAAATTTTGGCAAATTTAAAAAGTCGCATCACCTAACTACTTTGGGACCATGCCTAGCTAAATAGAAACCTCTTTATGAACCTTCACATATTGATCCTAGCCATCTTAATCAAAGACCAGAGGCTTGGGAACACCCATATGAGTTTCCTAAAGGGATAGAGGGGAATTGATTTAGGGTTTACAAGGAGTTGGGGTGTGCCTGCAAGACCAAGCCCTAGTCATCCAGGGTTGCCCTAAGTTCAATCATTACTATTGGAACTCATCCTTGAACCTCCACATGTTGGTTCTCAACCTTCAAAGGGGTTTGGCGGTTTGTAAGCATTTATGTATGGCTTCACGAAAAGCTAGGAAGTAGTTTAGATTTCTAGGTGGTGGGCTCCATCTCCAATTTTCTAAGATAATCAAGGGGAAACCCTTTCACTAGATCTTAAGTACTAAGAGGAAGTTTGGTCCTCACCAAAAATGAGGTCAACAGACTCCTAAAGCACACACTCAATAAGAAGGAAAGGCACCTGCGAAAGACGACCTAGATGGAGATGTCCATGCCATTGATATCCATATTATGAAGATAGTGGCAGCAATACTGGGCTGATATTTTATCAGATGTCCTGATGAACAGAGAAGAAGATAGAGAGAATGTTGTTCTATTGCTTCCGTCTAAAGGAGGAAGCCCCATACCCTAATCGTTTTCACTGACTCTGACTTACCCCTTGCAAGGATTTCTTCAAACGAAGCCATTTACTTTACGATAATCATTAAAAACAATCAGGTGGCTAGTATTCTGGTTGACATAGATAGCTCAGGAAACATTATGTTCAAAGCTGCTTTTGACAAGATGAACCTATCAACCAAACATTTTTTCGTGTCAACTAACCCTCTCTATGGGATTTCAACAAAAAAAATGAGGTACTTGGGATAATTAAACTATTTGTCACCTATGGAGAAGGGGACAATCAATTCACTAATATGAGGGACTTCTTGGTGGAAAATGCACAACCAACATATAATGTGATATTCAGTTGCCCACTTCTCAACTTCTTTCAGATTTTTGGTGTCTATGTACCACATAATAGTAAAATTTTATTGAGAAGAGGGAATTGTAACTGAGTGTAGAAACTTTGAATTGTACCGAGCATATTACCTCTGAGCGGTGGGAGGCATGGAATAAGGAGCGTTAGGATTACAACACTAATGAGCAGAGGATCTTAAAATCAATGAAGCAACCATCAAGATCCCCGTGGACCTCGATGATCCAGGTAAAGTTATTCTAATAATTTAAAACTTTAATTTAAGTTAGAAAGATCATTAATCCGCGATGTTTTCTCCTAGTTGGCCGCTAAATTGACAGGCATCCTCATTGATGTGGCTTATCAATGCTTCAGCTCCAGTCCATCTATCCAACCATTGAAGCAGAAGATTTGCTCATTAATCATGTCTTTGGCTGGACTAATTCACGAGGAGTTTCAAAAACTAATGAAGGCAGGCTACATCCAGGATTTAATATACCTCCATGGTATCCAACGCAGTCATTGTATAGATGCTCCATTGTAAGTGGAGAATGTGAATAGACTTTATAGACCTAAATGCAGCTTGCCCCCAGGATGACTACCCACTTTCGAGGATTCATGTGTTAGTGGATTATGCATTCGAACACTCAATCATGAGCTTCCCAAATGTTTTCTTTGACTGCCACCAAATCAAGATGTATCTCACTAACCATAAGAAACTACTTCTATTTCTAGAGAAGCATTTTTTTTTGGTTTTATTGTAATGTGCTTTGGAGAAAAAAAATCTGGCACTACTTACCAGCATCTTATGGATTTAATTTTTTCTAAGAATAAAGGAAGAAATATTGATGTCTATTTTGATTATGTTCTAATAAAAAGCAAGTCAGCCGAAAAACATATAACGACCTAAAAGAAACTTTCAAAAATCAATGGAAAAATAATATTAAATTAAACTCGCTCAAATGCAAATTTAAGCTTCAACCTAAAAATTCTTAGATTATCTTCTGAAACCAAATGTATAAAATCTAATCTTGAGAAGGTAAGGGCACTACTGGATATGCCTTCTCCTTAATATATAAAAGAGTGTTGACCTCATTTTTGATGAGGTCTTCTCTTCTTCTCTTTAGTACTTAGGATCTAGCCTTAGGCTTTTCCTTTGACTATCCTAGAGGATTAGAATTGGGACCCACCACTTAGAAATTCAAACCACTTCTTAACTCCCTGAAAACTCCACAAACTTGATTGTAGACCCCTAATCACCTAGAGGGTTGAAATCAAATGTGGAAGTTTATAGGATGAGTTCCCATAGGACTCTTTGGCCTTGGGACCGCCTACGGGTGGCTTGGTGCGGTGAGGGGCCGACTTACACACACACTACACCTATACACTACACTTTCACACACCTCCTAAAAACACACCCATACCCAATTTGACCTCCTGACTCATGAAGGTGATTCACATGGATGGTCCTTAACCCCTAAGCCCTTGGCTGAAGGGTTAGGAACAACATAGTGGATGCCTCAAATGAGTCCTTCATGCTCATGTGGGCTTGATATGGCTTCATGGCTCATGTGGGCTTGATATGGCTTCATGGCTCAACCAAAATGATTTCATTCCACTTACATTTACCTAATCTTTAATTTTGCAAATTTTCAATTTTTTGACCACCGGGACCCTACACCCGCTTAGCCTACCCAAAACCCTTGAAACCCCCCAAAATTTGCAAAATCACCTAAATTACCCAAAACTCTCCAAAATCAATCCTAAACATTCCCATATTACTCAAATTGATCATCCATACCCAAAAATACCAAAATTCCAAAAATACCCCCAATACCCTCCAAATACCCAAAATGCCCCTCTTAGCCAAAAAATCCAAAAATTCAGAAAATTCCCAGAAAATTCCAGAAAATCCCAAATATTCCCAATTTCATTTTATTCAACTACACTATGGGCCAATTTTGTCAATTTACCCCACTTTTATCAAAACCCCCAATTTGACCCATTTTAACCCAAAATGAACCCAATGTCAAACCAAACCTACCCAATTGACTCAAATTCTGGTCCAATTCAATTTTAAAATTCAATTCAACATCCCCAACACCAATCTAGACCAAATCCAAGTCCAATTTGATTGACATTTGGATCCAATTTCACTTTTGGCCTTAAAGCCCATTTTGGACCCATGACCCAAACTTAGCCCAAACTCACCCAATTCAACTTCAATTAACCCCAAATCTTTTCTAAACCTTCCTTAACATCCCCATAAACAAAACACTAACATGATTTGCCTAAAGTTTAGACCCAAACCCCACTCAAATTCAACCAAAAGCTAAAAGGCCCAATTTTGACCTAAACCTAAACCTAGCCCAAATAGACCCAAACCTCAAAATCAAAACCCAACCAAAGCCAAAACCTCTTTGAAACACTCGCATAAACATTTCCCAACATTTATTTTACATCAATTTCAACCCTAGCCCAACATTGGCCCAAGTTAGCCCATTTTGACCCACCTTGCCCACTTACCAAAGAAGTCCAAATCCAACCCAATTCAAGCCCAAACTACTTCAAATTGATTCCAAATCATTCATGAAACATTCCTAAATTAAATTCAACACTTATTGGATCCAATCCTTTGCAAAATTTTCATCCTAAAATTTGTTTTGAAATCTAAAGTCCCACTCTCTAAACCATCTTGAAAGCCCATCCAAAGTGAAATCTAAAAGCCCAAAGCCCACATGACAATTCCTTCTCATCATCCCTTTAATTGGAATCAATTCCTAAGTCCCAAATCAATCATCAAATCAACCTAAATTGAGCACCATCTAAATTTTTCACTAAATTGCCAAAATCCCCAAATTCCTTTTTCATATAAATGGATCCACTTTTCCTAAGCCAAGGATGAGCCAAATGAAGCCACATGCAAGCCATAGACAAGCCACATGAAGCCATGGGGAGTTTGACATGTCACCATGCCATTTTGGGCAAAAGGAGGAGACTCTTTCCTTAATCTCCTAAAGTCATTAGCCTTAACCATGATTCCCCTTAACCCAAATTTAATCTAAATATTCTTAGAAAGAGACCTCACCACCTTTTGACCAGCTGACCTAACTTATTCTCTCAGCCTAAAACCAGGTCATGGGGAGGTGAACCCAACCCAAACACATGGGTTGACCCAAACCAAGCCAAAATGGCCTCTTCCCCATTCCATTCCAAGCCACCCCTTTACACATGGCAAGGCCCAATTGATCGCACAAGCCTTCCAGCCACCGACCCACCGACCTTGAGGGTGACTCGACCACGGCCGGCCGACCACCACGGCCGCCGGAAACCACCGGGCCGAGAGCTCACATGTGAGCCCAAACTTGGAATTCTCACCTGCCGAGCCGCCCCATGCCCAATGGCCACCATGGTCTGTTCTTCTCATGCCAAGAGCAGCCGATCTCAACCCTCGGCCACCCTCGGAGAGCCTCCAGCCATGCCTATTTAAACACCACCTCCTCTCGGCCATGAGAGGTGCCGAACCAAACCTTAAGGAAACTCGCCAAAATCATTCCGCATCACTCTCCACACATAGAGCACTTGATCCCCACCGAATTCCAGCCCCGATTCCCTCCAGTGAGCTCAATTTCGAGCTCGAACTTTAGCCCAAAACCAGGACACTTCTTCACGGTGGATCAATCTTCAAATTGACCGGTCCTACACCTTCACCGGACCAAGAGGAGAAGTTTCCCACCGAAAGCCCCATCCCCGTGCCACCCGGCTTGTTCCGGACTCCAAGCTTTGTGATCGGGCTTGGTCGAAATCATACCTAGGCAATTCACCAGACAGGAGACTTCATCTGGAGCTTGTTGGGATCCAATCGAAGGTGACACAACTCTCAGATCGAAGCTTCACTTCTCTGAGCAAAGGTATGGACTCACTCTTCTTCCCGAGCTTACAGAGATGCTCCATTTAATTTGAGTCAATTTAAATACATGTTTACCATATGGATGTGTTCGTCTCCTCAAGAAGAATCCATAGAGCATAAGAACACAAAAATCCGTTGAGAATCGAGTGAGAAATTAGGGTTAGAAGGTTGACGGTCACGGGTGCACACCAGTCGTAGACGATGACTGGGAGCCGTCGGATCGAGCGTGTATCGAGCGGACGGTCTGGATCGAGTCAGACAGCGCGATGGTGCATGAACCGCGGGCCCCTGGATCGCTGAGTCGGATGGCGGCGCCGAATCAGGAGACGACGCGTGGCCTTTCGGAGCTGCCGAGGATGGCGTGGCGCCTCGTGGATAAGTAGGAAATTAGGGTATTTTCTTATTTATTTAATTCCCTAAACTTCAAAAATGCATAACTTTGTGTAGAAAAATCATAAAAATAAAATAAAAATACCCTCTTGCTCAGTGAACAGAGGAGAATAATGTGGAAAAGAAATCATTTAATTTCATCCAGTATTTTATTTTTAATGATTTATTTACCCTCTGCATTGTTTTAATTCTCCATGCATATAGGAAATTCACCATGGCATGAGACCATAGGGCTTTGAAGCCTCCGAATTTGGGAACATTCCCCGAATTTTCCAAAGTCAGAGGCCATTCCTATGAGAAGTTATTGATTTTTCAAATTCATGTTGCTGTTTTGAGTATTTTAAATCCAATAATTAGCATGTTGTGAAATAAATTCTAGGAAAATTTGGTGATGTTTCTTATGACCAGAGGACCCTATGAAAAATAGGTTTTGAATTAATTCACTTGGAATAACCCTAATGGGCTTAAACACCCTAAATAGGTCTTTAATTAATTAGAGCTAATCATGCATCAAATTGACTTGAAATCAATTCTCCACTGACCTTTAGGATCAGAGGAACCCACCATAAAAGTTTGAAGTCAATTGGGTTTGGTTAGCCCTATCAAATGAGTTGATTAAGCCATTTAGCCAATTTAAACTTTAAAAAATTCATAACTTTCAAAATGCTTTTCAAAAATTCACCAAATTAGTTTTGGAGCCTCTCTGATATTAGGGGAATTTAAGAAAATTAAAATTTCAATTTTCTAAAAAAGTTGATTTTTTGCATTATTTTAATATTTTAATAATTAAAAAAATAATAAAAATCAAAAAAATAATAAAATTCACCATAATGTCACATTTTAAATTTTAATCACTTAGGAACAAACCCCATATTTTTCTTAAGTCTCTATGATGAGATATTAAATTTTAAAACCCTAAGGTAATTTTAAAATTAAAAAAAAAATGTATTTTCTAGCATTTCCACTAAAATAATTCTAATAAATCAAAGAAAAATTAGAAAATTGTAAAAATTGATTCTCTGATTTCCTTGATATCAGAGAGATTTTTGAAAAATATAAAATTCATTTTTCAACCTTTATTTTATTTTTAAATTAATTAATACTCCAAAACTCAAAATAATTATAATAAAAAGAATATAATTCAAAAAATCACCAAAATTGGTCCAAATGGTCCTCTGGTCATTAGGAATGTCCCATAATTTTCTTAAGGACAGAAACTTTCCCTTGGTCATATTATTAAATTTTCCTTGGAAATCTCTATTTTCCACCAAAAATAATTACATAAATAAATTAAATACAAAAAAAATCACATTTTCTCCTCTAATGTCTTCATTGAAATATGAGTGAAGTTACATAAAAATTTTAAATTCATTTGAGCTCAATTTAGTGAGTTATGAAATTATTAAGCTTGAAGGGCAAAATGGTAATTAAAATTTTAACCCATAATTAAAACTTTAGGCTTAATAAAATGAAAGAGTAAAATATTTGATCTTAACCTGATTTGGATGATTGAAATTTAAAAAATTAAAGGGTAGAAACCTATTAAACAATTCAAAAATAATTAAAATGAACCTTAATAAAACAATTAATTAAATTTGGAAGAATAATAAAATTGGAATTATTAAAAAAGGGATGTTTTTAGGAAGAGGTTTGTTCTTTAATTTAAGAATCCCTAAATTAATCATCCCAATAATATTTAATTCCTAATTAAAATGATAATTCAAACTTAAGATTTAAAATGCTAAAAGACTTAATTATTGAATTAAATTAAAGTTAAATTATTTAAATTAAATCCTTTTAAAATTTCAATTAAATTAGTACTTTAACAATTAAAATTAAATCATCTTTAAAACATAAAAAAAATAAAATATTAAATTAAAATTAAAAATAAGATTAAATTTAAATTTAAATTAAATTAAATTAAATTAAATTAAATTAAAATTAAAACATATTAAATTAAATAAATTAAATTAAATTAAATTAAATTAAATTAAATTAAATAAATTAAATTAAATTAAATTAAATTAAATTAAATTAAATTAAAATTGAATGAAATTAAATTAAATCAAATTAAATTAAATTAAGCTAAATCATATTATATTAAATTAACTTAAATTAAACTAAATTAAATTAAACCACATTAAATTAAATTAAGTTAAATTAAATATAACATCACCTAAGACATAAAGAATTCAAAAAATAAATCTAAAACAACTCGAACACTATTCGAAACTTAAATCCATTAAGCGAAATTAAATTAAATCATAACTCATTTGAACATCCATTTGCCCTCGAAAAGCTCGTGATGTCAT
Source organism: Papilionanthe hookeriana x Papilionanthe teres (assembly GCA_022702705.1). Lineage (NCBI taxonomy): Eukaryota > Viridiplantae > Streptophyta > Magnoliopsida > Asparagales > Orchidaceae > Papilionanthe > Papilionanthe hookeriana x Papilionanthe teres. The sequence goes on along the minus strand of CM040438.1, from coordinate 60,534,348 downwards.
AACTCTTAAAAAGGAGCGTTAAGTGAAATGTTACTTCATTCATAGGATACTCAAATGTCCTAGTTCCATTGAGCAAGACAACAAATTTGAACTCCCGAACGATTAATTCATCCGTATAATTAAACTCTCTTGGACTTAAAACAATCCTAGAAATATTGAAAAGATGTTTAAGATTCATCTTAAGCACTTCCTCGATATGATAGGATATTTATAAGAACAATTGAACTTAATTGTTCTTTGATGAAGAAAATCGTCCTCAAACCAAAATACAAAGAACCTAGACGTCATAGGAAATGACTAGCTATAGGATTAGGAACTTGGTAGAAAACCATAACCCTTCCCTTAGCTTTACCTAGGAACTTACTTTAAATGCTTAAATATTCTAATCGTGTTTTAAGTGCGGCTTGGGATGACGGGAAGACCCTCAGGGTACGCTTTTATTTTATTGCAATTTACCTCATTGCAATTTATTTAATCGCATCGCACTTACTTTTCTTGCATGATAAACAATCATTGCATGAAAACCCACACCTTTAGGATAGTCCCTAAAACTGAAACCAAAACTAAATTAAAAGTCATTGCAAGATAAAATTCACCGCCACAACATTTCAAAATATAAGACAACTCAAAATTTAATCACAAACGAACAACAAAACTACAACTACAACTAAATTAAAACGTCTTGTTGGATGATCGGGAATACCTCGGATGATGTAACCTACGTGTTGCTAACGGGATTTCCCACGGTCTAAATGAAAGTGTGGAACTCATTCGGTTGAGTTTAGCAAATTCATCCGGACTAAGTGAATCCGATAAAAATAACGATGCCTGGAAGGATGGAACCGTGGGATCTTAACCGGTGTTGTTATAATCAACTTTAAGATTTGTTTTAACTAAAACACTAAAAACACTTGGAAATTAAGACTTTCTCTAAACCAGAACACTTCTCTCATCTCCTAATTTATGATTTCTAAAACTAAACCACTACAACAACAAGGAGCTCGGAGCATGGTGGGCAGCACGGCCATCGTCATCAGCAAAACCTGAGTCTACTTCAGCAAAACTTTCCTTAGAACTAAATAACCAAGCCATAGGACTTCGAGGTAGCTTGCACAGTGCAACATAAATCCTCGACTCTTCGTTAGGCATTTGCATGATCATGTCATGTAAATTAAGCCCTAATCGGTCTTAGGACTCCGAGGTAGTCGTCCGATACGACATAAACCCTCACATCTTCAAGGCTATTTGTATGATTTTATCATACAAATGTAAGTCCTAACTAATTAAAATTGGCAAGATCAAAATACTAAATAAACATTAGGACTTTTCCTAAATTCAAGTCAAACAATAGGATAGTCGGGAAATTACCGAAGTTCGCTTCGAATGCGTGATTTTTCCTACCTTTCTTCCTTTGAATTCCCAAAATAAAATGTTCCAAATTTGATCCATTCCTCATTGAAATTCCAAAATTCAATCCCTTGAAAACTTAAACTTTGAAATTCTTGAGAGCGAACTACGATTATTATCGAGAATTTTCTTAGGTGATTCCCGTCATTTAAGATGTAATTAACTATAGGGGCTTTCCCTTATAGGGAACTTTAAGAACCCAGGTAAAATAAACCCTGTTTAATGTTTTCATATTAAGCAGGGGAACTTGTCGGCTTATAAAATTGGTTCGCGGACCAAACGGATGTCACGAACATCTCTAGTTTATTTAATCGAGCCTCATTATCGAAAGCGGTATGTCTATTCTTCGGGATAGATACACGGTTTGTAGTGCGGCGCTCGTTTATATAAACTATTCAGGATGTGAGATCAGTTTGATTTCATATCTTAAAGTTTTCAAATTTAAAATTATTTTCAAAATCAAATATTACTTTTCAAATTATTTATTTAAATTAAATTAAAATTCGCCGACAATTTCTGTAGGCGACTCCCTTTTTCCAAATAAAACACTTAACCCTAAAATATGCCGACAATTTCTGGCGACTCCGCTGGGGATGATTCCTCTCTCCATTTTAATCAGATAATTCTGCTTTCAAAAATCGGTAGTGAATTCATGTCCCTAATGGATCAAACTACCCTTCTTTCCGTTGGAATATTATGTTCATTTCTACCTTGAACGAGTATAGCCAACATTCTCTCGGATTTAGGAGCCACTTGTTTAGACACCCACTAAACGAGAGAGGTTCCGAGATCCTTTTACCTCATTTACGAGGTGGGGTGGACCCCAATAGGTGTTAGTTTAGGAGTGATCTTTCGAGTCGAGAAGTCTTGCATAAGACTTTCTTTCCCTTTCCAACTCTGAATTAGATTCATTACCTTCTCTACACCTTTGAACATTCCGTTCTAAATAAACAAACCCTCTAATGAATGACTCTTTTAACAAATAACACCTTCTTATAAGTACATGAACAAGAATGTGTTCGGACTCTTTTCGATTCCTTTCTTTTCGTCCTGATGAGAAGAAGCATAACTTGGGACTGACAATCAGAATCTACCCTGCAGAAATGGAAGCCCCAAAGCTGATTTTCTCCTTCACCGATGAGTGGACTTCGTTGTTTACAAGGATGAGTTGCCCGACAATGGGATCATCCGGTTTGGACAAGGATTCGAGAACACAAATGTCCAGATGCTGACGTTACTCTCTTCGCACTAATGGACAAAGTGCCAGAAACTGAGAAACCCATGATTGAGTTCAACCTTAAGTCAACTCAAGAGTTTCCTCTCCTGTAAAGGGTTCCAGCTGAGAGGAATACTACGTCGCATAGGAGGACCGTTATCTCTACCCCCACCTTGGGTCTAGTCGTCTCTGCACATACCCGGCTTCCGCCAAGCTAAAGGGGAAGGAAGTTCAAATTTGTAACGAGCATGTTACCGTGGAGGGTACGGATTTCCGTGCAAGACCTTCGTTTTTGAAATTGGGTCCGGCTCGAGGGTTCCACCCCTAACACGGACTCGAAGAAGAAACGGAGGCGGAAAGATTGCCGGGAAGGCCGGAGGCTGCTGAAGTCGCTTTCTTAGAAGAAATCCACGAGTACACACCACTACTCGAATACATACCATTGTACGAATATACACCCCTTTTGGAAGGAAGTAGATTCCATCCCCTTTCCGCCGCGAGTGACGAGGAAAATGTCCGCAGGATTGCCTCTACATTACCTCGGCCCGCATATTATAGCGACAACAGAAAGAAAAGGGCAAGGATTACACCATTTGCCCGACTACAAACTGTGATTGAGAAGTTAGCGAAGAAAGAAAAATGCCCCGTATCGAAAATTTTAAGAAGGATAGGGCGGGTGCCGGCCAAATCCCGTCTTGGGCCACGAGTAGAATCTGCTATCGCTGCAGAAGAGCCTAATAAGAAGATGAAGGTTAGTCCACCTGTTGTTGTTTCAGGTTTACAGATCGGGGAGGATACCACCTTCCGGCATTCGGTGACGGACCATCCGGTCCTAGGCCTTCTTCTTGCTAGAAGGATGGTATGGCGTCCCGCTACCGGCCGATTAAGACCGAAACAACGACCGGAAAAGGAAAGTCTCGTCGGGAGACTTGAGTCCGAAGAAAGTGCTACCGCGATAAAGGGGACTCATGAGAAAGAAACCCGACAATTATCACATGACAAGCTGCAAGGATGTACGGAAAAGACCAGCTGGAAGATCTTATGGAAAAGCTAAGAGCCGATATTCGGCGACTAGCAAGGGAAAGAGAAGAGAAATTCGGAGATGAAGTTGACTCGTCGAGTTCATGGATGATGAATATGCGAGAAATTAACATGGTTGAAACGCGAGCTTCGTCGGCTTCACAAGGTGCTCCTGCGGCCGCGAAAGAGAAGAGCCAGAAGTAATGAGAAGGCAGCTTCAAGAGAAAGATGATACGATCGCCCAAATGGCAAAAAGGATGGAAGAGATGGTTGTAGCCCTAGCCACTCTCCAGAGTCAGGTTCAACCCCAAAGAGAAACACCCCCGGAAGTTATTCACATTGTAGACGGAAGAAAGGAGATTACATCCGTCAAAGGGGATGATCGATTAAAGAAGGATACAACACAAAGTATGATTCCGGAAAAGGATATCAAGAGCTTGGTGGAACGGCGAGTGCGAGAAGCCTTGGCACAATCAAAGAGCGGGACATCCATTCGAACGGGTAGACCTTACCCCGAAGAATTCGACGGCTGTCCGATATCCGAAAGGCTTTGTACCACCTCTGTTCAAGACCTTTGATGGAACCGGAAACCCTCGGCGGCATGTTGCACATTTTCGTGCCGGTTGTTGCAATGCGGCGGAAGTGATGCTTTACTCTTCCGACAATTTGTCGGCGGCTCGTCGGGGATCGCCTTTGATTGGTATGCGGAATTACCAAACGGTTCGGTGAAGACATTTTCGGAATTAGAGAACCTCTTCATCAAGCGATTTGCGGAGCTCGGCACCACATCACTATAGGTGATTTAGTGGTAGAGAAGCGAAGCCGAACGAAACCTTGGTGGACTACATACTTCGATGGAGGAATCTAAGTATGAAGTGTGAGCCACGATTACAAGAACGAGCATGCGATCGGCATTTTACTAAAAAGCATCCATGGCCCGATAGCACTTCTCCTCGAGGGATTTACTATTAAGACTTTCCAGAAGTTGTTAAGCAAGGCCGGAAGCTTGCAAGAGGAGGCGAAGCAATTAAGTTTCACCGATAAAACAGACAAACGAAGCCCGTGAAAACTTTCGAAAAGAAGTCCGGGATCGTCGCAACGATCGATAAAGGCAAGCAACCGATACAAATATCGTCGAACGGCCGCGGCAACCTCAACGAATTACCGGCAACCCCGACCCAGCTATCGGTCATCTCGACAGTATGAACAACCGCCTCGTCCACAACGTATGTTTAGGGAGTTCCCGAGCGAGGGAGTATCCGTTCAAGAATGAGGCGATGCCGAAAATGTTCCGCAACCTGATGAAGACTCCAGATTTCCAACTGCCAGAGCCTAAAAGACCAGAAGAAGTCGACAAGAAAGGTGATCCCAACTTTTGTCCTTACCACAGGATGCTTGGGCATAAGATAGAAGATTGTATTACCTTCAAGAGTTGGCTCAACGACAATCTTCGGAAAGGGAATATAACGATCCCGAAAGAATACATGAAGGAACCCCAGAAAGGAGGTTCCGTCAATGTTATCTCGACGGATTTCATTGTTCCGATAGATCCCTATGCAAGCGATGATGGATGGACTACCGCTTGGACAAAGTCTTCGAAGAAGATTTTGGATCACATCCAAACCGCTTCGGTGCGAGCCTCGATTCGGAGTTCGAAAGCCGTCAAGTCGGCGTTATCACTTGCGATAGAAGAACCACCTCAATAAGAGACGATCGAAGAAAAGAAGAAAATTGACGAAGAAGAGAAGACCGAGGCTCCTAAGGCTAGACTAGGGGCCGCTTATCCTAGGATAGTTGTTTCCGATTCGGGGGAGAAATCCCTCGAACCTCCGACTACGTATGATTATCCGCTCACTCCGGTGGGATCTTATAATGATGAGGGTTATGGCGTTGGCTACGTTTTGATCGTTTCTAACGATTACGTAACTAGCGACAATCAACCTAATCCGGACGTCGATTCCGATACAAATGACAATTCTCAAATCATACACAATCTCGACGATCATAATGATGAAGAAGACATCCACCGGGAGGCTACGAGAGTTCAACAAGCGACGAATCTATTTGCGAGTTTCGAGGAGCTCCGATCACGATAGAGTTAGAGCCTTCGGACTCGAAGCTAATCTCGAAGAACCTGTCGTTTCGATTCGGGAGGAGACACCAGACAAACTCGATGCTAAATTCGAAGAAATCACGAAGTCAACTTAAGAAGTGGAAGAGTTCTACCTCCGAGAATGGGTCCAAAGGACAAAGGAAAGCGGGTGGTTGTTCGGGAAGAACCAACCCGGCAGAAGAAATACCCATTCGAGAAGAAAACGAGGCACATGAAAACAAAGTGGACTACAACGTGCTAGCCCATCTTAGGAAACTACCGACCAAGCCGAGCATCTACGACGCTCTCATCTTATCAAAGGAGATGAGAGAAGCTCGATCAAGGCCTTACTTGATCCGAGAAATTTGCTTAGCTCGAATGGCCGGAGATTCCTTAGATGAGGTTTGCTCGTTAAAGGAACGACGAGGTGTTACCTTCACGGACAATGATCTACTACTTGGGACGAGCAGACCACAACCGACCCTTGTACATTTCGAGTTACAATTGGGAAGTTCACACTCTCCGAGTATTGGTGGATCCGGGAGCATCAATCAATATAATGAATCTTCGAACGCTAGCATACTTGGAAATTGATGCTCGCGAGCTCGAAGCGGACAAAAGGTTATTAAGATGATTCAACCAGAAAGGAGAAAGAGCCCTCGGCTCAATAACACTGCTAATGAAGACCGGTGACTTAGCAAAGACAACCGCAAAATTTCACATAATTGATTCGAAACGTCGTTCAACGCTCTCTTGGGCCGACCATGGATACATGAAAACCGGATGGTACCATCATCTCTACATCAATGCATCAAATACTACGATGGAGGGGAACAGTGCATCAAAGGTGACTTACAACCATTCTCCGTACATGAAATCAGAATCCATGAATATGCAGCTTATTATGCACCTCCGAAGAAAACAATCTTCTCCAGAAATACCATAACAAATGAAGCAAAGGAAATTTGGGACAATGAAGAACCTGAAATTCTAGTCCAACAGTCACTCACCACTCCCTTACGGCAAAATGGTGAAGGTTTCTCCACAACTCGCATCCGAGGTAGAGGCCGGGGACGAGGTCGTGGCAGAGACGTTAGGACGATTGGACAGAGGAAACCAACCATCAATGTTGATTGGGAAGATAGTTACGAAGAAGAAAAAGAAATCAAACAAGAAGCGGCGACAATAAGTCGGAAGAAGCCGCAATTCGGAATCCCTCTCGAAGATGAAAGAAACGAAGAATATAAATCGATGTACGAGAAGATTAACCACTATGTACATACTATGACCACGACCCCGATCCATTCTAATAAGATCGAGGGTATGGAGGTCGAAAGAGGTACGTAGCGGTGGTGCAAAGCCCATCAAATTCTACCGTGGTGCTCCTTCCTCCAAAACTGAAAATAATGTACAATTTGAAGATGCTACTTCATCAGAATTAATGGAATTACCTTTTGAGTGGTACTCTCCCTGCGTGCAAAATTTAATTCAGCGTGGTTTCTTACCTCGACAATGGACAAAAGGTCGATCACAACATTTTGAAAAATTATGGAATAACTCCGGTCGTCCACCCAATTCAAAACATGGTCTCGGATTCGGCACAGTAGGATCAGTTGACGATACTGAATTTTGCATGGTTGTCACTTGCGAGTCTAATGAAAGCTGCATGGAAGCTACGAGAAGAACTCGAAGATTTACAAATTGGAGACGCTCCACAGAATTCGAAGAAGAGATCGAATCTACTGATAGATGAGTTAACGGAAGTTAACTTAGGTACTAGCGAAGAGCCTAGACCTACCTTTGTTAGCTTCTTACTCAATAAAGAAGACTCCGAAGAAATAATTAAGTTATTAATGGAATTTAAAGACTGTTTTGCTTGGAGCTACGATGAGATGCCGAGGTTTAGCTCCGGAGGTCGCGATCCATAAGCTAGGAGTGGATCACAGCTACGTTCCGGTCGGACAAGGTCCCGGAAGAATGCGTCTAGAAATCGAACAACAAGTCATAGCTGAAGTTAAAAAGCTAATAGACGCTAAATTTGTCCGTGAAGAACAATACCCGACTTGGTTAGCCAATGTGGTACCGATCGGGAAGAAGAATGGTCGGATCGAATTTGTGTGGATTTCGGGGATTTAAACAAGGCATGTCCAAAAGATGAATTCCCTCTACCGATCCCGGAATTAATGATCGACATCGCTTCAACACATGAAATATTCTCATTCATGGATGGATCTTCGGGATACAACCGGATAAAAATGGCTCCGAAGATGAAAAACTTACGACATTCAGAACGCCGATCGGAGTATATTGCTACACAGTGATGCCATTCGGACTGAAGAACGCAGGAGCAACCTACTAGAGAGCGATGACAAGAATTTTTGATGATCTCATCCACAATCAAGTCGAATGCTACGTGGATGATGTGGTCATCAAAAGCAAAGTAAAGGAAAACCACTTGTATGATTTGAGAATTGTTTTCGAACGATTAAGACAATTTAACCTTAAGATGAATCCCTTAAAATGCGCCTTCGGCGTCACCTCCGGGAAGTTCTTAGGATTCGTTGTCCGACATCATGGAATTGAAATCGACCCGGAAAAGATTAAAGCTATCTTAGAAATGCCACCTCCCAGAACCTTAAAACAACTACGATCTTTTCAAGGAAAGTTGGCATATCTTCGACGCTTTATC